>VZRH01000074.1:49437-135566 GCA_013397555.1 Urocynchramus pylzowi | reverse complement strand
CCGCGTCCGCGAAGGCGGCGCCGTTGGCGGCGTAGCGCAGCGCCCGCCCGTCGCCCTCGGCCAGGAAGGGCGGCTCGTCCCCGTAGAGCCGGCTCTCCTCCGAGCCGGGCATGCTGTGCACGGAGGCGGCCGTCAGCACCGTGCTGCTGTCCACGCTGGGCGTCACCGACGAGTCCGTGTGGTAGGACACGGGCCGCAGCCCCACGTCCACGCGCTCCACCCACATGGCGCTGCCGAAGTCCTCCAGGTTGGCCTCGGGGGAGAAGGGCTCCAGGCCGTTCTCGGCCAGCGACTGCGGGATGCTGGGCGTGCTGCTGGAGCGCGTGCTCACCTCGGAGCTGCGGTGGATGGCCTTGCCCGAAGAGGCGTGGCGCGCGCGGCGCGAGGCCTTGCCGGAGAGGCGCAGCGAGCGCGAGGTGTGCTTGCGGCCCAGCCCCGGCTGCTTGTCCCCGTAGAAGGCGTGCTCCACGCTCTGGCTCTCCGCGTTCCCCATGGCGTCACGGTCTGCGAGGGACACAGCGGGCACCGTTAGGGCAAGGAAGGCACCGACAGCTGCTTCGTTATTTAATGAATTACCGAGCCTGTCCCAAAACCCGCACCGCAGATTCTCGCAGGGACTGCCGTAACCGCAGCAATAATCCCACGGACTAATTAATTACGGGAGCCAGCGGCTGTACCAGCAAACCTAGAAATACAATTAAATCAGAATGTAGCAAACAGCCAGACGGCTCTGCTGGTGCAAACCAAGAGCGCAGAAGAGCGAAGGACTGAACCCTGGAGCCCGGTGTGAACTGGAACCAGTTTAGCACCGCAGTGCCATCTCAGCTCTGAGCACATTCACCGGACCCTCAGCATCAGTGTCGTCATCCCAGCCAACAAACTCAAAAAATCAACAGCTCTTGTTTATCTGCAGGTAACAGATGCTGGAAAGTAGAGGGATGTACACCTTTAGCTGAGATTTCACCTTTGTTTTTTTTGGCTAGGAACTGAAAAGTGAAGCACCAAACAGCAAAGTACAAATCCACCCGTTTGGCAGCGAGCTAATGACAGGTTTGATTTCTGGAACAAAAAAAATGTGCAACATTAAGCAGGTACGGAGAGTCCCCCACAAGAAAGCCATATTATGAAAAATAAATTAGCATGAGTGACTCAGACTATACAAAAATAACCTCTCCTTCCCACTCCCTCTGAAGCAGATAAGCAGATCTGAGCTCTTTGATCTGAGCTGGAACACAGGGACGGGGTTGGTGTCCCCAGCCCCAGCCCCAGCCTCCTGCATTATTCAGCTGCGCACGTCCCGCCGTGGAACAGGTTTCCCATCCAGGAGGTGGGAGTGATGATCTGATTCAACCTTGGAAAACACTCTGAGGTCTGTGATCTCACTCAACAAATGTCAGAAATATTTTATCAGTAGTATTAGGTCCTTCCCCTCTGGCCTGACAGCAAGAAGAAGAAGAAAAGTAAATGCCAAAGTTCAAAATCGAACAGGAGATGCTGAATTACACATGAGACAACTACATAGAGAAAAACAGTCCATCAGTCTTGAAAAGAAATTCCAAGACAAAACTACTGAGGCATTTCCATCAGTTTTGGCTGAAAATAAAAAAGCTGCCCTGACAGTAAAATAATCTGGAGTTTTTAATTTCTTGGGGCAATTTCCTCTCCTTTGCCAGGATGCTGGTGGTACTGAACCAGGTGCTGGCAGAATGAATGCAACCACGTACCTTCCCTCGCTACCTATAGGCACACAATTGCTGCTGCTCAAAACTGAACCAGCCTTACATAAACACATGGAAAGTGAGGAACTGATGGCACTGAACAACGGGACAGCAAGGCAGAACTGAACTCTGCACTGACACTTCTGACCGCAGCAAGAGGACTGTGCCTCTGCTCCTCTGCCCAGCAAAGCTGCTCATGGCTAAGGCTAAAACTCTGTTCAGTGCTGAAGCAACACCATAAATATCTGGGCATTTCTGCACTGAACATAAATACAATTGCACGTGAAGTAAACTACAGAGGAAATGCCCTACATCTATTGAAATGAATGGCAGAACTCCCTTTGGCTGTCATGACTTGTTTAGAAAAATAAATGCACTGAATAAAGGGCAGGTTTAAATCTTAAAACAAAAAAGAAAAAGACAGCTTTATCAATCCCTAGACAAGGGTTCATTATCTCCCAAGAGCTACAGCTCTTTGGTACAGACTGAAAAACAATCAGCCAGCTTTTGCCTATAGAACATTTTAAAGCACAAAACCTGCATCTTTTCTTCTGCAGACATCTAAAAGCAGACCTCAATGCTTCCATCCTGCAGAAGAAACCCTCTCGGGGCAATGCTTTCCCTGCTTTGGTTCCTGCTGACCACACTTCCATCCGGGGGGATTTCCACCAGCTGCACAGCCTGGCAGAGCCTGCACCATTTATCCCCAGCCTCCAGCCATCCATCCCATCTAGCCCATCTCCAGCCATCCCTTCTCACCCTAAGGAGACTGAGCAGTTTGAAAAGTCCTCTTGAAATATGCAATGGTTCTTTACCTTCCAACCACACCAGGCAAGATTTCCCCAAGACAGAAAAGCAACAGGACCACAAATGGGCTTGGTGAGGAAAGGAGCAGCAGCTCAGGCTGCATCCTGTGAGGAAATAACACTCTCCTGGAAGGAGGGAAGTCTTCTCTTCACAGAAGGAATGTTCAGGGAGTGATTTCACACAATGAAGTATCTGCTAGAGACTGGCAAGAAGTGTCAGACTTCAAAGCAAAGAGCCGACCTTTTTTAATTCCGTGGATTGGCGCTTTGGGTGAGGAGTTTGCAAATCCACAAAGGGCTGTCAGCGAGCCCATAGCTCACTGCTGCACCCTGGAGAGGCCCTGCCTGATATCACCCACTGAATTCCCAGCTGCAAGGCTGCAGGGACGCTGCCCAATGGGTGCCAGAGGGCTGCAGGCAGTGCAGTGATCCAGCTGCAGCCGTGCAAGACAGTGCCCTCCCCAAGCCTGTCACCATCCCCTGGCAGAGCCCATCTCCACTGGGAGATGCAGGACACAGCTTGGGTGGGAGTCAACCCCACCAGGTCAAGCTGAGGGGGGTCCTCTGAAAGAACACCCCCCCAATCCTACCTTCTCACCCCATTTCTGCCTCCCTTCTGCATCGCTGGCTGAGCGTTTCCACCGGCTACCCTGAACCAAATCAAGTGCTCGTGCAGCACAGTCCACTAAAACAGCGGAAAATAAATCTGGGGGGAAAAGAAAAAACAACAAAAAGAAAAGCTTATTAGTTAGTTTTTGCTGAGCTAGCGAGATGGCCTGGCACGTGCCAGAGGCAGCACAAGGGTGCCTGTTTGGGGACACAGCGGGGACAGGAGGGGACAATGCATCTGGAGAGTGGCACCTCCTCCTTTTTTGGCAGCAGGGAGCTGAGAGGTGAGCTCAGGCAGATGTGGGAAGGCAGCCCTGAGAGGGGAATTGGTGCTGCTATAGACTCCGGCATCCTCAGCGAGCGGAGCTGGGCAGGGGAGGGGAGCCCCAGCCTCCCCCTCCCACGGGCCACAGCAGACACCCTGGGGCAACAGCGTCTCAAACTGCTCGGCTACGACTGCCAGATGCTGCCTGTCTGTGGCTTAACTGCATTTAGCACACTCAATGAAAAAAAATCTGTATCAAATTAAGAAAATGAGTAATGTTAATGGGAGCTGCACGCAAGTGCAGGTAGGACAAAGGCTCCCCTTGTTAGCTGGGCTGCCAAACGCAAAGGCCACCATTAAAGACCCATCAAGGTACCACCAGGATATGACACAGATCAAGTGTGACACATCTCCAGGCTTTAGACAGGTCGGTGGTGGTGTCAGGAATGTGCTGTGAATTACCCTGAACCTCGCAGAGATCAGCACGGGGCCATGCGCTGCGAGCACAACTGGCTGGGTGTTTTTCAGCAGAAAATGTTGATTCATCAGAACCCGAACTTTTTGTGGGAATAGAGGGCCTCTGACGTAATATCTGTCTCTCTGGGAGGGAGAGGTTTGAAAAGCAAAGCAGGGAGACAGGCACGTCTCCTGGAAGAGGCACCAGCGCCCTGACTCAGTGCTCGCCGAGGACGCACGCGGAGTGTGTTGGGATACATCCCGATTGGTATCTGCAGCCCAAGCAGGCAAACGAGGGGTGGCAACCTCTGCCTCCACATCCCCAAAGAGGTGGCCTGACCATCCACGCAGGGAAAGGGCTCTCTCTCCCAGAAAACCTGCTCCTTCCTGCTTCAGCGCAGAGGAAACGTCAGAAATGTGGTGACTTCAAGAAAGTCACCTTTAAGCCAGCTTGCACATCAAGAGACAGGACAGGGGGTTGAGATATGTTTTTTGAAAGCTCAAACTTCAGACTGACATCAAGATTAGGCTGCCAGTGGGGAGAACACGAATTTTGCAGGGAAGCTTTGGAAAAACAGTGTTCACTGGGTATGTGGGAAAAGCAGACTGACCTCCAGCTGAACTGCTGAGGTTTTGCTGGATGACTCTTACATGAAATGGTTACACATAAATTATATCACATTCTAGATGACCACTGATGATGGCCCACTCAGAGAACGTAATAGCCTTTAAAAACAGTCATTTTCCTTCCTCTTGCCCTACCCCCATATTAAATTATTTCTTAAAATAATTACAAAACCAGAATACTCATTTCAATTAAACCTATGTTACTAACTCTTGAACCCGCAAAAGGCTGGACCACTAGATTCCAGAAGCAAATCTGAAAAATACTAAATTTCCAACCAAACTTGAAGCACCTCACAAGACAACAGATTGCAAATTTAAAATTAGATTCTAGTGGGAGGCCCTGGTGACAAATCTGTATTTTTCTCCTGGAGCGTAGCTCGAAGGCTGTGAGAACCAGAACAATGATCAAATCCACAGCGGGCAGTGAGCCTACAGAAATAAACTTCTGCTAAAATCTGCCAGCCAACAACAAAGATTTTTCACTGAACTCACCAGAACCACATAGAAAAATGTACAAGACTAATAACCGAGTGTGAACACACACATTTTATTGTAATTAAAATGTGCTTTTTCAAAAGGGCAACAGAGAGGCTGAAATTCCACAGAAAGCCTTTGAGTTTCTCAGAAACTCCAGCGGCGTATTTCATTGTTTTCACATCAGAACCTCTTAACCAGCCACTTCTTTTTTGTGAGCCGCTCTCACATGTGTGAAAGCACGGGATGGACTCCAGAAAGACCCTGCAGGCAACTGGAGTGAGAGGAGGAGGGAGGGAGGAAGGGATGTCACCGGGAGCTGCCTGAAAAGCCCCTGAGCTGCCCAGCCCGGGTACCCAGCACATGCAGCTCGTGCCCTGGCCCTCCCCAGCACCCCAGAGCACAGCAGAGCCCTGCAGAAACACAAGGGACGCACGTGTACCTTCCGAGGCAGTCCCGGTATCCAGCGCAACCTTCCCCCAGAGAGCTGTGGCATTTAGAGGTACAGAATTGCAAATGACCCCAAAATGAGCAGTTACTGGGACTGCAGAAGCTGTCAGCACCTGCCACTCAGCGACTCCGTTACTCCCGCGTCAGAGTCTATGACTACATGCCAAAAACCTGGGGAGAAAGGGGAGAAAAACAAATCAGACAAAGCAGGGTTAGCAGGCAGGGCTGTACAGGAGCATCTTCTGCAGGGGCCTGTCATCAGCACTTACCTAAGGAGCACTGGGCAGTGCAGCACGGAATGCTGTGCTCAAATTCGGATGATGAAAGCTGACGGTGGCAGAATAAATGAAAAACCCAGCGAAGCACCGCCAGCCCCAGCCACAGGATGTGGAGAGTTCCTCTTCCCAACCAAAATCCCCCCAGACTTTGACATTCCCGTGCTGAGGCCGGTCTGTCTCAGCTCAGGGCCAAAACCACACCTGCATCTGAGGACGACCACCAAGGTGCAAGAGAGGCACCTTCCAACAGAGCAGGGCTGAATTTCTGGCAGCAAGGGGAACCCAACCGCCCAGGAGACGCTGGAAGGCCTCGCAGGAGATTTCTCTGCAGACTGTCTCATTTATGGAAAGGGAGGTTTTCCAGGCAGGGGTTTCAATACCATTTTCCAAAGGCAAATCAGACATTGGGGCAGAGCATTTACATCTGGTTTTGTGAGCAAGGACTCTCGGGTTAACCGCGCTCACGAAGGCGCAGATAGATACAAGAGACCAGTCTGTGCTTACCTAGACCTGAGACAAGTCCTTAGGACAGTCCTCAAGTCAGACACTGAGCTCATGTGGACACCAAATCCCAGCCCTTTCCAGGCCTGGTACCACTGGTGAGCTCCCTTGCAAGGAGCCCAGCTCTGGTCCAGGCCTGGGAGAGGCTGAATGTGTTCCCAGTCCAGCTCTCACCCAACTCCCCCTTCTCCTAGCCAAGCACCAGCACTAAAACATCATCTCAACACTGCACACAAACTTGGGACAGTTATAAACTTCCCCACAGGTCCCAAGGAGCAAAAACCTAGGGAGGGATTACTGCTGCCCTTCATGTTCTTGGAGATGCTTGGTGGAGAAAGTGTGATCCTCACTCTTGGCTGGATTCTCAAAAGAGATGAGAGTCACTGGTTCTTTTTAAAATTAAAAATATTCTTGTTTTCTTTCTTTCTCTTCCTTCATGTTCCCTTCTTTGCTCCCCACCTCCCCCTCTTTCCCCAAGCTGTTGGTTGAGATCTGAAAAGCAGTTCATGAATTGCTCAGGAGCTGGCAGAAATTAATAAAATGAAGCTCATTTATATTGAAATGGACTCATTATCATGCCAGCTGCCAATAATTTCCAAGAGGGGAATCTTGCTGACAAAAAAGGTCCTACAGGCAAGAGGCTCCCCACCTGCACCCACCACACAAGGAGCAACCCTGCCACGAGCATTCCTCAGCTCCCAGGAAAGGGAATTGTGACCATCTCTGCTCAGATCTGCCTGCTACTGCCTCAAAAAAGCCTGACCAAAAGAAGAGCAAAACAAACACAGCCCAGCATTCTGACAGATTTTCCTCCCTGACATGGCTTTTGAGAAGTTTGTAACTCAGTAAAAGCTGCTCCAAAGTGACACAAACTCTGGTCACTCCCCTGAGAAACCAGCTCCAAGGCAGCCTGTTCCACACACCACATGTGCTCCTCCAGCAAAACCCCTTCTCCCCTGGCAGTCCTCTGTTAAAAGGGGATGCTTACACCTGGATCCTGAATTATCCAAACCCTCATGCTGCTCCAGTACATCTGAAGGGCTGGCAACATCCTTTGCCATGAGCAGATGAGTACTGGGCACACACAGCTCCTCCAGAAGACATGGATTTATCATTACCCATCGACTCTTTCCTGAAAAGTTTTGCTCCCAGTATCAGACAGACTTTCCCAAATTAAACCAATTCATCCTTTTGAAGAAGAACATCCATTTTTCATACTTTGTCTGATATTAATATGCACTGGAACAGTCCTCAGTGTCCTGGTTCATCCCACCAGCCCAGGCTCCGCCGCAGCAGGATTCCTGGAGATCTGAAGCAGCCTCCAGCAAAGCCTTCCTTCCAGCAAGGTCTTGGAAGGTCCAACAGGGCAAAAAGGGATGCCCACGCTCCTCGTTCAGGAGGAAGGGCTGAAGCAAACACGAGCACAGCCCCATCACTTCCTCTCCAGCACAGAGCCCTTTCTGGACACGTTTGCTCCCATGGATGCTCCCGTGGGGACTGGCCAAGGGGGAAGCTGACCAGAAGTGACCCACCAGGGGAGATGGACAGCTGTAAACATCGACACGTGGAACAACGGATCTGATTTTTAAAAAAAAAACTCAAATAAAGATTTTCAAACTTCTGCCCTGGAGACAAAACATCCCCTGTCAGCGCCGAGTGCTCCCGACACATCCCGACACTCGGCCACGTCCCCGGCGTGTGCGAGCCAAGGCCGGCACACGTCAGCACAGCTCCCTGAACTCTGCAGGGCTAGGGCTGCAGGCAGCACAGCTCCTGTCCTCTGCAGGGCTGCAGGCAGCACAGCTCCCTGTACTCTGCAGGGCTGCAGGCAGCAAAGCTCCCTGAACTCTGCAGGGCTGCAGGCAGCACAGCTCCCTGAACTCTGCAGGGCTGCAGGCAGCACAGCTCCTGTCCTCTGCAGGGCTGCAGGCAGCACAGCTCCCTGAACTCTGCAGGGCTGCAGGCAGCACAGCTCCCCATCCTCTGCAGGGCTGCAGGCAGCACAGCTCCCTGAACTCTGCAGGGCTGCAGGCAGCACAGCTCCCTGAACTCTGCAGGGCTGCAGGCAGCACAGCTCCTGTCCTCTGCAGGGCTGCAGGCAGCACAGCTCCCCATCCTCTGCAGGGCTGCAGGCAGCAAAGCTCCCTGAACTCTGCAGGGCTGCAGGCAGCACAGCTCCCTGAACTCTGCAGGGCTGCAGGCAGCACAGCTGTATTTACTGCACACACACAGAACAGTGCCTCCAAAAAGCAGGCCAAGGAGTTCCCACAGGGCCCATCCTGCTGCCAGTGCCGGCCGGGGGAGCGCAAGCAGGCTCCACGCAGGGATTAAACGCAGAGCAGGGAAGCAGCACAGATTGAAGGAGCACCTTGTCATTCTTCACATCTGCTACCTGCGATTCCAGGTACAGCAAAGAGCTCTGACTTCCACATGCAATGCCAAGAGTCTGGAGAAAAATCCAGCACACCTGTTTTCTGTTTGCTTGCCGACACTTGGAACATTAATGGATGAAAAATATGGAAACTGTAGCTTTCTAAAAGCCTCCTATCCAAAGCACAACCCTTCCTTTCCAGAATGAAAAAAATCAGTATGCAAATATATCGCCTTGTCCAGTGAACAGGAAAAGTTGGCGAGAAGGATGACAGCTCTCTTTCAATTCTGTTTTTAATTTTTCATTTTATGAGGCATTGTTTTTGTCAGATTTCAAATGCAATCAGTTGGTTGTTAAGTAAATCTTCATCCACTTTGGAGAAGCCCTCGGTCATGCTGCCATCAAGCAGGATGTACATACAGAGACAGCAAGCAGTAGGCATTCCATACAGAAACCATTCAATATCCATCAGTAGCTCTGGGCTGTGTTCCCCACCCAGGATCCCAGTTCCATGCCACTGTAACTCCAGTGTTCAATCCCATCTCCTGAAATGGACAATCAGGCCCTTGGGTTGTGACTGGAGGCCACATTCTGTTAGTTAACAGTTAGTTAGCTAATATGAACTGCTGCTGAGATCAGCCCAGCCAATGCCCTGCCCTGAGACCAAGGTAAATGCTCTCCTGGCCTGGCAGCCCTGCCTCTCCCCATCCCATATCCCTGGGCTGCCCTCTGCAAAACAAAACCCACAGGAGAGGGAGCATAAAATACCCTGAGCTGGAAGGGCCCCACAGGGATCAGAGTCCAGCTCCTGGCCCTGCACAGACACCCCAAGAAGCCTACAGACCCTTCACCATCCTGGTGCTCCTCCTCTGGATGCTCTTCAATAGCTTTAGATCCTTCTCAAACTGTGGTGCCCAAAGCTGCCCCTGTGCCTCGAGGTGAGGCTGCACCAGTGCTGGATCCATGGATGGATGGATGGATGGATGGATGGATGGAGGGATGGATGGATGGATGGATGGATGGATCAGAGACTGCTCTATGCCCAGATCTTTGTTCAGAAATGCAATTCAGAAATGCTCCAAGCTTCCCCACTCTCGATCGAGACACTGAGCCCCGAGACCAACTTCAGAGGATTGCAGAAGCTGGTTGACTTTGAAAGCAGCAAAAATAAATGACAAACGTGCTCCTCTCTGTGTTTTCTTTCTGTGACATTTAAAATGCCATAGAAGCCTTTTGTTTGTGGGAAAAATTAATTTCAAACCGAGCACTGCTTGTGAGAAAAATTAATTTCAAACCAAGCATGGCTTATAGTACCTGTTGAGGAGAGTGGCTGCTCCTGAAGCTGGAGTCTGATGACAATGACCACCCAGGAAGGTGGGGGACCCATCCATCCATCCATCCCCAGGAGTGGGCTGGCAGAGCTTCAACTGCAAAGCCTCCTCGCAAGCGTCTCGCTAGCACGCAACCTCCGTGTCTGTCACGGCTGCGAGAACAATGCTGGTGATCCTCCAGATGAAGAGGAGGGCAAAGAAAAATAAACCCACATTCCCTTTGAGAAGAACTCCTGAAGGGGAAGGTGTGGGAAGCCCTGCTCCTCCAGCTGCAGCACCACCCCTATGACAATCCCCAAGGGAGGGAAGGAAAGGCAAGAAGAGAGGGAGGGAGGAAGGTTTGTCGAGAGACCTTAAACCTCCACAGAGGCAACAGTCAGCCATCCCCAAATCCCAGCTAAAGGAAACAAAACCAGGAGCACAGCACTGAGAAAGCACTGTGGGGCCTTGGCAATAAATTAATGAAAGAGCAGAGCAGGTAGCCCAAGGGAAAGCCCCCTCTCCAGGGTTTCTCTATTTATAGAGGGGATGTGAATAATTGACACGGTTGTGGGTTTGTTTGTTTTTCAATCATCTTTACAACTATCTGAGCACGTTTTAACTCTTTCTCCTTCCCTTTTATTTTTAATGGTGGGAAAATCCCCCTTTCTACCCTGGGGGGAATCTGCAAGGTTTTACACGTTTCCAGCAAAGGGCAGAGCAGGGGAAGGATTCTAATTTCAGATCATCAGACATAAGCAAATCTATGGGGAGCCACGAGGGCAACTCCCTGGAGCCTGTGGGGCAGACTAAGCCCAGCCACGAGGGAAGTGCAGGGAAGGAGGAGTCCACTTGGCCCCCGTGGAGGCTGTGAGGACTGCCTGTACATTTATATGACACTTGAAAAACGAAAAGAATTCCCCAAATGCAGCTGAAATAAAATATAAGGTGCGGTTTGTTTATTTACCTTTAGGTTGTTCTGTGTTATTGTTATTACACTTTGCTTAAAAAGGGCCTTCTGCTTGTGCCAAATGAGCTGAGAACTGCTGATACACAGCAAGGGTGGGACGTGCCAAATGCACTAAAAAGATTGAGAAGTAACAAGAAAATGCTCAGGCCAGGAGACAGAGCTCCAAATGGATCTGTGGGAGCTCTCACTGTACAGCCAAGGAGTGGGACCTTGCCTGCACAAAAGAACCACCCAGCACCACGGGCTCCAGCAATAAAAAATGAAACCTTTGGCTTGAGTGACCGACGAGACAGGATGTGAAGGATTAAAATGGTGTGGAAAAAAATTAAGGGCAATAATTGTGGTAGGGGGAATTGGAGAGGAAGTGCTTGGTGTATCTCCTCATTTAAGCACTGAGGTAAGTAATCTGATTTTCAAGCAATGCCAAAGACCTCACACAGATCATTAAGATGGTGCCTGAGATATGAAGTATCTAATTTTAGATACCCTGACTTAAGTACTAGGGAGGGATTCCAGAGGTCTGCGGAAAAACCGGTGTGAAATACAGCTGAGGCAGATCAGCAGAGCTTTCCCTTTCTGGTCCCTCTCTCTGAGGGAGCGTGAGGAGCCCCACAGAGCACAGAGCTGTGTAAGGCTCCTCAATCACTGCTTTACACTCAGGAGAAAGGACAGAAAGTAACTGCCGTGCTGAGGCCACAAGGGAAGCGTAATGAGAAAAAGGACAGAAGCAAAGGATGTCCCCTGCAGATGACAGCATTCCTTGCACAAGTTTTGGCACCAGGATCTCTCTGTGAGCGTGTGCTTTGAAATCAGCACCGCTCAGGGCTCGTCCTTCACTACAGCTGCACTGGGGTGGGATGGAGAGGCCAGCAGGGCAGGGGGGGCTGGATTCCTGCTGCCAGGCTCCCCAGAGCTCCCTTCTCTCTGGGAACACAGTGCAGAAACACCCAGCACAGGCACATGCCAGTGGGAAAGGGCATGGGCTGACTAAGGAGGAAAGCTGCATCCAACCAGCAGAAAGCACACATTGAACATCCTATACTTCCCAAAACATCCTAAACTTCCCAAAACACATTGGACATCCTAAACTTCCCAAAACATCCGAAACTTCCCAAAACATCCGAAACTTCCCAAAAGCATTGGACATCCTAAATTTCCCAAAACATCCAAAACTTCCCCAAAAGCATTGGACATCCTAAACTTCCCAAAACATCCTAAACTTCCCCAAAAGCATTGAACATCCTAAACTTCCCAAAACATCCGAAACTTCCTAAAACATCCGAAACTTCCCAAAACGCATTGAACATCCTAAACTTCCCACAACATCCTAAACTTCCCAAAACGCATTGGACATCCTAAACTTCCCAAAACATCCTAAACTTCCCAAAACCAGGGTTTTATTGCCTGACATGTCAGAGGCAGCACGGACAGGGTTCTCTGGTGGGGCAGGGACAAGAGAAGATGCTGACACAGCCACTCACTCAGGCCCAAAGCCAGGACTCCCCACAGGACCCCCACCCTCCTCCTGCTGGGCTGCTGGAGACCATGGGAGCAACAAAAAGGAGCCCAAGCTTCCCAAAACCCCAAAGAATCCTGCCTGCTGTTTAAGCAGAGCCTGGGGGAGGCAGGGGAGCGGTGCCCAAGTGGCTGCCATGCTCACCTCGTGCTGCCAGCCCCCGCAGAGCAGCTCTGCCATGGCACAGGTCCCTCCAAACCAGGGGTGCAAAGAAAAGCCAGGGCTTCTCGGTGCCAGCCTGGCACTGCCAAAGGTGAGCAAAGCCCTTGGGTTTTATCCTGCACGTCCTGGCAGAACCTGATGGCTTCGGTTCATCTGGGCTGACCGGTTCCAGTCACGGCTCCTGACACGGCTCTGCCCCGAGGGAGGAGCACACCACGCCAGGGCCACATGGCTGAGTGCTGCTTCTTTAATTAAGAGGGGACAGAACCCACGAGGGATGGGAATCCCAGGAGAAGACACCCTCGGGGCTCAGGGGTGAGCCCCCACCCTGGGAAGGGGTGGGAAGGGAGCAGAGCCGGAAAAAGGATGGATCAGCAAATGCTCTGGAGAGGAAAAGCCAGAACTACCAAAAGCCAGGCTAAGGCAGCTCAGGGTGGAAAGCTGATACCCATCAGCTCTGAGTGTGGCCTCCAAGTAAAATGAAGGCTTTGCCTCCTTTTCCAGGGAGCGCACGGGGGGGAGAGGCATGTGAATCACCACATCTGAGGTTATCAGGAGCAAAATCCAGGGTTTGAAATGTGCCAGTCAGCAGCAGCTTTCAATCTGCATCCCAAAACTATGAGAGAAGCAACCACAGGGATATGGGAAGGAATTTTTATATTAAAACCTGCGGATCAGGATCCTGCCTGGGACTGCAGAACGAGTGATCCCAGCGGTGATGCATCCATCTGTCTGTCAATGGGATGCAAGGCTGGAGAGCACAGCTGAGAGACGGAGCCGGGAACGAGGCGGGAAAAATGGGAAACGGAATTAATTTCTGCCTGCTACTCTTGATCACTCCCTGCAAGAAGATGACCCATTTTCCAGAGCAGGAAAGGCAGAAGACACCTTTCCAGGAAACCGCTAGTGGAGCTGAAGATGACAAAAACTGGCACGGGAATTATGATCTGCAGAAGAAACTTTGCACAGAGGTTGTGCTGAGGAGAGAATTACCTCACTCAAGCCTGTTCATGGTTTCAATGCAGACGCATAAAAATGAAATGTGCTGGTGACTTGTGCTGAGGACACAAAGCTGGGGAAAGTCAGAGCACAGAACAGACCTTTTGTCTCATATTGATCCCAGAGGGCCATGAGCTCCTGGTGCGACAGAAATGCCAAGAAAAGCAAGTGTAAATCAAAGGATGCACCAAGCAGGACTTGCCCGGCAGAAAGAGCAGTGACTGACGCTGCAGAAGACACCGACCTCATCTGGAACGTGCACTCCTCACCGTGGCCAAGGATAACACAGACCAGACACCTTCAGCAAAGGCAAGGCCAAAGTGAGGCTTCCCTCCGAGAGGAGTTCAGAACAACAAAGCTGCTGTCAAATGGAACACAAGCAGAGAGGCAGCTGAGCAGCCCCAGTGCATCCAGCTGGGGGCTCAGGAGCTGAGCGCTGCCCTGACTCCTGACCAGCCCTGGTGAGACCCAAGGATCACAGCTGCACAGAGGGACAGAGCTTGTCCTTCCCAAAATCAAGCTGTTCCTGAGCAGTAGGCAAAAAGCAACAACAAATCCTCCAGTTTGGCAGCACCACAGTTGGTCCAGGTCCTCCTCTGGCTTTGCAATCTGTGGTCAATAAGAGGAGAATGTTGTTGCTGGCACGTGGGAGCTGCCTGTGAGTGGTGCCAGGTGACCAGCTGCAGGGCTTGTACCTGTGACATCCTGCACAGCACGCTGCCAAAACCAGCTTCAGCTCAGTTCTCCCTTGAAAATGACTCAAAAAGCAGTGCCAGAGAAGGAGCAAGGAGAGATGCTCCAAACCCTAGTGGGAATATTTCAGCACCAGGCTCTCGCTGCCTTTTCGTGCAGTTGCTGCCGGATATAGTCACAGAAACAAAACATTGAGCTGAAGGATGAAGAAGTGGGAATTTTTTTTTAGGCATTCTAAAATATGTGTCAGGAACGCAAACTCCTCACAAAACAACAGCTCTGCCTCCTCCAAATGCCAGGTTGGTGAGGTATCAGCCACACCACCAAGCAAAAGCACAGTGAATCTACCCAGCTCTGACTGGATGTGGCACTCAGTGCTCTGGGCTGGTGACATCAGGCACAGGTTGGACCCCACGACCTTAGAGGTCTTCTCCAACCTGGGATTGATATTTTCAGCAGCAGCAGCAAGTGCCATTCCATCATTTCAGTGCTTCACCTTGGCCCAAAATAGCCCTGGAAGAAAAGAACCAGTTTCCTCTTTACATTTAAAGAGCAGGAGATGATTTTAGTGGCTGCAAAAGCCACTGGTGTTTTCTGTGGCATCATTCCCAGCCAAATAAAAGCAAACCCTGCAGTAGATGAAGACTCAGTCTATCTGTGCACACACTGACCAGAGTTACCTGGATGTGATGCAAGGGAATTACTGAGCTCACAACAGCTCCTGAATTCACCTGAATGGCTTCTGTCCCCCAGCAGAGCCACCTCCAAGCTGCAGGGACATCCAGCCTTTGCCAGTAACTTCCCAGCACTGTTTTTGTCTGCATGCACACAGCCCCCACTGTGTTACAGCTTAAAGCAACTTCTAGTCAAAAGGTTGTTAAAAATAACATCAGGGACCAGGAATTTCCTCTTGAAAGACACTTTTCCACCCTCCTGAGAGGCAAAAAGCCACCAGGAGAGGTGACTCTCCTGTGCCTTTCACTCCACCAGCAGCCACAGCCACCTCTCCACACTGATCCTACAGACCCAGGCCAGAAGCAGTAACTTTTTGCAGTGAGTGGATGCACCCCAGACACAGAGTGACTGCTGCCATTTTCAAGGGAAGCCCTTTAAAGAGGGGACAAAAGAGAGAAGCAAAGGACATATTTACAACAGAGCTAAACAAAGACTTCATGGTTCTGCACCAGCCCTTGTATCTCTTTTTGGGAGGCAACAGCCTTTGTGCCAGTGCAGGGGGTTTTACCTTGAACTTTTCTGCTCTCTACTGCAGAGTCTGACCTACAGGTGCTCTGGAGACCTCTGGATGTTCTGCCATCAAAGACAGTCTTGGTCTGAAAAGATCTCATCACACATCATTGATGGGCTGTACATCGTTTCCAGTCACCCGTGAGCAATATCAAAATATTTCAATGCAACTCCCTGCTTTATTTGTTTTCTTAGATTTTTTCCACCACTTTTCAGAGCTGACAAACCTACATGAAAAGAGGGGGGAGAGGTAAAAAAAACCCCATGCTTTACACTTTATTATTTACAGTTTTCAACCAACTCCTGCAAAACCTTTCTCAAGATGTTATTCCCTGTACATTAAAGGAGCAAGGTCAGCTCTGAGCAGTGCAGAATCAAAGCACAGCCTCCACACTGGGGCCAGATCTACATCACAAATATTTGCCAGCACAGCTGTATCCACTGCTGTGCTGGGACATGACCTCTGACTGCGCCTGCAGAGGCCACTGCAATACAGTTACAGCAGCAAAATGATGATGTGACTTCCAGAAACACATCTTTCTCTAAGTCCCAAAGAAAACCAAGCTCAGGATAAGCTCCTCCAGCAGCAGCACAGCTTCGCTGGCGTGACACGGCAACACAAACCCTCCCAGTGGAGTTTTTCTGATGCTCCCCATCTGCAGGGCTGCAGCAGGGATGGGCAGAGGGCAAGGAGAGGTGCCTCCCTGCCTGCAGAGTGCTGACTGCAGCCTTTTCCTGCCCGGGGAGCCGCCGAATCCCTGCACATCGGGCAGCTGGGAACAAGCCACCGCACGAGAGGCGCGGCGCGCTTCCGCCTGCGCAGAGCGGCTCCCGAGCACCCTGCCTGCCAGCCACGCTCAGAGCAGGGCAAAGCTCCCTCCCTGGGCTCTGCACCAGGGCCCCCAAGCAGCTGTGAGGTCTGGAGAGTGGCACGTGGAAGCAAAGAGCTCAGCCTGGCTTCTGACGCCGCGGTGGGAAATCGCGCCTTGCCTCGCGCGCGGAACGGTCACGGCGAGCAGGAGAAGGCCAAAGGGAGCTGAGAACGGAGGGGGAAATATCAGAGAAACAAGATGTCATTTCTCTGGCTTTTCCACGAACCAGTTCCTCAGGGGTCACTTTCAGGACCTTTTCTTTGACTCACGGCCCCCTCGGCAGCCGGGCCAGCTCCGCTCGCCCCTCCCAGGCTGAGGGAAGGNGAGGGGGGAAATACCAGAGAAACAAGATGTCATTTCTCTGGCTTTTCCACGAACCAGTTCCTCAGGGGTCACTTTCAGGACCTTTTCTTTGACTCACGGCCTCCTCGGCAGCCGGGCCAGCTCTGCTCGCTCCTCCCAGGCTGAGGGAAGGCTCCTTCTCCTCTTCCTCCTCCTTCCCTTCTCCCTGCTGTGCCCCAGGAGCCCCAGCAGAGCCAGTGACAAGAAGGAGAAAGCACAGGCAGTTCTCTGCCATCTCCCAGCACCACCCCAGGTCACAATCCCCATCTCATTTTCCCATTAAAACAAAAAAGTGCCCTTCAAAAGAAACTCACAGTAAGCTCTGAAAACATCCTTGGTTAACAACTTAGGTATAATTTTTTTAGATACCTGAAATTGTCCCAGCAAAGCACCCAAAAAGCAGCCAGATCCTTTCCTCCCTCTGCAAAAAGTGTTCATGGCTCTGAACTGCAGGGAGCCAAAGGAAGGCAGCACAGGCTGGAGAAATCCATCCCTCCTGGTGCCATCTGTAAGGCTGCAATTAGCTACCAGTATTTCTCTAACCCTATATAGTGTTGCAAAAAGAAAATCCATTAACTGGGACATTTTTTGTGGGATTTCTGTTGGTTTGATTGTTCCAGAGGCTTATATTTATAAAAGATACAAAAACCTGACGGGTTTCCTTTGTTCAGTGTTTCACAAAGATCCACCAACTTTCAGGGCTCAATTCCACTGTAATTATTAGATTAGTAATTATGTAAACAGGCAGTAAACCCCTTTTTAAGACAATAAAAACATTTGCAGAGTAACTTAATGTTCAGAAGCAGAGTGAAGCTCCTCCAAGCACCACCCGAAATCCCACGGCACCAATTAATATCGGGATATTGTTCAGCCTGACCATTTACCAGCACAACAGGTCACGAGGGAGGAGTAATTTAAACCAGCCGTGGAATGGCTTTGAAATGAGACAAATAAACTACTATAGTGATGGCTGGAAATGTGCTTTGAGGCCCATTTCCACCACCCCCACCCCCCGTGAGCTCTGCTTTACCTGAGGAGTCAGGATGGCCTCACTGGGCAGCAGGACAGGGGAAAAAGGGCGCACTCAGCACAGAGCTCATTCCCTGGATGGGGTGGGAAAGGGGTTAACAGCAAGCACCATGGGGAGGAGGGCACAGGGGCATGGGTGGCACAGGGAGGAGAAGAGCCCCCCGACCACCTCAGCCCTCTCCATGCCCCAGCAGCCCCCAGGGACAGGGCTGTGAGCACAAGGAGCCAGGCACTGAGGTCTGGCACGTCCTCCCTACGCCCAGCTGTGGGAAAGGAGAGAAGCACTCCATTATCGCTCCTCACACAGGCTCTAACATGCCTCAACTTATTCTCTGCCTCTTAAAAAAACCCAAACAAGCCATGAAAAGGAATGTATAATCACCTGGCAGGGCACCTCTCTGCTCCAGCTTGCAGGCTCTGCCCCACCACGTTCTTTTCCCAGCCCAACGTGACTTGGGAAATATTTTACACAATGGGCACCTCCAACTTTGCAAGGGAAACAACTGACAGACCAGGCTGAGGGCTCCTGACGTGGAGGGAACATGCCCTGATGGGATCTGGACACGGAGGTGAAATTAGGAAGAACAAGTGTTTGTTTCCGCAGGAGATGCGGCAAACTGCGGCCAACGAGCGCAGCCCAGGCTCTGGAGGAACCCTTCCAGCACCACAAACCCAGCTGGGTGGCTGTGCCCAGCACAGCAGCACGGGCTGCAGGTGCCAGGGGGTGGACAGCCCTCCCAGGAACAGCTCAGCTGTGGGCAGGCAGGAAGCTGTGCCAACACTGCCGGCCCAAACAACCGCGGCTCGCGGAGCCGCTCGCAAAAACTGCAGCTGAATCTGAGGCACGAAACCTCGACAAAAACCCAGCCAAGATCTGCAGTATGGGAATCACAGAACCATGGAATGGCTGGGGTTGGAAGGGCCCTTAAAGCTCAGCCACTGCCACCCCCTAACGGGGGCAGGGCCGCTTTCCACTGTCCCAGGCTGCTCCCAGCCCTGTCCAGCCCGGCCTTGGGCACTGCCAGGGATCCAGGGGCAGCCACAGGGAGGGCAAAGGGACTGCAGTTAATCCTCCCAACAAACAAAAAGGCTGGAGAACTCTGGGAAGGTGCAGTGTGAGGATGTGTCTCTGCTCCCAGGGCTCAGCAGGGTTAATAACCTGCTCCTGTCACAGCCCCAGATGTAAATGCACAATTCTGGGGCACAGGGACACCGCTCTGAGTTCATGCTCCATAGTTCCATTTTGGTTTTCCTCCTTAAGGCCTGACTTCCAACTGCGTTCTGAAAAGGAAACAAGCCCTGGACTTGTTTGAACAAGTGGGCAACACCTGCTCCAAGCTTTTGGCTCTACTGCATTGTCTGGGGTTTGAGGTTTGTTCTTTAAAGCCCCACCTTACTGGCTTAGGGGGAAAAAAGAAAAGCCCACAACCAGTTTCAGGAATAAGGGAGAAAAAGACTTCATTCATTCACTCCTTTGTTTTCAGGAACCTTACCCTGACATTTCTTTGCCAATACATCAGGAAAACTGCAGAAAATGCAAACACAGGCAGGATGGTTCTTCAAAGGGAGAAGGCACAGCCCTGCTTTGGCTCCAGTTTCTCCTGACCCAGCCTCTCTTCTGGGATATTTCTGTATCAGAGAGCCCGTTTTACTGGAACTCTCAACAAGCAGGGAAGAGCACGGCAGCATCCTGCCTGCCAAGTGTCATTTGTTTATGCAGGATTTCCAGAATCCATCTTCTCCTCTTCTCCAGAAACGCTCTGCACACTCAGAAGGAAGATGCTGGGCAGAGCTGGGTGCTGCTGGAGTGGGTACTGGCTCCCAGCAGAGTCCAGGGATGGTTCCATGCCACCACACTGGACTTCTGCACTGTCCCCAGGGATGTTTCCATCCCAGCACTGACACGGCTGGAGTTCTGCACTGGAGTGCTTTTCCCAGAGAACTTCCAGGTGGAGATTCATGGAGACAGGAGGACAGCTCCCAGTCCAACCTCCAGCCAGTGACTTCAGCCTAAATTGAATTAGGAACTGGGAATCCCACAGGAAGACTGCTTGGAGGTTTTCTCTGCTTACACACGATCCACCCACGTGAAACAGAAAAGAATTATTTATCTGTCGGGGGTGATTTTTGCCCAATTAATTCATTAAGGAGTTTGGGGGGAATATTCCAGAGGATGCCACATGCTGTGAGCAGATAAATAACATGTCCCACTGTACATGTTTCCTAACTTGGCCTGCATTTAAGGCAAGTGATAAATAACGGCACTGAACAGGGTTCTTTAACACCAACATAAAATTTAAAAAACCAAGCGCTGCCTAATTTTGTTGATTCCTTTGCTGTGCCAGTTGTAACAGATTGATAAATTCCCACAGAAAGGATATCATTCATAAGGACCTTGCATGCCTCTGCTGGGACAATTTTTAAGGAGGTACTCAGCAAAAGATGATGCACAACAGGTTACAGGCACCACAATGGGTTGGAATTTGCACACAGAGAAGAATAAATCAAAATAAATCCCATTTACTATCATGACAGCTAACTATAAATTTTAATTTAGCTGAAGGGAAACCAAATATTGACATCCTGGACTAGACTGACCATGAAGTTTGACTGATGTCACACAAAGCTAACCTGATGCTTAAACAACAGCAATTAATAAGCTGTTAGCTTCACCAGCCTTAAAATGTGAAAATGCTACCAATATTTTCCCAATCCATTCAGGTGAAAAAATACATCAACGCAAGAGCCACCCAGCTTTTTCAAAATTACAGTGCCTTTCATGGAAGAAACCAGGAGCAATGCTACCTGCCAAGTCAGTAAATAAAATTAGAACTAGAACAGTAACAAATTCCGTTTTTAATCAGCGAAAATGCCAGAAATAATTAAAAGCTAATACCCTTTATGGAAACCCAGCTGAAATATTTGCCGATTTAAAATTAAAATGATCTTGCATTGGACTAACAAAGAGTTATATTTAGAATATTTTCAACGTTCCCTTACTAAAAGCAGCAGAGCCGACGTGCATCCGCCTCCCTGGTTCCAGAGGCAGCCACAGAACAGGGTTCTCTGGGCCGGGGGAAGCCGAGGCACAAATGGCCATTTGGCCCAAACCCCCACTGGATTTCTGTAAGAAACCCCAACAACCCAGCCCAGGCCCGCCTCCCGCTCTCGGGGACCAAGCTCCTCACATCCACATCCATTCCCACGAGTCCTCTGAGCGCTATTCCAGTGTCACAATGGAAATTAAACAACAGCTTTCAAGTGCAGCTATTGAGATAATCACCTCAGCCCGGGAAGGAATCAGCGAGCCCCGGCGCCGCCATCCCCCGTTCCCGTTCCCGGCGGAACAGCTCGTGCCAACAGGTGGCATTTCAGAAGGAATGCACACAAAGCTGGCCCTGGGGAAGCCCATTTGGTGACATTATTCCCGTGGAATAACCTGCAGTGCTCACACGGGGTGGGTTTGTGCCCCTGTGTTTTCCTACACAGCGCTCATTTCCACCTATTCAGCGTTCCCAGAGAACGCTCAGCCCACGTGTGGGGGGACGTTCATCACAGAAGGACAGGGGTATTTCATGCTCAGGGCTCCTTTTTCCCCCCAGGTTTTTAAATTCCAGAGGATTCCGTTCAGTTGCAAGCGTGCAGCACCCTGGCTGCCTGACAGCTTTAGTGGGCTGTTCAGAGGTGAAGCTGAACCAAAGCTGGGTCTCAGAGAGAAGGTGCTACACTGGGGCTCTGCTCTTCAACCCAGCTCCAGGGATTCACAGGCAAGAACCTGAAATCTCCCTGAGTCTCAAAGCCCCTTCTAGAACCTGAGAAGCTCCCTTCCTGTGTCACTGAAAGAAAGCCAGAATAAATCACAGAATCACAGGGTGGTTTGGGACCTTCAGGATGATCCCTCCGTCCAGGTGAGGTGCCCGTGCAGGGGACATGGTGGTGACAAATATCTCCTCAGACAGCAGGGGCTGTGCTCAACATGGTGCCACTTCCTCAGAGCGCCACAAAACTCAAACTCACTTTGCTCCACAGAAAAGGCCTCTAAAATCAAGTGAAAGGAGTCACATGCACCTCCAGAATTTGGCTGCTACACAGACTCGTGGGACCCACTCAATTACTTTGGGATAATGTTGCCATAAATTGTAGGTCAGGCATAGTGGAATATGAATCCCTGGCCTCTGGCATTCCTCTACTAGGTTTAAAAAGAGAGGTTGGACAAAGATAATCCTCTTATTGCTCTGTCAATTTTACTAGCAGAGACTCTAAATATGAAATTTGGTCCAGCTTGAGCAATAAAATAAGATTTTCATTTCCAGGTTCCCAAGAGCTCTGGCCGGGAGCCTCACCAAGCTCCAGGAGTTTGAGAACTCGGGGCTTTTGAAAGCCCTTCCAGAGGGGAGCTGAGGAAGAGCTTGGAGAGGCTTCCACACAATTGGATTAAAATTCTGGGACCTCGGGAGAATTGTGCTCCCGAGCTCACGGCGACACGTGGCGGTGCCGTCTGGTGCGAGAAGCAGGAGCTGCCAGGGAGGCGTGAAGTCTGTCCCTTCTGTCCCCAGCTCTGAGCTACGTGGGGACGTGACTCACATCTCACTGCACACTGAGCCAGGCAAGACATTTCATTGCCATTTAGACAATGAATCAGGAGCTCTGCGAGCAACACAACCCCTACGAGGTTTTATCTTCCCGTATTCAAAACCACATCTTGTTTTTCAGAAGAATTTGGTAAAAGGGTAATTTTATAGACCTGCTGAAAAGGTTCTGGTCCTTGATTCCTTCTCAGCAGTCCTGCATGCTGCCCTGACCTCAAACCACAGATCCACAGAAAATCCTCAACTGGAAGGAGCCCGCGAGGATCGAGTCCAGCTCCTGACCCTGCACGGGACACCCCACCAATCCCACCACATTCCTGACAAACACCTGGCCTCTCCTGGATGTGTTTTACTTTTTCCATGAACAATCGAGGCCCAAAGCAGGTTACAGAAAAGTCAGGGGAAGCAACAGGTAGGCAGAGGTTTTGAAAAACTGCTGCTGCTCCCTTAAGTGACTCATTTTGGGGTTCAACGAGCAAAAAGTGCATTAAAATTTCAAAGGATTCCTGTACAAAAATAGCTCTGCACAGCTGGAGTGGCTTCAAGTGAGATGCACACTCTGATGAGCAGGTTCAAGATTGCTCTGAAAGAGCTAAATATCTGCAATCTTGTGTGAATGCCAGGTGAGCTGTGCTCCTCCTAAAGCCACGGAGGGAGCATGGGCAGCCATTTCAAACACAGGATGATCAAACCAAACCTCGGGATAAGCCCTGCACAGCCTGAGCAGGTTCTGGGGGTCAGCAGCACGAGCCCCTCGACCTGGGAAACGCTGGAGCTCGGACTAGGACCCCATCCCAGTGCAAGGGAGAATGTGCTCACAGGGATGGCAGGCCTGTGTCCTAGAAATGAGGCTGGCTGGACCCCAAATTAACCCCAAAGGCAATCCCTCAGACTTCTTGTTCCCCCTGTAGAGAACAGCTCTCAGCAAAATGCACTGGAAATGTGCAGACTTCAGGGAAGGCTCAGGCTGGGCATCTGAAGGAATTTCTTCATGGAGAGGGTGATTAAGCATTGGCAGGGGGTGCCCAGGGAGGTCTGGAATTCCCATCCCTGAAGGTGTCCAAGGATGGCCTGGACGTGGCACTCAGTGCTCTGGGCTGGGGACAAGGTGGGGACTGGGCACAGCTTCAACCTGATGATCTCTGACTGCTTTTCCAGCCTCAATGATTCTGGGATTCTGGGATTCTGAGCCTGAGGAAGGCCCCATGGGATAACATGGCAACTCCTGCCCACCCCATGAGCAGGGAGCCAGCTTCACCTCCAGCCAAAAGCACCCATGGAAAAGCCTGGAATCCCAGACTGCTCGTGCTGTCCCCACAGCTCTGCACAGTTTGGTCTGCAGGGCTTATTTTCTTCTCCTAATATATTTATTTGCAATTTTGCCTGCCTAACCACGTGCTGTCCAGGAGCTGTGGGTCCTACTGGGTTCCTTCAAAGACTCCAGCCTTTTTTTGCCTGGCACATTTGTCCTCAGCACCAAGCAAACATTTGCTGCAGTACTTTTCATGGATGCTCTGCGTTGCTGAATTATGCAAAAAGAGCACATTCCACAGACACACTTCCTATAGTTTGCAAGTCTTTGCATCTGTGCTTTCCTTGTGGGACACCATCCATCCCCATCCCAACCACCCCAGGAGCTGCCCAGGGCCCTGCTGGATTCATCCTGCAGTTACATCCCAGAGCTCTGGTGTGGGCTGAAACCAGAGCTCCACAGTCACATGAGGATATGTGATCCTGGGTCCAGGGGCTCACACAAAGCTGGAGCTGTTTCTCCTGTCATCACAGGCTTGGGACTGGCAATTATTTAGTTTCCATCTTTCTGCTGCTGATGGGGGAATCACCGTCCTGCCTCAGGCAGCAGAACAGCCCCAGCTCCCATTTCCCATGACACCTAATGGAACCATAGAGCCATGGAAGGTCCTGAGCTGGAAGGGATTCACAGGGATCACCCAGTCCAACTCCTGGCCCTGAAGACACCCCAGCAATCCCACCCTGTCCCTGAGAACACTGTCCAAACACTCCTGGAGCTCTGGCAGCCTCGGGACCGTGCCCAATCCCTGGGGAGCCTGGGCAGTGCCAGCACCCTCTGGGGGAAGAGCCTTTCCTGATATCCAACCTAAACCTCCCCTGACACAGCTCCAGTGTTCCCTGGGTCCTGTCACTGTCCCAGAGAGCAGGGATCAGTGCTACCCAACAGTGGAGCCAGGTTTTTGGCAGGCACTAAGTGGGTCAGCCTCCTGTTCTCCAGCAGAATTAACCAATGCATACCTGAGATCCCAGCCCTGCAGCAGATCCAGAGAGACCAGGCCCTCTGGCTGACCTCCATCCTGCCCAAATCTTTACCCTGCTCAGTGCCAGCCTCCCTGTGCTCCCTACCCAAACCTCTGTCTAGAGAAGAGTTCCCAAGGAGAACAGCTGTAAGGTACTGGGAAACATGAGGTTTCTCCCTTAGCTGTGAAGCCCCGTGAGGCTGCCAGCACATCCTCCCTGCAATGCCTCCATTCCCAAATAATCCAGCCCTTTTCCCAAAGATGCAGCTCCCAGCAGCCTGAGCCCTGCAGGTGGGTCTACTCTCAAAGCCAGGCTCCCAAAGAAGCCTTGGTTTCCCTCCTTCCCCTTGCCCAGAAGCACAAACCAAGGGCACTGTGATCTTCTCATGGCCCCAGACAGTCACTGCCTATTCCCTGCATTGCTTCACCATGTTTGGAAACACAGACTCAGCTCCTGGAGCACCTACACAGATGTGCAACTTGGCCCTTGTCTTGCCTCAGCCCCTGCTGCACCGAGGCTGGAGGGCACATTTCAGGAGAGAGGCACTGCCTGAGCCAGGTGGCAATGGACAGCCCATGACCAGGGGCTCCCAGGGATATTCCCAAGAGGTTCTCACTCCTCATGGAGCTCTGGACATTTGTATGAATTTCCCAACTCCAGGTGGCTTAAAACAAGTGGCTGCATCTTACTCCTCCTCAAAAAATCCCTTTTTTCTTTTAAATTCCCTTTTAAAAAACTCTCCATAAACTCCAAACTTAAAGGTACACTCAGGTAACCATGTCAGGCATAAAGACCTGTTTGAAGCAGTAAACAGGAGCTGAAATGTCATGGATTCATTCAGGTGCCTCCAGGAATGACAGCTCAGAGGAACACATCACACAGTATGACTTTCCAAATTTTTAAAAACCAGGCTGGTAAATTACAGTGATTTATCACTCCACAACAAAGTACACACACACACAAAAGCACTTCCCAGAAAAAGATTAGCAAGCAATCATCCAGATGTTACTAAAGCATTAAGATTAATTTGAAAAAAAAAAAAAATCAGCAAGGAACTGACTCCCACAGGCTTTTTACTGTCATAAATTTTATCCTGCAACTTCCAAGAGAACAGAGTTCTGGACTGTGCCTCAAGTCTCACTGGCTGTGTGTGCTTCTGGTGCCTCTGCTGCCCACCTCACACCTCTTACAGCAGCACCCTCTAACTCACCATGGGGAACCATGAGAGTCAACAAAACCACAACCTTCCTCCCACTTCAGAGGAAAAAAACCCACCAGATTTTCATTGTTGCAAAAGGGAGAAAGAAAAGGCTCCTTTGTTACTGCTAAAAAAAAGTGAAAAAAGTCATTTTTCACCAAACAACCTTTGGCACGTGTTACACATCACCAGAAAGGCATTGATGCCTGATCAGGGTTCTCAGGCACTGCTTTCATTCCTGCACAGACATCACCCAGCCATCACACACACCCCTGGAAACCTGGAGCACTCCAGCTCCTGCCCGGGGGCCTCTCTCCCGGGATCCCCTCACCAGGAGAGGGGGAAACCACTTGCAAAGGGAAGGAGCAGCCTGGGCACAGCTGGGGAAAGCTGGCAGGACCAGGCACAACCCCTGGGCTGTGCCAGTGCTCCTGAGCTCCTGAGTGCCCATCCCTGGAGGTGTCCAAGGGAACACCTGGACGTGGCACGCCGTGCTCTGGGCTGCTGGCAAGGTGGGCATCGGGCACGGCTTGGACTCCTTGACCCCAAAGATCTTTTCCAACCTAAAAGATTCTGTGCTTCTGTGAGGTGGCTGCACCCAGGAGCTTCCCAGCAGCTTCCCAGCAGCTTCCCAGCTCCCTTCCCGGGGTGGCCTTGCGCAATGGGGAGTCTTTGTCTCCATTTCAGTGTCTGAGGGCCTGGGGCACACTCTGAATACACCTTCCCCACCCAGGCTAATGCAAATGAACAGCAAAGCAATTCCCAGCTGGGAAGCAGACAGCAGAGGGTTCTTTGTTCTCCCTGTCAGAGGGACTGGACTGGGAGCACAGAGGGCTGTGAGCTCACCTGGGAGAGCCAGGACAGCGGGGCTGCTCAGTGTTACAGCAACCCGTGAAGCCAAGCTGCTGTGAGGGTATTTCAGCATTGCCACTGGGCAGTGTAAGGCCTGGAGAGAGACCCTGGAATCCCCCAGAAACACTGGAAGAAGGTATTCATGCAAAACCTACATACTTCCCTTCTTCTGTCCAACTTCAGAGACCCCAAAACCATTTTCTGGCTTTGGACAAAATGCTACAGGAAAGATCTGCCAACTTCCCCAGCTCCTGCAGCTGCAGCTCTGCCTTGCTGGTGCCTCTTCACCTTTGGAGGGGTCACCCTCAGTGCCCAACAGCTCCAGCACTAGCTGAAAGGGACATTTCCCTACACACACAGGAAAAACACCTCTTTCACATAAAGACACTGCTATTCCAGAGCTGGTTCTGCACTTCTTACCCAGTATCACATCCCCTCAACAAGGGACTCATTCTTCTGCACCTCATAGGAGAAACTGAGCCCACTGCTTCCAAATTGTTTGGAAGGGAAAATAGAAATAGAAATGCAGAGCAGCTTTCAGAAGAAAATAACTGCTTCTGCCCCTTCATAAATAAACACAACTGCTCCCAAGCCCGTGGCTGCCCACTGGCACCCCTCTTGCCCTTATCCCCACAGAAGAGCACACCCATTGTAACTTCCACATTCCTGTGTCCACATGGCTGATTTTTGGGCAATGTCCCTGCCTGCTCGTGCCCTGCCAGCAGGATGTACGTGTGCAGGGTGATTGTGGTCAGCCCCAGATGAGCTCCCAGAGGTGCTGCTCACTCCCTGTAACTCAGGGGACCTCTGGCAATGTGAGGTGATGCAATTTACCCCGTACCAGTCTTGCTGAAGTGGCACCACGGCTCATTTTCTGTGCTCCTCCTAACAACAGGCACACAGCTCCTGCAGCCCAGAGAGTGTCTGGGCACTTGCTAAACTCTGCTAACATCTCCAGGAGCCTGAGCTCCTAACTACCCCTAGAGCCACATAATCATGGAGTTGTTACAGATGATGGAAAAGACCTCTGAGACCGTCGAGTCCCACCGTGGCACATCTGTCTAGACACTACTAGAAAGTGCCAGAGTTGAACCACTGCTGTTTTCCCAATCTCCAGCCTGCCAGCCCAGAGCTCACTGCTGGGAAGGCCAAAGGCAGAAAGCAGAGTGGGAACTGCTGTGGGTGCTGGAAGCAGCGAGACCACGGAGATTCCTGAGGCGAAGCAGGAGCAGAGCCCCTTCCCAGGACCAGAGCTCTCCCTGGGCTCAGCCTGAGGTCCTGCCTGACAGGCACCCCCTTCCCCTGCCCAGATCATCCCTTTGCTTGGCTTTGTGAGAGCTTTCCAAGCTGCCTGAGAACATCACATCCCAACTCCCATGGAAAGCCTAATTGGAAGGCTCAAGAAGCAATTACACTAAAAGCACTCCGCAGTGAATCAAGTACCTGTCTGGCAGCCACAGCGCCGGCTCACGGGGCTGTGCCTCTGGGACACGGCACGCAGAAAGGCTCCCCACGTGGAACAGCACCACAGCTTCCCTCCCCTGGGAGGAAGGAGGGGCTGGCAGCTCTCACAAACGCTCCCCCTTCCTCAAGTCCTCTGCCCGCATCCCACCGGGAACACAAACACCCTGCCGGGAGCGAGGCTGCTGAACCAGGGAAAAGGATGCTCGTGTCTGCTTCCAGCTCACTTAGAATTTGAGATGTCCAATAAAACAGCCAGTAAAAGCTACATTCTGGTTCTAGAAACCTTTAACTCTTGTGTGACCTATGCCTTGTGAGGCGCAATAAAACCACAAACATCTACGTGCTAACTTGCCCCTTTCGCCCCCTGCTCCTGCACTGCTTGTGGCACAGCTGGGCTAATCCCATTTCCACTGCTCTGCATTCTGACCTCCTTAAACAACCCCATGCGAGGATGTTAAAACACTCTAATCTATAAATAATGTATTCCTCTCATCCAGCAATGGATTACTGGGCCATAAAACTCCCTGGAATGCTCTGCACAGTCGCCAGTTTAACGAAATAATACCCAGGAAGACACATCAGTAGAGACTCATCCTCCTCCTTGATGAATTCGATGCTGCTGTTACTTTTGCACTGGATTTTTCTTTACAATTAATTATTTAGAAGCTGGCATTTGATTCCAGCGGCCTCTTTTGCCCCCCATCAAAGGCAATTTAATTTTTTGAGCTTATAGCCCTCACAGCTGAGAGAAGACCAGGGCTGGGGAACTCATCAGAGCCAAAGAGGGGCAATGAGGTCTTGCCGCTTGACACACTCAGTGAGCTCACAGTTTAGACCCAAGCCAACCTGTTGGGAGCTCCCATTGCTGCCCCCTCACCCTCCTGCCCCAGCTTTGGGCAGGAGGATTCCCAGGCATTCCCTGGAGCAGTCCAGGTCACTGATCCTGCAGGGAAGCAGCTGTGTTCTCCTGGGGGTTCGTTTCCAAACAGCCATTACCTACAAGTCAAGCCACAGTGTGTAACTTCATTAGAGACAAACGAGTCTGCTCCAAACACTGATGCCTAATAGACTCACTGCCACTGCAAAATCAATGCTTCTTCTCACCACCAACTCCAGCAGGAGTCCTACCACTGATTTCTCAGAGCAAAAGCATTAAGCTCAAGCGAACGCTTAAACGATGCAAATTTGCGGTTTGGCAGATTTTTTTTCTGCCAGGCATTTTGGAAAAATAAAGTGTTTCTGCCTCAAAACAACTTAGAAACCAGACAGGCACCCTTTAAAGAGCAAGTTCCCCAGGAAGAACAACCAGGCCTGCCACATTTGGGCACCTGATCCCTCAGCTCCGTGCGCAGTGCTGAGCACAGCACTTTTCCACACCTTTTCCAAAGTGCACAGATCACTTTAAACTCTGCAAGGATGGGGAAAACAGGCAAGCCAGTGACACCCACCAAACCTGCTCGCTTCGTTCCACAGCACTGATCACGTGTGGAAATGTAAATCCCTCCTGCAATATTAAAACACCATCCAAGGAACTAACAGCCAGCTCAGCAACGGGGCTCTGGTACATGCAACAAAACTATGAAAGCACATTTCCAGCAGCTCCAGAGAGACTTAATTCCCAGAAAAAAGGTATGCATTATCCTTCGCCTCTGCCCTGGAGGATTACTCACAGCTGATGGGTTGCACGGCTCTGAGTCAGGGCTGAACCCTGCCCGTGGGAAGGTGGGAAGGCGAGCCCTCGGGAAGCAGGAGCCATCCCTGACACTGTCACAGCAGCCCTGGGGACAGCAGCTCGGGCTGGGGAGCCAGCACAGGACAGGAGCCCGTCCCCCAGAGCCCAGGGCCAGGGGACAGCGCTGCTGCTGCTGGGCGCTCAGCCCCGATGCTTAGTCACAGTAATTGCAGAGCCAGAGCTCTGTGCTCACATTTCCTGTCACCAACCCAAGAATTAGGCAATTTAGATTCAGAGATAGCGCCTGGGATATTAAATGACTTGATAAGGCATCGCTGAAGGAACCAGGAGGAAAATGAGCAGCTCGATGGGGACGAGGTTCCCCCAGTCCTGGCTGTGCAGCGTTCCCAAATTTTGGGAAGTGTGAGCCCCCCCCCAAGGCAGCGTTCCCCCCTCCGGGAACTGTCCTGCACACCCGGCTCCCCCCAGCTCGCAGAGACACCCCACAGAGCTGGAGTCAAGTTGAAACCTTTCACAGGGCTCATTTTCAACAATTAAAGAGCATGGCAACCTGTAATTATGGAAAATAAAGCCAGACAGCTGGAGAAGGGAACATCTCTAGTCAGTAACACGATACCACATTTTCCCTCTTAGGGAATTCAGCTATGAACTCCCCAGCTCCCATTCAATCAGCCCGAGCCCTCGGTGTCTGGGCGAGCAAACAGCACCTGACAACCCGACTAAACACAACTCACAGAGAGCAACACCTCTATCCACACTGGGGAAAAGGACAGGAACTGGGGGAGGAAAGCCCTCCTGGACACCCGGCCCCGACGGCGCTACGCCCCCAGCACATTTCCCCAGCTCCACGCGAGCTCCTGCCGCCCGCCCGGCTCTTACCGCTCATCATCAGCAGCACAAACATCTTCGCCTCTTGTGCTTGCCCAGCCCCAGCTGCCGCTAGCAGAAAGGAGGAAGCGCCGGCATTTCATTCCCCTTCTGCTCCGGAGTGGGTGTAACTTGCGAAGTTTCACGCTGAGATGAGATGGGTCAATTGGGTGTGTTTGAAGGTTTGGGGTTTTGCCATCCCTCCCTTCCTCCCTCCCTCCGTCTCTTCCTCCCTCCCTCTCCTGATTAATTCCTCCCGTCACAGGCTCCAGACGAGCTGCCACTCAACCCCGCTGGCTCCTGAAATCCCAATTCCTAAGGACATCCCTCCGGGGTGACTTCAACTCACCGGCGCTGCCAGCGGAGCCAAGAACTAAATCCCCGGCTGGCTCCGCATTCCGGGCGCAGCAGCCCCACAGTCCTCGGGATTCTGCTGCCTTCGCAGGCGCCAGCTCACCAGCAAGACAGAAAAGAAAACGTTCTGACCCACCCTGTGCCTTTTGCCTCTGCCCTCGACTCCCCCACGACCCCAGGGTTTCTCTGGGTCTGTATGGGATAGTGCTTCCGGAGGGGACTCGTTAAAAACACACCAGCAGCTGCTCCCAGCGAGCTGCCCACAGGTGCGCAAGGGTTTCCAGGATCGGGAACTGCAGGGAATTAGAAATCACACAGATCTGGTTTTACTTAATTCCCTACTTCCACATAACTGTCTCTGGATTAAGATTTGAGCAGCAGCATCCTCCAGACCAGGGCTGGCTAATGGTTGCTATAAATAAGAAATACCAACACAAAACCCAACCCATCTGTGTTTATCCCCCAACTTCCCCCACCCAGCCTCTGCACCACGTATATGGGACAAGAAAAACAGGTATGAAACTGCTCTGAAAAAGAAGCAGACAACACAGTAAATATTCTTTACAAGCAGAAATCAAATTAATTAACAAATTAACATTTACAACGCTGCATGATGCTTCACACATAGCCAGTATTGAGCAATACCCCTATCCTTGCAGTCCCGCCCTCTGCAACCCAGAAGGGACTGCAAGTTGGGAAAAGGACACAACCATGAGGAAAAGAACAAAATAAAATAGCAAAAGGTAGGTGCAGGAGCCCAGCTCTGACCCAGGGCTGGACAGGCTGCTGTGGCACTGAAAGGATTTAACAGCTGGAGTGAAGCTGTGGGGTTCCACACGCCTGGCTGCTGTGGGTGCAGAGCAAGGGAGGAGATGATTCTATTTTGGGACGGGGACAAGATATCAGAGAAGCAATTTGACATGGCACAGCCATCCTTACAGCCCCGTGACCAGGAGCAGGAGCGAGCAGTGAGTCTGAGCCCACTTCAAACAGCACCTTGGGCTTAACTTCTCATCTCAGATGTTTCCGACAGATCCGCCCACGCCCAGCACGAGGTCCCCCGTGACCACAGGCACACCCCAGCAGCCCGGAGCGCTCCACCCGACAGCAGCAAAGGGCTGAAGGAGGGATGGGATCCGACACTGCTGGGCCCTACTGGGGAGCGCTCAACAATCCTCAGCACTGTGGTGAATTCTTGCCCCGAATGAGCAAGCCAACAGCTCCCATTGCAGGATGAACAAAGGGGAGAGCAGCTCTCAGCACGGGGAGCTCGCAAAGCCCCAGCAGACGAGCAGGTTTGGCGAGCCACCGGTGACTCACAGGGCCACGGGGGCTGCCGTGCCTGCCTTCGGGCTCGGCCACCGCCGGCAACAGGGCACAGCTCCCACACCGCCCAGCCGGGATCGCTCCTGCTGGGGTGGGATCGCTCCCATGGGAACGGGATCACTGCCATCCCAATAGGATCACTGCCATTGGAGTGGGATTGCTCCGTCAGAATGGGATCGCTGCCATCGGAGTGCGATCACTCCCATCAAAACGGGATCGCTGCCATCGCAATAGGATCGCTACCATCGGAGTGGGACCACTGCCATCAGAACAGGATCACTCCCGTTGGAATGGGATCGCTCCCGTTGGGATGGGATCACTCCTATCAGAACAGGATCACTCCCGTTGGAATGGGATCGCTCCCGTTGGGATGGGATCACTCCTATCAGAACAGGATCACTCCCGTTGGAATGGGATCGCTCCCGTTGGGATGGGATCACTCCTATCAGAACAGGATCACTCCCGTTGGAATGGGATCGCTCCCGTTGGGATGGGATCACTCCTATCAGAACAGGATCACTCCCGTTGGAATGGGATCGCTCCCGTTGGGATGGGATCACTCCTATCAGAACAGGATCACTCCCGTTGGAATGGGATCGCTCCCGTTGGGATGGGATCACTCCTATCAGAACAGGATCACTCCCGTTGGAATGGGATCGCTCCCGTTGGGATGGGATCACTCCTATCAGAACAGGATCACTCCCGTTGGAATGGGATCGCTCCCGTTGGGATGGGATCACTCCTATCAGAACAGGATCACTCCCGTTGGAATGGGATCGCTCCCGTTGGGATGGGATCGCTCCCATCAGCACAGGATCCCTCCCGCTGGGATGGGATCGCTCCCGTTGGGATGGGATCACTCCTGTTGGGATGGGATCACTCCTATCAGAACAGGATCACTCCCGCTGGGATGGAATCGCTCCCATCAGAACAGGATCACTCCTGCTGGGATGGGATCGCTCCCATCAGAACAGGATCACTCCCGCTGGGATGGAATCGCTCCCATCAGAACAGGATCACTCCCGCTGGGATGGAATCGCTCCCATCAGAACAGGATCACTCCCGCTGGGATGGGATCGCTCCCATCAGAACAGGATCACTCCTGCTGGGATGGGATCGCTCCCATCAGAACAGGATCACTCCTGCTGGGATGGGATCGCTCCCATCAGAACAGGATCACTCCCGCTGGGATGGGATCGCTCCCGTGGGACACGGTGCGTACCCACAGACAGGTGTGCACACACTGTCAGCTCCCACAGACGCTGCAGCCACGGTGCCACACTCCAGAGGAGGGACAGGTGCTTACTGTGACAGATCTGCAGCGACTGTCACATTCCCAGGGCAAAAGGCAGCACCACCCTTCTGCTGCCGGTGCCATCTGCACCCTGCCACAGCAGCGTGGGACATCTCTTCCTGCTACCCAGAGCAAACCCTGGGCATGGCCACAACTCCCAGGAAAGCATGAGCTGTTCTAAGAGCAGCTTGCAGAAAGCTTCAGACATTGGTGTAACCACTGGTGGGTTGTAAATCACAGAATCATTTCGTTGGAAAAGACCTCCAAGTCCATCGAGTCCAACCTGTGCCTGATGCCTACCTTGTCCCCAGCCCAGAGCACCGAGTGCCACATCCAGGAATTCCTTGGACACCTCCAAGGATGGGGACTCCAAACCTCCTTGGGCAGTCCCTGCCAATGCTTGACCACATGTTCCATAGAAAAATTCCTCCTTGTGTCCAGCCTGAGCCTGCCCTGGCCCAGCCTGAGGCCATTCCCTCTCCTCCTGTCCCTGTTCCCTGGGAGCAGAGCCCGACCCCCCCCAGCTGTCCCCTCCTGTCAGGGAGCTGTGCAGAGCCACAAGGTTCAGTGCAGATGTGTAAAAGAAAAGCAGTGACTTCCCCTTCAATCATGACCCAGAGCAGTGGAGCAAAAAACCAGCAAGCCATAAGCAGCAATCCTAACATATGGAGAGAGATCCACGGAGGGAGAGGACAGGGATGCCTCCTCCTGAGTCGTGTGAGATCCAACCCACCCTGCTCCTGAGAAAGGAGATGCTTCCTCCAGGGAAGCGTGGCTGGGTGAGCAGCCCGGGATGGTGGGAGCAGGAGGCCTGGCCATGCAGGGAAGGCAGGGCAGGTGTGGAGCAGCCCCAGCAGGAGCCTGGCCGTGCAGGGAAGGCAGGGCAGGTGTGGAGCAGCCCCAGCAGGAGCCTGGCCGTGCAGGGAAGGCAGGGCAGGTGCGGAGCAGCCCCAGCAGGAGCCTGGCCGTGCAGGGAAGGCAGGGCAGGTGTGGAGCAGCCCCAGCAGGAGCTGGCCGGGAGCCCCGGCGGGCAGTGCCCGGCTCTGTGCTGGGGAGAACAGGCACTTCCAGGCCTGGCCCTGGCTCCCGGCCCCGCTGACGCACTGGGATACACCCTTTTGATGTGGGCTTCCTCCAGCTTGTGTAAACAGCCGTGCTCCCCTGTGCCAGCGAGGAACTACCGAAACCAGTTTGGAGACAGGCGGCCTGCTCTGCCCAAACGGGCCAGGCAGCCAGGCCAGCTCCGAGGGCACGGCTGCGGGGAACGGCGCCTCCAGCAGCTTCAAGAAGCAGCCGTGAGCTCAGCCCTGTAGCAGGGCACAGGATGACCCTCCCCTCCTCAGCCGAGTAACGACACCACTGGGAAAAGTCTCTTTTCCTTCCATCCTTCTGGCAGGATGAATCCCACCAGTCTGGAGGAGACTTAGCTCAGGCCTCAATGGGGGATGCGGCTCTTCCTGAGGGGCAGCTCTGATCTCTGCTCCCTGTGACAGGGACAGGACCCAGGGAACAGCTGGAGCTGTGTCAGGAGAGGGTTAGGATGGATATCAGGAAAAGGTTCTTCCACTGCCCAGGCTCTCCAGGGAATGGGCACGGCCCAGAGGCTGCCAGAGCTCCAGGAGCCTTTGGACAGCGCTGCCAGGGATGCTCAGGGTGGGATTGTTGGGGTGTCTGTGCAGGGACAGGAGTGGGACTGGATGATCCTGGTGGGTCCCTTCCAAATCAAGACATTCTGTGATTCTGTGAACCTTCCAGGGAGCTCACAGGCTCCCAAATATTGAGCTGAGACGAGGGGATCCCACCACAGAGGCCAGAGGAGAAAGGTCCCACAACACAGCACTTCTCTGTGGTGGAAGGAAGGGAGGCACAATCCAGGTCTGTATCCTGCATAAAGGTGTGTTTATCAACCCTAATTAACATGCTGGGCCTCTCACACCCTGGCACACCTGCTAATTAGCACACATGAGTTAATATCATTTTAACAATGGATTAGCACTTGGGGCAGAAGAAGGGGAGTCACTTCAGCACGGTGACTCACCCTGAGCCCAGCAGGAAGGTGAGATACGAGGAGCATCTGCTGCACTCACACAGGGCTCTGCAGACCGTATCTCCTTAACTAAGGCTTACTTTACAAAGCCAAGGTGCTTCAAAAATTCATGATTGTATCTGTCTTATTTTTCACCTGCACACACAGGTGGCCTTGGAGGAGTGCTCTGTCTCCACCACCCAGACAAGTGGAGCCACTCAGGTCCTTCTGCAAGTGACGGTGGAGTTCCTGAGGTGATCATCACCCACCCTGACCAAGCACCTTCCAGGACACGACCTGGGGCCTGCTAGCCACTAATCATCCCTCAGGAACACCCCCAGAGGAACACCTGGGAGCTGATGTCCAGGCCAGTTTTGGTGCTGCTCCAAGCATGCCACAAGCACAGATGATGCTGGTGGTGCTCACGGGCACCGGGCACACGTCACTGGGACACTGGTGCCCTTCTACAGGGAATCCTGGAAAAGCTGCAGCCCTACACACACAGCCTGGCCTTCAGAGCTCCCTGTGGAAGATGTGGCCAAGCCATGCACTGGCTTTCACCCTGGAATCCCACTCTTTGTGCCTGTGTGGCCTCACACACCTGGCAGGAGCAAAGGCTTGTCTCTGTGTAGCAGGGGACAGTTTGACTCGAGCCACCCTGTATTCAATCATAAACTGAAGAAGAAAGTTGACTTAGCTTGCATTGGTTTTTTTTGAATCGTCACCTTTCAAACTGGGTATCTGTGAAGCAGCACCTCACAAGAGGGCTCTGATGGAAAACCATCACACCACCATCAGAATTGTTTCTACCCCCTCAAACTGATGTTTAACACTGCCTGCCTTCACTTTGTCCCATAAAACCTGCAAAGCAACCCCTGGCAATTACAGAACATTAATGCCATGAAAAATTATACTGGGTTGAATGTATCCACACTCCCTGCTATCAGAAAGATTTTCTCAGCCTCATGTTTCTATTTGGGATTAGGAAGGGAGTTGTGAAAGGCAAGTATTGTTCAGTCACAAATAGTTCCCTTTCAGCCTCTACAGAAGTCAGGTAATGAATTACAGCAGGTTTTTTTCCCTTTGGAGAGGTCAGCAGATATATCAGCTCCTGGGAAAGCTGATCCCTCTTGTTTGGCTACAAGGGGAGCTGAAAAAGGCTCCTAATGAGCTCCAGGGAGTGGATGGTGGCAGCCAGCCAGCACCTTTGCCTGTGAAACCAAGACAAGTGACAAGAGGCAGGAGCCACCTCTGGCCCAAGCACAAGTTTAAATTTAAAGTTTGCATTTCAGGGCGCTGCTTGTGGCTGGCAGCTCTCGCAGCGACGTGGGCACTCTGCTTGCAGACACCCCAAGAACCTCCTGAGCTGGAAGGGCCCACAAGGACCATCCAGCCCTGCACAATCCCACCCTGAGAGAGTGATCCAAGGCTGCTGGAGCTCTGGCAGCCTCAGGGCAGTCTCCTCACGGGCAAAGGCAGGGCTGCTGCTCTCCCCTGGCCCCGTGCAGGTGTGTGAAGGGCCAACACACCCCCTGTGTGTAGGATTAGCACCTACACAAACCCCTGCTTCCACTCCCCACCAAAACACCTGCGCTGGGGGAGCTCTTCCAGACACACCCAGCCCAAAGTCACCACGAGCTCTGTGCTGCCCAGCACCAGGGAGGTTTTTTGGGGTGCCCAACCCCACCTGGTGGGCTCCCCTGAGGGGACAGGGCTGTGGCACCCCACTGCACACAAGCCCCGGGGCAGCCCCCATCCTGCACAGAATGGCCCCATGGTACAAGGACCAGCCAGAAAGGGACTGTTCTAAGACCTAACAGAACAGGGACTGCTTCCCTTTTCCATGGGAATGCTCAAGGAGGAACATTTTATTCAAGACCTCTGATGCAAACACCTCCTCTCATATTTTTTTTAAACTAGGCAGTAGCTGCTGTCATTTTCATGCTGCGTTCTGACACACTTCCACCACATCCCTGCCAATAGTTTTAATTTCATTGGAAAAATCAGCTCTGAGCGAGAGTGACAAGCTGCACGCTGGTGACGAGGCTGTCAAGTGATGGATAATGTAGGTTTACTTTAGCTGTCAAAACTTTTCAACGCTAAAAATAGGTATCACAAGCTTCTGGACTCACTGCAATGAAGCATTAAACACACAGGATATTGACACCCTCAGAAGCGCCCAAAGCCACTCACAGCTGAGTAAAACCAGCAATGTGTGATGGACAGCAAAGATCTCTGAGTTTTACTTATTTGGAGAAGGGGAAAACAGCACACTACAGGATGAAATCTCATATCCACGCTGGCCAAAGCAAAAACAAGGTGCTGCACACACACCTGCAAACAGAACAGCACAGTATGGGATGCAAACCCAGGCAAAGACAGAGAGAAAGAAAGAGAAAAGCTCAGAGAGAAAATCTTGTACCCTGTTATTCAGAAAATCTTGTACCCTGTTATCCCAGCTCTTGGTCCAGGTCCCACAGAAAGGGAGGGCAGAGATCTTCCCACAGCAGTTCCTTCCTTCCTGCCCTTCATCCCTCACCTGCCCCTGCCCAGCCAGAGAGGGCACAGAGCTGAGAGGCTGGGAAGGATGGGAAAGCAGGGAAGGGCAAGGGGTTTTGTCAGAGGGATGAGATTTCCATGGAAGGGGTGAGTCCTCCCCAAGCAGTGAGCCATCGATGGACACCAGCCTGCACCAGCTCACCAAAGGGGCCAGGGGTTTTGTGGGTCAGGTGGGACAGGAGGAGGGGGATAAAGAGGCACCATTTACAAACTAAATCCAGCTTTTTTAATTCACTCTGAGGTGCTGGGATTACAAGCACAGGCAGGGCTGTCCCTACATTAGGCCAATATTTATGGCAGAAAGAAAATGAAGTGGCATAAGGAATTACTAATTAGATGTTACCATAACCCTGTGTATAAATGAAGCAGCACTCTGATGTGCTTTGTAAATAATCAGCAAATTAACTTTCACAATGCTCTGCAAGGCAAGTATTATCCCCATCTCCTGCAACAGCCATGATGGAAAAAAAAGACAGTTTGGGCAGATTGTTCCCCTGCCCTGGACAACTGCAGAGCTGCCCAAACACAGGGAGGGGACATCAGAGAGCAAGGGAGAAAAGGAGGCTCAGGGGGACCTTGTGGCTCTGCACAATTCCTGACAGGAGGGGACAGGAGGAGAGGGAACGGCCTCAGGCTGGGCCAGGGCAGGCTCAGGCTGGACACCAGCAGGAATTTCCCCATGGAAAGGGTGCTCAGGCCCTGGAACTGCCCAGGGAGGTTTGGAGTGCCCATCCTGGAGGTGTCCCAGGAATTCCTGGAGGTGGCACTCGGTGCTCTGGGCTGGGGACAAGATGGGCATCGGGCACAGCTGGGACTCGATGGTCTCAGAGGTCTTTTCCAACCTGAATGATCTGTGATTCCACGATTCCTCACGTGCTGGAGGCAGGAACTGAGAGGGGAAATGCTCTCCACTTCCAGCAGACCCAAAGGACACAAGTGTGAGCAGCTGCTCCTCTGCAGACTGAGCAAACCGAGCACAAGCACGGGCCATCAGCTCCAGGGACACGGCAGAAAGCACCCTGCCAGTGACTCCTCTGTCCAGACAGACCTTCCCTGACCATCCAGTTCTGCCTTCCACCCGAGCAGGAGGGCTGCCACAAGTGACCCTGCTCCCTCCTTCTCCCCCCCAGAGGTTCCTAGGGGAGCAGGGACCAGAGCAGCACCGCAGCCAGCCGCCCGCACCCTCCTCGTGCCACTGCCACCTTCCCCCGCCGTGTGGGGCTGACTGGCACATCCAAAGCCAAGTGACTCCCTCAGCAGCTCGCTGCCAAGTGGTGGGAGCAGGGAAGTGAGGGGAGGCAGCTCAGAGGAGAGGGCAGGAGCACCAAGGCTGCTGCTGTGAGCTCGTGCCGGATGCACGCTGAGGAAGAGGCAGACTCGCGTCTATTTTAGATGTGCTGCATAAAAATAAAAGATGCTGGTCGACTGCACATGTTCTCATTTTTAGGAAACAAGCTCCAATTTATTTCTTCTATTACAGCCAGATGGTTTAAAAAAAGAAAAAAAACCAAACCAACAAATCTCCCCTCAATGTCACCTCAATGAAAAGAAGCCCTGACCTGGTTTCAACCTTTCCAGACCAGAGCATGGCACAGGAACCACACTGCTAACACCTCTCCCAGGGGGCCCTGACCCCATTCACAGCCTGACCCAAAGCCCCAAAGGGGGAACAGAGATCTGGACCTCACCCAGGTCCTGCCCAGAGGGCCACCAGCACTGACTGTCACAGGCTGACTCAGGGTTATAAACATTACAGCTGGCACAACTGGACTGACCACACGTCTCTGCTCTATGTCTCAGTGCCTTCCCTGCTCTCCTTTCCTATTAACTTGTTCTAAGCTGCCTTGAGGGGTCTTTTTTCCTTTTAAAACTCCCATCAAGTTATTTAATTGAAAGAGCAACACAGCTTTCTATGAAAGTAAATGCTGATTTTCAACTCTCCCTATTTATCCTCCCCTCATTCAAAGCCATGCCACAACACCCCATATAATTCCATTTCCCTACACCTGTTTGCCACTGCTGTGCTGCTCAGGAGGAACAAACCTTTCATTTCAAAGCACAGCTTGTATCCCTCTGTGGCCTCTGTCAGGCACCCACAATGGTGCACCATATTTCAGTGGGACACAGGGAATCACTGGCAGAGCACTTGGGATACACCAAGATCTCCACCATGAAGACACTCCTGGCAGAAAGGGAAGTGGGATCAGGTTCTCAGGAGAGGTTGTGCCTGCTCCATCCTTGGGAGGTTTTCAAGCCCTGCCTGGAGAGGAGCCTGGTTTGGTCCCAGAGCTGATCCTGCTTTGGGAGGACCCCACATCCCTTCCCACCTGACTGACACGGTGACCCCAAGCTCAGGGGAGCTGTCCAAACGATTCCCAAACACCCAGGACCACCCCTGCCTGGCAGAGAGGACATCAGGCAGAGATCGCCACCCCAGGGGGAGATGAGCACTGCCTTGCAGCCTCCTCACAGTTCATGGAATGGCAGGAGCTGAGAAGCAGGACCAGGGAACACCTTTAAACAATGACTCTTCTCCAGGGCCAGCAGGACAAGGAGGGGACAGGCAGAACATGTGCAAAAAAAAAAAGCATGGAGCAACTGGAGGCATCTACTCTGAACTGCAGTCAGAAGTCTCTGGCTATCTTTTGGTACCAGCACACTTAAAAGAAAATAAAGAGCCTCTTAAAGCTTGTTCCAAACTACTTTTTGGAGCGACCCTGACAGACAACAGCTGCAGCTGTGGGTTACACGTTCACCTCTGGAAGGGCTCTTTAGGGTCTCACCTAAAGCCTCCAGCTCCTTGTGCCACTGCTATGTGACCCTGCCTTCTTACTTGTACAAATGTGAGGCTGAAGGCTCAGAGAGCCATCATTGCTCTGAGTGATCCTAAGACTGAGAGTTCACACACAGATTAACTTCTTAAGCAAGCTCAAGGGCAGAGACCTGGTCCCTGTCACTGGCAAAAGCCTGGCATTCTGAAAATCATAATAGTTCCAGAACTGCTGATTACTTTTCCTCATTTGTACTATTTTTTTTTAAAGTCCTGCCTGTTCCTCCTCCTTCTTATGAGGCTTTTCAGTATTTGTCTGTTACTTGAAGGCTAAAGCCTGATTTAGGATTAAACACAACATTTGGGAGGTGGACTCCAATGCTGCCTGCTGTCACTGTTCCAACTCTAAGAAGCTCGGGGAGATATCAGGGCAGATCCTGCCCTGTGTAAGTCTGTGTGACCAAAGCTGTTTTCCCTTTATTCTATCCCCCCCCACACGCACACAGACGTGATTATTACACAGGGCATGGGATGGGTAGTGGTGGAGAGGCATTAAAGCTGCAATAAATAGGCAGGGAGAACAACAGCACACTGCAGAGAAACCAACCAGCTCAGTTTCATGGGCTGCACTGATTGCCCAAAAGCAGAAGTGTGCTGAAGCACGTCAAGAATGCTGGGCTCGGTCACTTGGGGAAATGACTTTGATAAGTGGCCCACTTCCCCCAGTGCAGCCACACTCGGGGCAAGGAGGGAACTCCCAAACACAAATAACCACCTTCCTCATTTTGGGGCTCTGCAGAGCCCTCCTGAGCTCCCCCGAGCTGAGGCCAGGCCAGCACAGAGGGTGTGAGCAGCCACCTCCCCTCCCATTTCAGAACACACCAAACCCAGAGCTTCCTGCAGCCAAGTCCTGCAGAGACCCCTGAGAAAGCAGAATAAGCACAGAAAAGCTCAGGAGGTCTCCTGCACGCTGCCCATCAGGGGATGCCACAGCACAGCCTCTCCAGGAGGGGCCTCCTCTTCCTCCCTCTGCCCCCTGGTCTTACAGCAGGTGTCCCCTGGGACATCAGCTTGCAGGACACAAGGGGAGAGGCTCTAAAAGCCACAGCAAAGCAGCACAACCCCACAGCTGACAAGGAAAGGTTAAACCAAGGGCGTCCATCTATTACTGGGCTTTGGATTGAAGTGTTCTGATGACACTACTGGGACTACAAGAGAGCCAAGCAGGCTCCAAGACACCTCCTTCCTCCCCAGACCTCTCCAAAAACGACCACATCAGGGCTGCCACATCCTGCCCACCTCTTCCAGCAACCTGGCTCCCAAAACACAGCTGGCCAAAACACCACAGTTTTACTTTCTGGCCATTCTGGCTCCCTGAACTTGCTCACTGTGCACCGAGCAAAGCCCTGGTGCTGCTGAAAGGAGGGGAGGGGGCACACGTGGCCCTGATTAAAAGGATAGCTCAGGCTCAGAGCCACATCAACCACCACTGTGCAGGGAAGCACAGCAGGGAACTGGGGCTGGAGTAGGGTGAACCAGGTGCACAACACATGGGTCAAACTCTGGATCAATACCTTGGGCTGATCCACAACCACTGGCCCCTGCAGGTGTTTCAAGCTAGAAGTGCTCAAGACTTGCTCTTACAAAACCCACACAAGCACAAAACCATCACAAATGCTATGTCCCTCCCAAAATTGAAGAAAAGAAAAGGCTTAAGTTCAATGTTTGCCATGGAAGAAGCACCAGGCTTCAGGGCAGCAGCCCCTGTATGAGTCAGTATTTGATAGAACAGAGTGGGAGAGAAGGGAAGAGAAGTGGAAACCTCTCCCATCTTTCTGCTATTTTGCCTTAAATGCACTGTAGTTTATGTCCTCAATAAAAGCTTTTGCATATCTTTCCAACTTAAATGTGGATTGGAACCTCGGGATTACTGCCCTGGCAGAATTAACGTATTAGACATAAAAACCATAACATTTCATTATCCATTGTAAACCACATGTGCTTTCCCCCTGGGGAGACTGGAAATATCACCCAATTTCACTATCATTTTCTGTTAACTGGCTGCCCTGCCACATGTTCACACCCTGGCACGCTCACTTTGATGATATAGCAGTGCTCTGGTTCCATTCTTCTTTCTTTATGATGCTGACATTTTTTTAAATCGTGTTTTTCTGGTCTGTTTTTGTCTCTGTGAAGGCACCGCGCTACAAAACCACTGGGCTGGAAAAAAAAACTTACCCTGGAACAAAAAAACAGCTCATATTTGTCTAGCTGGAAACATACCATAACCTGATGTCTGGAACAAGGGTAGAAGGCAACACAGAGGCAAGAAAACCTCAAACACAACAAGACTCAGACTCATTTATGGGCACACTGGGGTCTGTGGTCAACAGTGAGGCACTGAAGGACAGAATCTCTTCCCTCTGCTGTTTAAACTCCCTGTATCCCTCCTTCTCACTGCAAATCCAAAGATCTGCATACACCACAGATTTTGTCTGTCTCTCTGAAAGGTCAGAACCCAGGAGCAGCACAACCCCCCACAGGACGGATGGGCCAGCTGGCAGCAATTTGGAGTGACCACACAGAGGAAGTGTGGGGAGGAACAGGGGCCAGAGAGGAGCCTTTAGAAGCCTGGGTCACCCTTACATTGCAACTTCTGGGCTGCCTCAGGGAATCTTTTATTTAATCAGTTTTGTATCTTTGCAAAGATTAGTAACCAACTGTCCTGATTTAGTGCTGCCACGTTTCTATAAACATTCCTGGACTTGCTTGGATAAAACATGCAGCTGCTGACAGGGTCTCCCACATAAACATCCCCCTGTGCATCTCCAAGAAGCCTGAACATTTTTCTCCCCAAGAGACCACTGGTGCTGCTCTGCAGGCTGGGGGGGCTCTGCCCCAGGATGGACGGGGGAAGGGGAGGAGAGCAGAGCAGGAGGAGGGTGGGCAGGAGCTGCAAACACACACCCTCACCAAATCACCCCAGCCCTTACTCACATGAGGCTGTCACAGCAGCAAACAGGGCCAAAGGGAAACATTGGCTGTCCCACGTAGCTCCTGGAATGAAAAAGAAAGATTAAAAGGCCAGCTTGAAGCATCCCCATGCACAGAGCTGCTGTTCAGCTGCCTGACCCCCTGAATCACACCTCGGCCAAACTCCAGCAGCCAGGCTTTTATCACTGACATCCCCTTGATTTTTTAGTGCAGAGGGGGGGAATAATTCAAATCCAAATTGCTTCTCAGTGTCTGCATTTGCCAGAGCCACAAAAGCCAATTAAGGCGGCTTCCCTTCGCTCTGCGGTCGGTCAGCTCCACACACTGAGGGCTGCAGGCAGCATTTCCTTGTTCTGAAGCATCTCTTTCCACAGGCCTTGGGTTCAGCTAGCTGTAGCACTGCTCCTGAGCTGCAGTTTTACACAAAGCTTGCCTCCCAGTTGAATGGTCTCAGCAAAAGGATGCTCGGGGTTAGTGTGGATCTCACAGAACAACAACCTGGAAGCACTGGCAGAGGTCTCAGGTAAAACCAGAATGTATTTAAAAAATAAATCCCCAGAATGCCTGCACAACGAAAGCAGTAAAAGGTCAATTATCCCCAGCAAATATCACCCCCACACACTGCTCAGAGACTGGAAACATGAGTGCATTGACAGCTCCCACCCAGCAGAGATTTCCTATGGCTCTTCCCCCTGACCAGTGCTTCCCATCACCTCAGGACACGGGTTTGTGGGAGGCAGAGCTTGCTGACAGCTCCTTATGGAAAATGCTTGTTCTCCCACACCAGGGCAGTGGGAAGAGCAGGGCATCCCATGGCCAACCCAGCCCAAGACAGTGAGCCTTCCAAAGCCCTGGCAGCTCCGAGGGCTGGGGATGATGTAACAGCATCAGACATCTGCCAAAGCAATAAGCCAGCTCCAACATGCCTTGCTCCAAACCTGCACAGCAATTTCCATTCCAGAGCAGGAACTTGTACTGGGGCTTAATACCCTCTCCAATACATCCTTTTCCACAAAGAAAATCTGTGCCCACTGCTCCAGGAACACACGTAATCCTTGTAAGCACATGTCAGCCTCCAAAGCTGGGAAAATGACTTTGTTCTTGGGGATCAGAGAATTTAAAATGCAACAAGTTGGAATGTCCTGATGAGTTTGGTAACTTGAACCTCGGGAGGAAACACCTGCTCCGTTTTATCCATCCATAATTCCATGGGAATGGCCTTTTGCTCGTTGACAATCCAGCAGCCACGAGAGCTGGGAAAGAGAGGAGGGAGCTGCCAGGAGCCAGCAGCCCCATCCCACAGCTGGGAAAGAGAGGAGGGAGCTGCCAGGAGCCAGCAGCCCCATCCCACAGCACTGCCCCACACAGCAGCTCCCACACAAACACTTCCAAGCTGGTGCTGCTCCACGAGATCCACCAAACCCAACAGGAGTTCCTCCCCCCAAAGCCCCTGAAGGGATTTGGGGTCACAGCTACACCTCCCCTCTGCCACAGCAGCATTTCCCAGGGTTTCACAGCAGGTAAAGTACAGCTCTGGGATCTCACAGGGAAGAAGAGGCACGGCCAGAAAAATGGGATTTTCATCAAAAAGTCAACAACAATTGGATGTAGTCACTAGCCAAGAGATTTGCTTGGTGGAGTCCCACAGGATAAAGCCTTGGATGGGAGAAGGGCCCGTGAAACCTGGTTCATACTCAGTGGTCACCTCCTCCAAGCAGGAAGGCAGGTAAGAACTCCAGGGGACCTGTGTGGACAAACAAGGAGCTCCTGGAAAAATCAAACACAAAAAGGAGGCTTACAGAGGGTGAAAGCAGAGACAGGCAGGCTGGGAAGGAGATTGTCCCAGCAGCCAGGTTGGACAGGGCTAGTGTAAGGGAGGCATTCTGGGTTGGAATGGGATGGGGTTTAAGGTGCAGCTCAACACAGGGTGTCCCACACAGCCTGTGGAGCCAGGAGGGCTTGGCACCAGAGGGACTGTGTCTGCAGGAAGCTCAGGACAGGCAGCAGCAGATTAGCAACACTTCTGGGAAATTTTATCCTGGGAAGGATATGGAGATCAGCCTGGAAGTCTTAATTCCTGCTGGCCTGAGTCCTCATGGTGGGCAGAGCTGTCGCTGTGCCATGGTTGAATCTGAGCTGATACCCAGGGCTAGACCAGGCACTCCCCTTTCCCAGCACCCCTGGAGGGATGTGGAGAGCCCCAGGGAGAGGCTGTGCTGGCCCAAGCTGGGCTGGGGATGCAGCAGCTCCACAGAGCCTCCACCACCACCCTGAGCTCAGCACAGAGGGGCTCTGCCAGGATGCACGCACCCAACGCCAGCAGCTGCCACGGGTGCCCAAAAAATCCTCCTCCCAGCCAGCAGAATCCTTCTCCCAGCCCAAAAAAACCCTTCTCACAGCCCAGAAAAACCCTTCTCCCAGCCCCTGCCCCATGACAAATGTCTGCCCCCAAGCAGCTCCTGGGACATGAGGATTTCCCTCCCTTGAAGAGCACAAGGACAAACGGTTCATGAGCAAGTCCCCAGGAGCAGCAGATCCCAGGCCCCCCAAACAGAAAGCAACAAAGATCCTTCCCCATCCTCGAGCCCCTCTTGGGACAAAGCCAGGGTGAGGGCAGCCACTGCCAGGAATCACCCCTGCTGCAGGTGAGGCAGGAGCTGTCATTAACCCTGCATCAGAGCCCTCCCAGGGAAAGAGAGCAAGCCCAGATCAGGCAGATAAGCTCAGCTCTGACAGCTCCTAAGCTTAGCTTAAAGCTGTATTTCAATAATATGTGTTTAACACAGCACTTGGGATGTGCAGAGTTTTTAATGCATCTCTTGAAAGGTGAGCAGAAAAACAAATGAAAGTGTTGCTAAAAAACCTCCTTTTTCCCATGTAAACTAACAAAGTTCAGCTAGAAGATCTACAAAGTGTTTTTATTTAGTGTAAGAAAAACCTGTGATACCCGACTACCCTCAGGTCAGAGCACTGATGTTTTCTCCCCCCAGGAGCTCCAGCCTGCTCAGGGATCTGTTTTGTCTTATCTACAAAAGCCTTTTCTTCCCTTTCACTGTTCTGGAAGCTCACAGGGAAACCCCAGCATCCCCAACAACGGCTGTAAATCCTCAGTTCTCTTCCTGATTTGAGCATGGCTACAACAGGCCGGTATCACCAGCCAGCACTTATCCTGGAAAACATGTAACTCCAATTCAACAATCCTATTACACATGCTCCCAGCATTTGTACAGCAGAGATTTAGCTCTTAGCTCTCCACTGCTTTATCTCTTTCTGCGTTTGCCAGGGCAGAAATCATCTCGGGCTACGAACGGGTCATATCCAAATGCTTCTCCTGTCTTTGCTGCAAATCTGGGGGGAAATCTCACATAGCTGCTGTGCACCCTCCCAGGAGTGGGGAAGCCCTGTCCTCCCAAGGATCATGGTGGCTTCAGAGGTGACAGATCTGACCAGCTGGAGGGCAGAGAGCCCATCCAGAGCAGAGACAGCAAAACACGAAATCAAACCCCAAACTGATCCCCCAAACTCCACATGCCCCTGGCCCTTCCTGAGCCCATCTCATCTCCCTGCTCTTGTCAGCAAACTGAGCCACCACCGAGCCGTCCCCGTGCCTCAGCAACACACCCACCTCTTGCATAAAAAAATAAAACAAATTGGAACTAAACCGCAGGAGCAGCGTTCCCACAGGCCTCCATCCATGAGATACGTGTGCAGCTCCTGAATCACCATCTCCTCCACCTAACACTGACACCCAGTTTTAGGGCTGTTTTCCCATCCACCTGCCAGCTGCCTCTTCCCTGTGGTACCTGCCCTGTGCTCTTGCCCAACACCTGCCTCTTACCTCACCCAGCCTTTCCTCACATCACACCTCCGACACCTTCTTGTCAACTCATGGTTTACTCACTGTTAGCAAGCCCAAACCCCAGCTGGCTTTGCCAGCAAGACTCTTCTATCTCTGTGAGAACATCAGCCCAGCCTCCTGGATGCCTGCTCCCAAGGGCCAGCAGGCAGGGCTCTCAGAAAAGGCTGCCAGGGCAGCAGAGGCGCTTCCAGAGGCTTCGGGCTCATCCTGCAGCAGCTCCGCTCCAGGAGCACCGACTGGGACGGACGTGGAGAGGAAAGGAAGGATTAAGACAAATGGCTTATGTGCAGATGTGTCAGTAAAATCAAGCTGGCCAAACTCACAGCAACTCGGCTCTGGAGCATTAAAAAGTCATTTTAAAAAAATAAAGTCACCCTGATACTCCAGGATGCAGTTTTCTTTTCTTTCCTGGAAACCAGGGGAAGCAGAGAGCAGGTCACAGGCGGCCCCACTAAAGCTGCTCACAAGAGTTTCTCCTCTTTTCCCCTCTAAGGCCAATTGCTGCTTTGGCTTCCAAGGGGAACAGCCCACTCACCTTGGGAGCAGCCCCACAAGGAGCCATTCCCAGTAACTCTCACAGTTTCACTCACCACATCACCCTACAGGGAAACAAAACCCTACAGTACTCCTGGGAATGATCCCAGCTCTGTCCTCTGGAAAACATCTTCTCCCCACCCTGCAGCACCCTGAACTCCTCTGGCTGTGCTGTTTGGCTCTGCTCCCACGGTCAGAGCCCGAGGTGGGGCTGCTGCAGCCCCTCACCCCTGACCCAGCACTTCCAACATCCGCCAACATCCCTTCCTCCTCCTCCTCCTCCTCCCTCTTCCATCTGGCCCTTTCCCACCAGCCAACAAGCCCAGCCTTTGTCCTCCCTCCAGGCACCTCTGATCCCCGTGCCCTCTCCCCCCCCTGCTCCCCACTGCACTGTGGCAGCCAAACACTGCAAAGTTCAGCAACACGTGAGAGTTCCCAGAGGGAAAAATGCATAAACCAGCCCTTGAGTGTGTGCTGAGTGTTCTTCTTTCAGACAGAGCTCACACCTGGCTGCAGACACCACTGACCGGGGACACTCTCCTCACCTCACCTCACCCGCACCACCTGCCTTCGCTCACGGAAAACCTGGATTAGGTCTGGGCCTTTGGTTTCTGTTCTGCACCAAGGCCACCAACAGCCAGGCCTTGCAGCAATGTCTCCTGGCTCAGCAGGCTCCCCTGCCCCACTGCTCTGCAGCTGGCTTCCACAGGTACCTCCGGGAGGGCCCGGAGCAGGAGGTGCCCGGACGAAGCGCCGCAGGTGCAGATCAAACACAGCAAAGAGGGAACCCTGCCCTCTGCTTTCACCTGAGCTCTGCCTTCAAATCAGCCTCTCTGATGTGCTGCTTCCCTCTCATTACTGCTCCTTTTGCCCCCTGGTCCTGTCCACGGCTCTGGCCTTTGATTACACCATCAGCTCCATCACCAGGAATGTTTTATCAGTGCCTGCCCAGCTCTACTCCTCCCTCAGACCCCACCTTTGCACCTGCTCCTCCCAGACACTTTTTTGCTGTGCAGGTGACGGCTTTCCTTGTGGCAGGGCTGCAGGACCCGAGCTGTTCCAGGGCTGACACCTCCCCTGGGGCAAAGCCCCGCTCTGGGAACGGCACAGCAGCACGCAGGAAGGTGGCAATCTGCACCAGATCTCTGTTTGTACACATACACACACACAGGAACGCTGCTAAGTGCTTTTTGAGAGGGAGGTGGGACCAGAGAGCTCCTCTAACCTACACAATCCTACCATTCTGACAGTTTCTTGTAAACAAAATAATCCAGGCTGGAGCTGGAAGCGGCTGCTCACTTGACAGCACAGCAGAGAGGTCTTGCAGCTCCGTGTCCCCTCTGCTGTGGCAGGATTTCCCTTCTCAAATCCATCACAACTCTGACAGGACCTCAAAGGTCTCTTTCTAGTGCTCTACCTCTGGAAATCCTCCCGTAAGGAAGGAGATAATTGCACCTGCTTAAGGCTCAGGAATGTCACCGCAGTGCAACATGCAATTATTGAAGCACCTGGAAGAATTGGATAGAGAAAATTGTCCCTATCAAATCCCCACTGCTCAAAAAACACTTCGTGATTTTCCCTTTGCCCAGTGCTTTCTGCCAGGGAAGGGAGGGCTGATTTCTGGAGGTAGGCTGCTTCAATTGAACCTTTAATTTTATTTTTATGTTACTAAGCCTGCTCCCAAGCCCAAAGGTGCCCGTGCCTTCCAGTGGCATTTTCCAGAGGAGCAGTTCTGCCCCTGGAAAGCGAGGAGCTCTCAGTTAGCACCAGCTAGAGAGAGATGATGTTCAGTTTGACAATGAGACTGTCAGTGGGCTCTGAAATGTCACTCCCACACCTCGCAGATGCAGTTGGCTCATCCCTTATTTCACAGCAATGTGCTGGAGCTCCTTTTGTAACTGATACAAAATGTTTCACCAGGCTGGAGCTTTAATTTGGGAAAAAAAAAAAAAGCTCTCCTTCCTTTTCCATTGAAAGGCATTTTAATTAATTATCTTGAACATATTTAAACTGTTCCATCCTTTCTAAAGACACTTTTCCATGTCCTTAAGTAAAACCCATATGGCATCAAGCTGAATTAAAAAAGCCCCAAAACAACACAAAAAACTGAACTGATATTTCAAGAAGGTGGATCTTCCACCTCTCATCATTCTTGTCCCTGACTTTGCCAGAACTTATATCTGTGAATTACTCTGGAAGGATAACCAGGACAAATGTTTGTACAATGGCAGCTTGACAGTGTAACTTGTTTTGAAACAAGCATGTAAGATAAATCACAACTGGAATGACAGGGAAAAAACCAAGCGAGACGAGACACCAAAAACCCGTGGGAGAGAGATAACACAAGTTCCACGGAGTTCTGGTATCTAATCTTACAGTGAGCCCATCATTTCAGTACCAAAAATAATCCATTAGATGAGCTTTCCTTTTCCACATCAATTTTCAATCCACGTAGAAATTGTCCCAAAAAGCCTTAAGCACCAACCACTGCAATCTTCACGTCCTCTCTATCCCTTCACATTTCTAGCTCCTCTCTGGCTAAATGCAGGTGGAAAAGGAGGGAAGCCCAACTACAAAGCAGCCCAACTTCACTGTATCCTGATTCCTGGATATAGGAAAACGTGGATGTAGAAAGCAAAATTTATCCCTGAGTTAATATTTCACTCGGAAATAAAGCTTCCATTTTCATCCTGGGGCAACTCAACCTTCCCTCCTTGCCAGTCCTGACTTGGAACTTCGTGGGGATTGGACTGGGCTGTGACATCTTCCAAGGGCCCAGATCCATACATCCATGTGCTGCTCTTCAACTTCATCAGCTAGACACACCAGATTTGCCTCCTAGGGCTGGAACTACACTGTTTGCTCTCTGTTCCATCACACAAAGTTCAAAAGTGAACTCTGTTAGGTTGGTTGTTTGTCTTAAAACTAAGGCAATGATCACTTCATCACTGGCAATAAAATCAGCTTGTCCTTAGAACTCATCACAGCTCTGTAAATTGCTCTTCTGCTTCCACAGGAGGCTGAATTTTCTTGTTGGAGAAAACTGGCTAGGTACAAATATTCCCAATATCTAAGTCTAAATCAGCCCATGGATTGGTTGCTGGAATTTGGTGGGAGAAAGGAGGACAAGCACACCCCACACCAAATCCTGTGCAGTTGTTCTCCTCCATTACACAAACACTTGGCAGGCTTCCACTGTAAAATTTATGCACTAAAATTAGCTCTCACAATTGCAATCAATTGCAACAATCAAGCATAAGTAATTCCAGGGAAAGGAAAAGAAAAAAAAGAAAAAAAAAAAGAGGTGAGCATGGCAAACAATGCCAGAGCACTGCAGTGGTTCCTCCATGGGTCCATCCTTGTGTCCAGCAGAGTTTTCCTGCCTGTTGCTTGTAGGGCTGTAAATACAGCACTTTTCCCCCTCCTGTGTGACATACTCAGCCATGGGACAATGCCAGAGCACAGCTTTGTGCAGGTTTTTTTTTTTTTCCCACCCCTTATAACAACAACTGGTGAAACTTGTAATAAACGTGACATTGTTTGGAACGGAAGGCAGAAAATGTATATAAACTTCTGGCAGCCAAACACATATGGCAGGAATATGCTGGAGAACACAGAATGCTCCAGAGAACACAAGGAATTACAAGCCCTCCCTGGGTAATTGAGTGTAAACATTACAGCTGATGGTCTCTTCTCTCCCACATACAAATAAATATCTGTGCCCCCACCCTGATCTGGGCTGTGCTCTGTCTCCTTACACCAACAATCTACATAACTTCTGGCCCCTGAGAACCTCCATCTTGCATGTCATCACACATTAAAACTCAATTACCTGCCACTGTTTCCATTCCCTTCTGGGCTTTGGGCTGGATTTCTATTTCAAGCAGGTCGCAGCTGTATTGTAAAGGAGCAGAGATGGATAAACAAGCAGATGGTGTTAGAGACACGTTTTTGTGTTGCAGGGAGTGCAAGAAGCTGGCATGGTACAGCCTGATCCAACCAGCAAAGCCCTTGGTAGCACAGAAATGTCTCCTTTCCTCAGTTCCCAACAGCAGATGCTCTTCTGACCCACACTTATCCCACCAAAGACAAACCCAAGCATAAACTTATCATTCTTCCCATCACCTAAAAGCTATTTGAAACCCAAGCACACTGAGAACATTTGGGATAATTTCATGTTTTATAAGAGAGTATTTACACTTGCAATGCAACTGCAAATGATAAAAGTTATGCACAAAATGTAGGAGTGAAATCAAGTTATTTAAAATTCCTCATTGTGAGTTTGCATCGAGAGCAAAAAACATTCAGGGAAAGATTTTTTAAAAATACATATGAGCTACCTGGGATAGTTTTAAATATAGCACAAAAATGGAGATGGGTAGAGGAAAGGATGTGGAGGAAAACGAAGCTGGAAATCAGGAATGGAACAACACACCAGGCTGCAGAGCACCCTCCAAAAGCAATGGAAAGACAATCTTGGCAAAAAAGCTTTGCTTCAGCAGAAGGTGACCACTGAACAATCCTCTATAAATCTCACAGTGCCACGAAATGCAGTGACATCCCAAACACAGGAATCTTCTTAGACTGGGGACACAGGGAAAAGAAAAGCAGCCACACTCCAGAAGAATCTTAAAATACTTCCCGTGCTGCCTATCCCAAAACCAAACAGCAGCATGTGCTCCCAGAAAGGAGAGCCCTCCTGGAGTGGCTGCCCTGCTCCTCGGGAGGCCCCTGGGGTGCCAGCCTGCTCCAGGGCCACCAGCAGGAATCCAGCAGGAATGCCAGCCCTGCCACAGGTGCCAGCTCAGGTGACAGGCACAGGCACTCTCACACACGTGGATCCCCGGCATTCCCCCTCCTGCTCAGAGTCCATTCCTGGTGGCCTGTGTCCCATCCCAGCCCCAGAGACACAGCTGTGGCCTGTGTCCCAGCCCCAGAGACAGAGCTGTGGCCTCTGGCAGCCCCCAGAGCCACGTCCTGAGCCCCAGAGAGGCGCTGCCACCCCGGAGCAGCTGTTCCTGGAGATCTCTCTGGTTGCTAGGGCAAGCTCCCAGCAATGAGCACCATCCTCCAGGCAGGGTCTTGTGTGCCAGTCAGGAGAGGGGGAAGCAATTGAGAGGAGGGATGACTAAGCAGGGCAACGTGAGAAACCAAACAAAATGCCAGCCTGGGGAGAAAAACGTGGTCATGGCTCAACTCCTACGTGAAACCAGCCCGGCTGCACTGAGCCAGCAGAGCCCAGATCAGCCTGACAGGCACTTCCAAAGGCTGGGCAAGGCCTGCTCTGCCCCCCAGGCAGGAGGAGCTCCATCCCAACACCAGCCCTGGGCCAGAGCTGTGTTGACACAGCTCTCCTGGGCTGCTGCTCCTGCTGCTTTACACCAGGGAGTCAGCACGGCAGACAGAGAGGAAGCACTCGGCCCTCAACTGCACACCACGTCTCCTGCAAAGTTAGGAAATTGCTCCAGATGCCCAAAACCCCACAAATAACTGATGGATCAGGTTTCTAGGGGCTGTATGCACAGACAGCTTCTCATTTTCAAAATTACTGGAGGCTTGGTTTACACCAGCCTCTTACACATCTGGATAGTCTTATGTAGTTTACAAAAGACCAGGACAGTTTTCTGTTCATTTCTATCTCTTATTTTGAGCTTTCAGCTCAAAAAACATCTTTAGAAAGTTAACAGGGCAAAGGTGGTAAAGGGATGACAAAGTTGGGGGGGGGGTATAAACTCTATTCCATTTTTTCCACAAACATTGAAGAAACTCATACAATAATATCACTTAGGCTTCTAAATAACTCAGCTTTGAAAAATGGGTTTTAAACACCACTGAAACCTAAGACCATAAAGAGAAAAACATATGTGCACATGGACTTAAGAAAGCAAACAGCTTTTCAAAACAGAACTCCTCTGACACACTCCTAAAGAAAGTGTTTTTTATTTAAACCATCATCAGCTGAAGGGCAAGAGAAGGACTCCAGCACATGTCAGCAAGAACTCCCACTCCACACAGGCAAAAACATTGGCACAAAAGTAAACTAATTGCTTCCTAAGCTGCTAAGATGCCATTAAAAATTACTATCTATATATATATGTGTGTGTCCATGTGATACTTGTACAGGAACATATCCACTTATCACAGTTTAGGGCTTTTTTAAAATAACTTCAGGAGAGAATGTGGTCATAGGACAACACCCTTGTATAGAAAGGACTAAAGAGGAAGAGATGCTGTAATCCACGTGAAATCCCCCACAGTCAGGAGACCCAGCCTGATTGACAGAGATCCCTGAAGGTCTCTCCCAACCCTGATGATTCTGTGATTCCCTTCTCCACTTGCCATGAGAGGAAATAGAGGTTAATAAAAGTTGGGAAGGAAGGTGCCTGTAGTATGAGTAAGATGGTCAGAAACCTCCTGGAGCAGCAGGAAGCTCATGGGGAGGACACAGAATCTGTGGTCAGGGAAGGAGGATGGAAGGGACCAGGAGGTCTGAGATACACACAGGGGCTCACCCACCCCCTGAGAAGCCTCTGAGTTTAAAAGCTGCTTTAATCTGTATAAACAAAGATGGCAGAACCAACTGCCTGTGGCAGCCTGGCAGAGAGGAGCTCTGCTGTCAGCTTTCACTGTGCAGCTCCATGCTGGAGAGGAGGGAGGAGAGGGAAGAGGGAGGCAGAAGAACCATGCTGGACACGAAGAGGACAGTTTCCTTTGTATCCTGGTCACCAGGGATTACTGCATTGAACCCTTAGCCAGGCAGTGGCACCCAGGCTGCACAAGGGGACACAGCCTGCCACTGCCACCCGAGGCAGGGAGGGACAGCGTGGCCAAATGCCAGCCCTGGAGCCCTGAGGAGAAGCCCAGCACCTAAGGGCTGGCCCAGAACCCCGGGTGACCCCTCTCAGATGCTGTGTGTGCCTCTGGAAGAGAGCTGGAGCTGCTGCAAAGGTCAGCCTGAGCTGCTGCACTCCTGCTTGCAGCCCTCCTCCCTGAGGAGGAGAATCTCACAGCTTCTAAATTCATCTGGCTCTTGGGCTTGTGGGCTTTCATTGCTATTTCTTAGGGCAAAGCCCAGCTTTCAGGGCACAGCCCCACACAGACAGGCTCACTGAGTGCTTTCTGCAGCTTGCCTTTGCCCTGACTCACCCCAGCCTGCTCCCTCAGGTGTCTCCTAAAAAGCCAAGGGAGGAAAGGTGCTTAGGCTGCTCCTCATCCCCCATTCCCTGAGCCCTTTAATCAGGACAGGGAACAGCCCTGCTGCCTGGGATTGTGCTCCACAGCTCACACAGGGGGGCAGCCTGCACCAACCCCCCTCCCCAAATCCTGACCTCCCCACTTGAGGATGCCAGAGGGCAAGAAATCCTGCAACAAGGCATTGTTAAAGGGAAAATTCCTCTTTCTTTTTTTTTTTTTTTCTACATCCTTTACAAGTCTGGGAGAATTGGGATTGTTCAGCCTGCAGAAGAGAAGGCTTTGGGGTGACCTAATTGCAGCCCTCCAGGACCTGAAGGAGCTGCAGGAAAGATGGAGAGAGACTGTTTAAAAGGGTGACAGGACACGGGGAATGGCTTCCCACTGCCAGAGGGCAGGGATGGATGGGATAATGGGAATTGGGAATTCCTCCCTGTGAGGGTGGGCAGGCCCTGGCACAGGGTGCCCAGAGAATCTGTGGCTGCCCCTGGATCCCTGGAAGTGCCCAAAACAAGGCTGGACAGGGCTTGGAGCAGCCTGGGACAGTGGAACGTGTCCCTGCCCAAGAAATGGGTGGGACTGGATGGGGGATTAAGGCCCCTTCCCACCCAAAGCGTTGACTCTGTGATCTGTGTGTTTACTGCCCCACAGCAGAAATCATGCTACACCCACCAAAATCAGGCAGGAATTCCCTGACCCCACTCAGACCCTGGTGGGAAGTGCTGCAGTGACATCCTCCAGAGCCCAGAGAGCCCTGGGGTCACAAAGCACGGATGGGCAATGCCACCCATCCTCCTTGCACCTCTTCTTTCCTCCAAAACAGAAGGGTCAGGGTTATGCAGCATCTCCAGCACTGCTTCCACCCTGCTCCTGCCCAGTCCCAGTGCCACAGGCAGGGACCAGCAGCTTTTACAGGGCCAGGCTGCCAGGAGACACCTCTGCCCCACCAAAGCACACACACCTGAATGGGCACAGGGCAGTGCCAGCCACGGGAAAACCCCAAATCCTCCCCTGGCCCAGGGCTCAGGGACACACTGGAGAAACCCCCTCCTTGCACATCATCCTTGGCAATATGGTGTGGCCAAGCTCCAGGCATCCAAACCATGAGGTCTGCTTCACACCTGGGGCTTTCTGAGGGGTTTTTTTAGTGGGTTGGATTTTTTAACTGCTGCTGGGTCCATGTGACAAATTTTAAGCATGTGAGACTTGAGTCCTCATGACTAAAGAGGCAGAGAAAAGGGGGGGACGTGTGGTGGGACACACATGATGCCACAACAGACACCCACACATTTAAACTACAAAAACCCAAGAGGAAGGACAGCACAGAAGTTTTGTCCCGGAAGTAGCAAAGCCTTAATTTTTTCTTTCTTGAAAACACCTCAGTCACTGAAGAAAGAAAAAAATAGAACAGAAGGATGGAGTGATGGTCTGACACGTCATTTGTACTCACCCTGGCAAGATCTCTTGTTTTCCAGAGGCCTGACAGCTCCCAGGTGAACGCAGCAGCTCCAGAGGGACGGAGTTTGGCAGCGCTGTCTGCAGAGATCCCTGCAAAGCAGAGGGGCTGAGTTTTCCCTCGGGGCAGTCCCACTGACAAGAGATTTCCCTTTCAGGGTTCCTCCACGGGGCTTCTGGGTGGCAGAAGGGTGTGGAGAGGAGTCCCTGTGGGCCACAGGAGGATCCTCCTGCACGGAGAGCAGCCGGGGCTGCCGGGCTTTGTGGATTGGGAAGGACAGCTCGCCGTGGGAGCTGCTCTGTCTGAGGCACAGGGCCCACGTTTCACTGAGAGCTGCCTACAGGCAAACATCTGAGCTGCACTCAAGGCTCCCCATCCCCCTGTGCTCCCCAGAAGAGGCCAGTCCCACCAGAGGCTGCAGCACGCTTCCAAACGACACATTTGGAACTGTTCCCCCTCCAGGCAGAGCCAGGTGAAATGAAGGCATGCACCCACCAGTGGAGGGTTTGGAGGGAGATCCCCACGAGGCTCAGCAGGCTGCCAGCCCACACCAGAGCTGCAGAGCCCCCAGGAGCAGGGCCAGTCCTGCAGAGCCCGTGCTGAGCAGAGTGACCCAGTAATCCAATTAGGCTGTCTGGAGACACAAACCTAAAGGCAAGGAGAAGGGAGGGAAAAGGAACAGGAAAAAACCTCTGCCTAAAGCAGAGTGTTACTGCCTCAATACTGCCCTGACCTGCAGCTCCAGCAGGAGCTGAGCTGGGTGCCAGTGCCTGGGAGAGCCCAGCCTGGAGCCCTGGCACCAGGGAGAGAAGCTGCCCAAAGCTGGAGCCCAGGCATGAGGAGACAGCCCTTCTCAACCAGCCTGCTCAGGAAGGCTTGGAATGGTGGCTCCAGCCTGCTCCAGCTGCTTCCCTGGCTTCTGGCACACAGCATTCAGCCACTGCCAGGTGTTCTGAGCAGGGCAGTGTCCAGAAACCACGTGGCTGCACTGAGACATGGGGATGCACTCGATGAACCTCACGAGTCACTCCCAGCTCCAGATATTCCATGATTCTGTGGTCATTCTTTCTGAACACAGCTGGGTGGCCAAGGCTGCTCCTGAGAGCCCTCCCTCAGGTCCCTTCTGTCCACCCCACCAGGTGCCCAACTCCAAAGAACATCCATCCCTGGATGCCTCACACCAAACACAAACATGAACAAGTCCAGGAGAAAGCACCCACTCAGCTTTAAAGGCCAGAGACCCCAGGGAGAGAAGGGAAGTGCAATTTGGGAAAAACCCCACCATGGAAAAAAGGGGATTTCTGGGTAAAACAAGTGTTTAACTGACTGCCAGTGGTTTCCACATGCCTAAGAAAAGAGCATGGCCAAAGTGCTAAAAACATGTTTTAGGAAACTTTCTAGCTGGACTCTGGCTTCTGCTGAGACAGGAGGTCATGACAGACTCCAACCCAGAGCAGGAGATCCCAGCCACCAATGGATTTGTTTGTGGGTGTAAAAGCTCAAAAGCACAAAACCAGGACCTCAGCTCCCGTGCTGGAAGCCCAGGCAGCATCATCCGGGAGGTGGGAAAACAACAAAATTAAAGACAAAAACCTTATAAATGCCATTGCTCTGGAAAATTAGAATTCTTAACAGGAAAGGAAACATAAGCTGATGATAAGTATCAGCATGTCAGGGGTTTCATGGTTTCTCCATTATTATAACAAAAGCATCTTGCCTGAACTGCAGGAGTTAAAAATGCAGAACATCCTGACTTCCCAGAGATAATTCTGCAAACAAGGAGTGACAAGGATGCACTTCCAGCACTGATTTCTTTCGTGAATAACTCCATCAGCACTTCCACTCCGCAGGGAGACCCAGATGTTTTATCAAGATGGATTTACACTCCAAGAGCCAGGTTTGAAAGCGTGGCAGGCTGAAGAGCTGGGCATCTTGCTTAGAAAACTCCTTCTCCTGAGTATCACCCAAAGGGATCCTTTCCCCTCTATCCTGTGACACAAATCAAGGGGAGGCACCAGTGAAGTGTCTGCTGGGCTACCAAGCCCTGTGTCAATGTGGCCAGTGGCTGCCCAGGCCAGGGAGCCACCAAATGCTCAGCAAACACAACATTTTTGTAGCCTCTCCACAGACCATTAGCAACAGAGCCCAAAATGTCAAAACCTGACTCTTAATTACCGAAGTCGGCACTTAATGACTCCAATTACAATTTCCACTGATTTCTGAAAATTGGATTCTCCACTACAGTTGCAGTGTTTAAATGAGTTTCTTACCTCATTCGTGGTAATTATACTCTGACAAACTAATTTAAAATACAGTAGAGATTTCTAAAATACTACTTAAAAATGGTGGGGATTTAAGAATAAAACATTGCTTAAGGCTCCTCCTTTCCACATTTTTTTATCCCGTTCCTTTCAGGGCCCAGAAATGCAGAGGGTTAAAAGATGAGAGACACAAAGGGCAGTATTTTGTCAAAATGCCACCAAGAGGATGTTTTACAGGTAGGAAACAATTTCTGTGATAGAAACTCACTGTCTTATCCCCCTGTATCACAGCAAGGGATATCCTCCTTTTATCCTAAATCTCCCCAGAAGTTGCTCTTCTCAGGCTCACCATCAGCAGAGCCACAGAGGAGCCCAGCAAGAAGGAGAATCCTCAGGAAGGGATAAATGCATGTCTGAGGCACAGCTAACAGCTCTGTCCCTCACCTGCACGCTGACACCTACCACCAGACCTGCCCTGGGTGAGCCTGGCTCCTCCAGGGTGCAGCTGCACCCTCCTGGGGATGCCTCCCCTGTACTGGGGAATTGTTTCCAAGCTCCTGTTCTTCATCAGGAGAAGAAATGGGAAAGTGCAGGAGAGTTCATTTCAAGAAACTAAGTCACAACAGAAAGAACACAGTAAAATGTGCTATTTTAGGGCTCCTATGATACAGAGAGCAGCAATTTCTCCAGAGCCTGCCTTTCCCATGCATTTTTCTCCTGGAAAAAAGAGAGGGAAAGCCACTAACATCCCCCAGTCCCTTTGCCAACCTCCAGAGTCAGAGATCCAAAGCACAGAGCCCGGAGCTGCAGCAGCCTGGCAGGAGCCACGGGAGCCATGGCAAAGCCAAGGTGGCTGTGCCAGACAACACCACCACAGGAGTGAGCCCCAGCACCTGGACAAATCCATCCTGATCCCTGCAGGAGCCAACAAGGACACGGCAAAAGCCAGCTGAGGGGAAGGTGCCAACAGGGTTTCAGTCTCTGAGGGATCACAACTGCCCCAAAGGAGTGCTGACAACTCTAGAGGGATGCTGGGGTGCCCCCCTCCAGCTCCTCACAGGGACACAGAGCCCCCAGCAGCTCAGCACAGCTGGAGAGGAGCACAGAGCAAACCTGCTGCACGTGCTCACTGGGCACAGAGTTCATTCAGGATGCACAGGGGCACGTTCCCAGCCTGGCACAGGGACAGAATGTGCCCCTGGCACAGCTGGCTGCTCCTTGCAGTGACACCTTCTCGTTGTGCTCGTTTCTGCTTTCTTTTCCTTCCTGTCTTTCACAGATACCCATTACTCAGCAGTGGCTGTAGGATTTTATGTTCACATATGGTTTAAAGAGGTGGCTGTTTAATGTTCCCTATATGTAAATAACTACATGCTGCTCCAGTCCCTGCTGAGCAAGTGAAGGAATGATTAGATGATAAATCTCCAGCACAGAAACATGTCAGGTTGGTTTTTATCTACAAACACATTAGAGCTTACGCTGGGTTACATTTGCTATCTTCCCTCTTACCCACAAATTCCCATTGCTTTTAATGAGCACATACAGCAACCAGCAACTTTTTTTTTCCCCATTTTTTGGATTCTGTGATTCCACCTGGGGAAAGGCCCCATGGATAAGGTGGCAGCTCCTGCCCCCCTCCATGCTGGTGCCCCTCAGCAGCAGGAGTCCCTGCACAGGCAGCCAGCTTCACCTCCAACCAAAACCAGCCACGGGACAATCCTGGAATCACAGAATGCAATCACAGAATGGAAGAGACCTCTAAGCCCAGCCAGTTCCAGCCCCTGCCTGCCAGGGACACCTCCCAGGGGCCAGGTGGCTCAGCAGTGCAGCACAGCATGGCAGGAGCCAGGAGGGCAAACACCTGCATTTCAAATGACTCTGCTTCTCCTGTAGTTGTGGCACAACCCCGGCGCTGCTGCTGGAAACCAAAACACGTTTTTCAGTGTAATTTATCATCTATTTCACATGGCTGACACCGTTCATTTCAAATCAAAGCTCCCAGGCCAAGCACATTAAAACCACTTCTGTTTTTCAGGAGTGAATGCCACGAGGGCCAGGAGCAACATTAACATACCCACTCACATTTCCAGCCTGTCCGGTATCAGAAACCAGCACGGAGAGAATCAGCTTTTGAACTTTCCAAGGTGGAGAAACACTCTTTAAATAAAGAGGAGATACATAAATCCTTGCTCAGCTGGTCTCCCTCCCTTGCTGAGCCACACAGATCATAGGAAACACCCCTGATACTCCCAGGCCATGCAGAGCAAGGAAAGCAAGGCAAAAATCTCTCCCTGGAGAACATCCTACAGCCACAGGGAAATAGGAGACCACCATCACAGGCACCCCCAGGCAGCCCCTGCTGCACCCACAAAGGCACCAAAGTCACTCAAGTGCCACCACAAAGGTGCCAGGGCTCCCCCTGCAAGCACCTGCCTGGGTGGTGGGTATAGAAATCCATCCCTGATGGCAAACAAATGAGCAAACCCAGGGAAAGGCTCCGAAGGCAGAAATGAAGATGCTAATGAAGAAGGCAAGAGGAAGGAAAAAAAACCCCTTTGGCCTGTGGAAGCAGGCAGTAGATAGCCTGAAACTGGGTATTAATTCAATTTATACAAATGCAGTCCAAGCTATCAAGTTTGGGCACAGCCTCTCTGTAGTGAGGAGTCATTGGAGTGACTGCAGAAGCCACAGGATCCAAAAAATGCTCCAGACCAACACTGCGGAACAAGGATGGAAGGAGCCCCAAAGCTGCCTTTTTCAGGGTTGCTTTTCCCTCCCCATCCTACCCCACACTCTCCTGATACACTAAGGAGGAATCCTTGCCCAAATCCAGCCCCTGTACCCGATTTCTGCTGACCTAAAGTTATCCTGCAGCTGATGATGGATATTGCCTACCCCAGCAGCCTCTCCTGCCTGGCATTGCTCTGCATATTAATGATCCCTAATGACACCTAAAAGCCTCTGCAAAGTCTCACATATGGATTTTACCACTTAGGCTGAAGCCATAAAGAGCCAACAATGGCAGAGTGTGTTTAATGACCAAAACCAAGCAAGGAAAGCATTCATTAAGACATCATCTGACTCCTGTGGAAAGGGACATTAAGATGATTTTTCTCCTGGACCAGTGGTGGGAGGTGAGGAAGGTGATGAGTAATATCAGTGTGAAAGGCATCTTTAAAATATGCATTATTTTAGTTGGCAGGGAATAAGTCTGTTCAGGGGAAGCAGGGGAGGGGGGAAAATGGTCAGGGGAGTGTGAAGGAAGAGAGCTGCCTGTCCATGACATTGTCAGCTTCGGACAGTGATGGAAGATCAGTCCTCAGGAATATAAATCACCTTCAGCCAGGGCTCCTGGAATGCACTGCTTCTCGTGACTGCTGAAGAGGCACTGTCAGCTGATCCTCACCCCTGAGATCAGGATGCTGACTTGGGGGGGGATAAGGCTGAAAAGAGGGGTTAATTAAACAAAGAGGCAAATAGGCAAGAGACTTGAGGAATTGATTAGACAATGAAAGTAAATGACTTGGCAAAACAACCCTGGTATCACATCCAACAGATGCAGCGCTGCTCTAGTGATTGATATTCTCACTGGATGTTCCTGCAGCAATGGGGAGTGCTGGGACATTTGTTGGGGTAAATGAAATCACAAACTAGACACCTCTTTTTCTACTGTGTGCAAGGAGAAAAAGCTGCCAGGGACCTCCTCATCCAGAAATCAAAGCAGCACCAAGGACTCGGGAAAATAATCACTTTGCCAAATAAGACTCAGAAAAAAATATTCATCAAGCTTCTGTGGCATTTGTCATTGGCTTGCCCGGGGGAACAGTGCACCAACATTCACACAGGTGACCAGAACCAGAAGCCCAGCATCCTTCCTCATTTCTGCTCTACAGCCAGACTCCATCTTTTCCACGTATTTTCCACGCTCCCGTGCAGATCTATTTCTGTTTGTTTGCAAAGTCACATGGCCAGGGGAAGGCCCGGAGCCTCGGGAAAACGCACGCGTCAAACGCAGACCATGCCTACATTACGCATCCAAAGGTTATTTAACGCCTTTCTGGTAAAATATCGGTACAGAAAAGAGACTTCAGCCTGGTTCAAGCCTTGAATCGTTGTGCTCATGAGGCCAGAAGTACAGCTGGTATAAATTTCCTTCCCAGCACCATCATTCCCAGGTCGGAGCGCTGGAGCAGCGCTGGCGCAGGCTGCCCCGCGTTTTTAACCTTGATTAGACAGAATTGTTAATCACTGACCCATTCTCCGGCCGCCCCGGTTGCTAAGCGACCCCTTTTTGCTCCAGATACTTCTTCAAGCTGGTTAAGAAATGGCCAAAAGTCAGCAGAGTGAGGATTGAGACTAATGGGGACAGATCTCGTCCGAAGCCAGGGAGGCTCACCCACACCTCTGCCCACGGTATAAAAAGCCACTCAGTGTTGACACCTGGGACCTCTGAGAGCCCCTCAGAGCAGCCCTGAGGTTCACACACCTCCCAGCTCCTACTAGGAATGTAATTACCCTCCCTGGCAGGAGGGCAGGGACTTCCTGAGACCAATGATTAAAAATAATCAGGCAGAATTAATCAGGTGAGTGTAGAAATTGTCCAGCCCATGTTTCTGCATCCCTCCCTTCCCAGCTCCCCCATGTCCTGCCAGCTCCCAGCTGTGCCCAAATTCCTTCTGCTTCAATCCCTTCAACAGCCTGGGGCTCTCAGGCCCACCAGGATCCTTTGGATTTGCAGGGAGGGACCTCAGAACTCCAGGACTTTTACCCTTCTGGCAAACTAAGTAGAGTGCAACATCCACAGTCCTCCCTGGGCCATCCACCTCTGGTTTTCCCCTCTCTCTTTTTCCTTTCTTTGGGAAACATTCTAAGCAAGGGCAACACTTGCTGTGTTGTATAATCTCGGGGCAATCTCCTCCTGCTGCTCCACTCCTGTATCACCCTCTCACGCATAGCCACTGTGGTGTGACATGATTAGCTATAGAAAATAAAAAAACCCAAAACATTTCTATCCTGTGGAAACCAGTGGCTAAAATGTACAGATTCACACAGAAGCAAGACCAAGCAACCACATGAACTGTTAAGGGAGAACTGAAGAAAAAACTCAGGATTGGCAAGGAAGAGGAAAACGCCATGGTTCTGTTTTTTCTGCCTTTTCTTCTTTTAACTATAACCTTGTGGTGTGGGATCTGGGTACAGCTGGAGTTACTGGTGTAACCAGTGTAAATCACACCTTTGAGATCAGGTTCCCAAAGCAGCTGAGCACTGCAGTAGGAGGCTGTGGCCACGTGCCAGAGTGGGAACTCCAGTGGCTGAACATGCTCTTGTTTGCATGAACTGTTATCAGTTTGACAAATTGATGCAAACATGCTTTTTGGGGGGTTTGGGGTCTTTAAGTTTGTCCTTAAACCTTCAAGAAAACTTAAGCACAACATAACATTATGTGCCCAAGGCCAGGCTGGACTGGGCTTGGAGCAACCTGGGCTAGTGGAAGCTGCTCCTGCCCGAGGCAGCAGGGTGGAACCAGATGATCTTCAAGATCCCTTCCATCCCAAACCAGTCTGGGATTCTCCGATTCCATAAAGTACTGGGGTACATCACCCAGACTGCAAAGGCTTCCAGCTTGTGCCTCTCTTTTCCAGCCACAAATCATCATCTCACCAAAGATGAGCCCAGGCTACAGCACCAATGTTTCATGAGTAGCAGGCATGGCTTAAAGCACAAGTTTGTACACAGGGGGAGAAAGATCTGGACAGCAGGACGATGGCCAGGGACAACAAGCAAACAAAATGCAGAGAAGTATAAGGATCAAGAGGCTGCTATGAAATTATTAGCTTGGAAAATAAATGATTAAGCAGGAAGAAGTCACCCAAAACCAGAGGGCCCTGTGAGTAATCTGAGCACTTGTGTTTGGATAATTTTTGATAGTGTGTTATAAAGGAATGGAAAACTTAGCCCCGCTTGGCTTTGCTGCTGCTCCCGGGTCCGGGCGGGTTTAGGGTGGCAATAAAACCAGGAGAACAAAACTCTGTCACTGCCCTGTCAGTCACTGCAGGCAACACGATCCCATCACCTCCAGCTGACCCGGGGAAGTCAAAAACCCAAAAAAATCCTGGAGCTGCTGATGGCAATCTGCCCTCCAGACAGGCTTTGCGCAACCCCGAGCCCGTGCCGAGCCCAGCGGGTTTGGGAACCCGAGACAAAGCAGGCCAGCACAGGAGGCAGGCCCAGAAGCAGGGCTGTGGGGAGGCTGCTGGGACTGCTGTGTTTGCACCGGGGCTGCAGAGGAAGGGCTGCAGACAGCCCAGAGCAGGAAACCCTGCCAAGCCAAACTGCTGGGAGCGGGAGGGCTCGCTGCTCGCTCCCGAGCGAAGCTTCCAGGAAAAGAAAACAAACTCCTTTTGGGCTGAGGAGTGCCTGGAGTACAAAATCCGAGCCTCAGAAGGATGAGTGGGGAGAGCAGGACAGTGCAGTGTGTCTGCACACAGACAAACATCAGGGCACAGGCAGCAGAAGTCCTTTTGTCTCAGGGATGCACACGGGACAGAAGAAGCAGTGCTGGCACAGCCACCCCTCTGCTGAACCCCGTCTGCTGAAGAGGCCTCCCGTTCCCAAAGAGCCATTAATCCACCACCCTTCAGCTCTAAAATTCATACAAATGACTTTATTCATAATTAATTAAGGTCTGCAAATGTGAAAATTAAATTACCATTTACAGTGCAGAAGGAGATAGCACAGGAAAAGCCGGATGGCAGCGACAGCTCTGCACGGATCAGGGGGCATGGGGGATGGGGGCTCTCTGGCAGGCACGCTGAGGAACCATACAGTGAAATCTGTGCTAGCTCAAAATACAGATTTCAGCATCTTTAAAAGGCTGCTCAGGCCCAGTTGCAAGAGACCTTTATGTCTTAGGTTCCAAATTAACCCCAAAACTTAGGTGCTCATCAGCTCAGCTGTCAACAATCCCCAGGACTTTGCATTAGGAGAGCATTTTCAGGACAGCAAAAACCCCAGCACTCCTTTTGTCACTTGGCTCCTCTGTTGGCAAACAAGCTGTCAGGAGAACAAAGGAGCCGCTCCGTGCGTGCAGCCTCACCTTTCCACCCGGATCAGGCTGCCAGGGAAGAGAGAACACACAGGAAAACAGATGGCCCTGCACTGAACACGAGGCAGAAGTCACTCGAGGGGCTGGAAAGGGAATGGATGAGCAAACTGCTCTCAACACCACCCCTGAACTCAGCCATGCCACCACGGCAGGGCCTGCTGTCACAGCCACAGCCACCAATGTCTGCTCCCTAATTCACAAGGCCAAGATTGTGATAAGGAATTTTGCTTCTCCCTTAGCCAACAAAGGAGAATTGGTGGTGGGGGTGACTCCATGGTAGTTTCAAAGACAGCTCCTCCCCATCCCTGATAGCCCAGGGATGTTCTCAGTAGCAGAATCCAATACAAGAGCCAGGATCTTTTCCCCTTACAGTCAGCCCCTGGTTTGCCCAATTGCCAAGGACTTTTAGGGTGAGGAGATGGTGAGAAGATGGTGTGCACACAATTACTCAAAGGGACCAGGAAACAAACGTGTCCCACACATTGCCATGCTCAGCAGGGCGGGCAGATTGCAGAAAGGGTAATGGCCACGTTGGAATTCAGCAAAGAAGAAAAGGTTCACGTACGTGACCTTTCTGGTTCTGAGCAGCCAAAGACAACGGTGCACCAAGGACAGGGAAATCTCAGGGTAAGATTCTCCCCAAAACCCTCAGAGAAGTCAGTGAGGGCTGAGTGGGTGCCTGTGCCAAGTTTTCCTCACAGAGGAAACAGGGGGAGGCTCCTCGCAGCACCCCACAGGAGCCTCTCGGGACCAGCCCTCGCTTGGCAGGGCAAACCCACCATGCCAAGGAACAGCACAGGCATGTTTGGTGCTGGAAAAGCAGGCTCTGGGGAGATTGAGAATGTGGATAGCAGGAACAAGAAGAACTGCTCCGTCTGGTCCCTCCTCCTCCTCACGCGCCCGCGAACCCGCCGCGTGTGTGACTCCAGCCACCTGGCGAGTCCCTGCTGCCGCTGACACACCAGGGATGTGGGATTCCTTCGGGGATCCACGGCTCCCAGGCCCCTGTGATTCATGCCCTCAGCTCCACAGGAGCCCAGTCAGCTCCTGAGGGCTGGCTGCCCATGAGCACAGTCAGAGGTGAGCGCTTCCCAAGGGCCTGCAGGCACACACACACACACCCAGAGACACAACAGAGCACCACAAGAAATGCAGCTCCTGTGGAACAGGCAGGGGAAACCCAGGGTTTGTTCCCTGCAGTATATCCAGTAGACAGAAGCACACACAGTTCCATCCTGCCTTCCAGTCCAGGCTATTCCAGCCCAAGTCCTGCATTTCCACACCACGAGTGTAAGGGTTCAGCAGATGCCCCAAGAGCAGTTGGTTTTTCAGTGCCATACCCAAGGGAGATCATCTCTGTGTGTCTGCACCTCCAAGCTCCAGCAAGCTCACTGATCACAGTGGAGCTGAACAAAACTCCTGCATTTCAGATGGAACAAATGGAAAATTTCAAAGATACAGCTCAAACTGAGCCCAGGGAAGGGCAACAGCTCAAGTTGTTGCCCAGGGAAGGCAACAAAACAGGGAAGGATCCAGAGGATTAAGTGTGAGGAGGAGAGGCTGAGGGAGCTGGGAAAGGGCTCAACCTGGAGAAAAGGAGGCTCAGGGAGGAGCTTGTGGCTCTGCACAGCTCCTGACAGGAGGGGACAGCCGGGGGGAACAGGGACAGGAGGAGAGGGAACAGCCTCAGGCTGGGCCAGGGCAGGCTCAGGCTGGACACCAGCAGGAACTTCCCCATGGAAAGGGTGGCCAGGCCTTGGAACTGCCCAGGGAGGTTTGGAGTGCCCATCCTGGAGGTGTCCCAGGAATTCCTGGAGGTGGCACTCAGTGCTCCGGGCAGGTGACAAGGTGGCCATGGGGCACAGGTTGGATTTGATGATCCTGGAGGTCCTTCCCAACATAAATGATTCCATGATTGAGTGATGCCAGCATCAAGTCAGTCCAAAATAACGAGAGGTGGGTGAGAAGTGAGCTGAGGTGCACCTCACAACTCACACAAACATCCCCCCATGCCGAGGGGAGCCAAAGGCCCCTCCAAAGGCAGCTCTGCCATGATTTGTGGGCAAACCTCTCCCTGAACACCTCGAGAGTTACAGCCACGGCCCAGGCACCCAGGAGAAAGGAAAACATTTCCAGAAAGGAGATGCTCCCACACTCTTTTGCAAAGCCTGGCTCGAATCAGACCCCACTCCTGCATACCCATCCCACCACCCTAACGGGGCTGCAGCTTCCCAACGCTGCCACAGCACCCCCACACCTGCCCTGGCACCTGTAAGCCTTTGGGAAGCGTGAGCAGGGAGCACCATGCCCAGCTCCTGGACTTTGTGGGCACATTTGCTGTTCCACCAAACAGCAGCCAACCCCAGCCTCGTGGGCACCGTGGGCTCAGAGCCCCCCGAGCTCCCTGCAGGCTCTGAGCCCTGCCATCCCCACTCCTGCCCCCCAGCACGGGGTCAGGCTCTGCACCAGGAAAAGCCACCAATGTTCTGACAGCCCAAACCCCAGATGCTCCCCAGTAGCACCAGCACAAAGTCTGGAGCACGGCAGGCAGGAAAACGGCAATTTCCTCATCAGAACAACTTCCATTCACAGCAGGACCCAAAGCAGCAGAAACAGCTCCTGCAAACCCCCCCTCAGCGAAGTGAGAGCACCTCACACACCATAAATACCACTCCTGAGCTGGGCATCAAGGGCTTTGCTTCCTAATGAGCCTTTTCAAACCAGAGCAGACAATGACCACAAAACAATCACAAAGAATAACATTGGAAAATGCCCATTAGGAAGAGTACATGAAAAAAGCTTCAAAAGAGAAAAAAAAAAAAAAACTTTGACAAAGACACTCCTCTTTGTTACCCAGCTACAGACAGTACTAATTTAAGGGAAAACATTTGGCTGAAAAACATAGAATCATGGAACAGAATTTGCTTTAATTATGTAACTGACTTCCCACACAAACAAATCCAAGCTATGGAAAACACTTTTAAAATGGCACGAGTTGAGCCAAAGAGGAGAATATGCCACAGTAATTAATGTTTCCTTGCAATCTCTACAAGGTATTCACCATTTGGTTTTGCCCAGGGGAAATAAACACTGCTGCAAAGTGACATAAAACACTGTTCCAGAGTAAAATCTGTTTCTGCCCTGTCCTGATTTCTCCCTGGAAAAATCCACATGTGTACATGAGCTGAGAGAAGTGGGGGAGCTCCTGAAGGCCCTTTCTGGACTGAGCAGCCCCTCCCCATCCCTGGCACCCTGTGGGGAGTGGAAATCACTGTCACCCCCACTTCAGGAAACTGGCTTCAAGCACACAAACTTCTTATTTCAGCTCCATTTCTACCCAGCTGAAGCATCCCAAGCTGCCTGGGGTTATCAGCACAAACATCAAAGGTGCCCCAGTCACACCATGCCAGGCTGAATTGCTAACCCAGCGATGATCACCAGGATCCCAGGGAACTGCACACACAGGAAAAAAGAAAAATGAGATAGATATACAGATAGTTAAGAAGAAAGTGCACCAGGCAATTAAAAAGAAAAGAAGAATATAAAATTCCTTCACATCAGAGGCACAATCATCATCCAGGCTATTGCGCTCCATTAATTTTTTAGCAGTGCTACCCATTCAAGGCAAATATCAGACAGAGAATTTATACTTCAAGTCTTTTGAAGCAAACCTGCTTCCAGAAAAAGGAGAAGTGACCTGATAGCAATCAGGTCAATCAATTTGCAGTGAGGAAAAAAGGGATTCCCTCTCACACACAGCAAAGTCAGCAGCAAAACTCCCCCATTACTGCAGGCTGGTTTCAGCAGTACATCTGATTTGAAAGGGGCTCAGAAGCCAAGGCTTAAAACAAGCCAGTAAAGTCAAATACTTTTGCAGTGAAGGGTTCAGAGGCAGTGGGTTTTTGGGAGCTTTGATATATTAATTTATTCATGCTGTTCCTCCCCAGTTTGTGGCACTGTCGTAGCCAAAGCTCGATCTAAACCCCAAAGGGGAACACACCCCAGTTTATTGTATTTTTATATACTGCTGAAATGGCAGGAGGAGATTTTTGGACCCTCCCTCAGCAGGCAGCAGCCCCAGAGCCAGGCTGCTTTCCCAGGGAAGAAGCCAAAAGCTTCTCCTGTCAGTGGGATGCTCACACAAGCCCTCCTTGCTCTAATGAGGGGTTAGTCCTGATCTCCTTGCCTGTGGAGAAGGAATTCAACAGTGAAAGGGACAACTTTCTCTGCAGCCCAGCAAAGGTTTGACATGAAAATCAGCCCAAACTCCCCAGCATCTAAACCACTTCCAATGGGAATTCCCACAGCCAAGAAAGGGAGAGCAACAGCAATTCTGCAGAGTCACAAGGGACACAAAGCAGAGCAACAACCTCCCACCAAAGACTTGTCCTTCTATTTCAGCAGGGAAGAAAAAGAGAAAAAAAAGCAGACTTAAAATATTAATTAAATAAAAATGCTTAAAATACATTTTGGAGGTTACATAAGGAATGTTTAAAAAACTAAAACCCTTTTAATTCTTTGCTAAAAGGAAACATCCTGAACGAAGGCCCCAGGAAGAAACAAAAACAAACTCCTGCCACAGTTGCACAGCAGTGACTCGAGACCCCTCTGCTGAATGCACACAAGGAGTCTTCAGGCAGGGCCTCCCCTGCACTTCCGAGTGTTCAACTCCTCTGCTCTTAACACTGGATCAAATAAATAAATCAAATTGAATACTGTATGCATGAGTAACCCCTGACTTCAAATATTTATGCAGGACTATTCTCATTGCCCCTGATGTGGGTCATCTGCAGTGCCAAGCCAGGCAGATCCAGCAGGGAGGAGGAGCTCCAGGAATGTTCTTGGCCACCTGGGATCCCTCGGAGCTGCTGCTGGGTCTCAGCTACCGGGAGGAAAAGGAGGATCCATGCCCACAGCCACAGGACCAGCAAAGCCAAACAGCCCACCAGGAGGGATGGGGGTCCTGGGGGCACTGGGAACAGCATTCCCAGCAGGTCAGGGAGGGATCCTGCCCTCTGCTCAGCCCAGGAGGAGCCACATCCCCAGGCAGGGCCCAGAGAGGCGTGGATCTCCCTCCCTGGGGATATCCCATACCCCTCTGGACACGTTCCTGTGCCCTGGGATGGCCCTGCTGGAGCAGGGAGGTGGCACCAGTGACCCTCTGTGGTCCCTTCCAGCCTGACCCATCCTGGATTCTGTGATTCTGGGAAGGGCTGGTCTGACTGCAGGTTTGCAAGAGAACTCTGCTCCCAAACGTTATCCTGCACTGAGGCATCCACAGCAGTTAGATCAGCACAATTAAAACGAGCCAGAACAATCCTATTACAGCTAGGCTGGCTCCTTTCTAACACAGACAAGCTTAAATACATACTTAATTAGCTATTTTAAGGAGGCTCAGTAGTCTCTTTCTAGGACCAGCTTTCCAGAACTCAAGGGATCACCAGCAGCAATTTTAAAAGACGATTTAAAACATCCAAATCCATTTCCTTGTGTAGCAGAAGCCCCATGGACACCCTGCTCCCCTCAGCAGCCCTGGGGCTGTGCAAAGCCACATCACAGGGCTGCCCCAAGGCCCCGTGCCCTGGCTGGGGCTGAGTGCCACACCTGGAGCAGCAGCCACATTCCAGGGACCAGGAGAAGTCCCACTCACTGCTGGGGCTGAATGTGGCTGAGTGCCACACCTGGAGCAGCAGCCACATTCCAGGGACCAGGAGAAGTCCCACTCACTGCTGGGGCTGAATGTGGCTGAGTGCCACACCTGGAGCAGCAGCCACATTCCAGGGACCAGGAGAAGTCCCACTCACTGCAGCAGGTAACAAAACTGACTCTTTATTCCCCTTATCCAGGGAGACTGGGAGCTCACAGCCCGTGGCAGGGTCACTGCAGCTGAACCACCAGGCACAGCATCCTGTGATGCTCACAACCTCCTGGTTAGGCTTGGATTTATTTTCTTTATCAGTGTTTTCTTTGGGAGGCAGGCACTGTTGGACATGAAACGCTTAAGCACGCTGGCCTTCGGGTCACGGGCTGGCCACCACTTCAGCACAAATAAATACTGAGGGGTATGCTGGGTTATAGTCACCTCAAATAAAAATAAAAAAAAACACAGCTAAAGACACTACTTGAACCAAAATAGCAGCATGTTTACTTTAGGCCTCTGGAGTGGGAGCAGGTATTGCAAGCCAAGTACAAAGAGGGCAGAGTAAGTGGCAGCAGCACTGTGATAACGAGAAAGGGAGATGAAAACAGACTCAAACAGCAGAACAAACCTTCAACAGATCTGAAGGGAGAAACCCAAGGTCTGACAATCACTTTGACATCACTGTGATTTCAGCTATATGGATGGAGAGATCACTATCAGTGTTTCAATTCCCTGAAACACTATTTCTACAAGTTACATCTTATTCTGTAAAAAGCAGTTACACAAAACAACTCCACTCTGGCACACTTTCAGGCCCTGCATTTTACAACATTCTAAAGTTAAATGAGAATGGGAAATTTTAATCTCAGCTAGGAGAGATAGTATTTCAAACAGAGAAAACATTGGCACAGGTTAGCAAAAGACAAATTGATTGAATCTCTTTCAAAAGCTTAGAAGGGTAGAAATTATCTTTTTGCACTGAGCTTACGGACACAATTTTAAAGGCAAGCATCCCTGGAGGAGTGACACTGGTGGAAAAACCAGATTTAGGGCTGGATTGAGTTTTGCTGGCAAGCCAGAGGAGCTCCATGGATATCAGCTGTCCTGCACGCTCAGGCCAAGCCAGGAGTGTTTCATGGCACCACAGAGTGCCCTCAGCTCTGAGCTGGCTTGAGCAAGGAACAGCGTGGCCACTGAGGCACCACAGCCCCGGGGCTCATCCCAGCCTTCCACCCCAGCCTCCCACCGAGTCAAACCAGCAGCAATCACCTGGAAACACGCAATGGCACATGCAAGAGACACACTCCACTTGGTCTGGAGACAGATCAGAGCCCAGCACTTCCCAAGTCCTTCACAAAGACACAAACCCCTAATGCCTCAAAAACGAGGCCATTCCAGCAGCATTTGGCTGTCTGCTTTTGGTTGAAGAGAAGAAAAAGATTACCAGCTCTCTTCAACGGGTACCTAAAAATTAGGAAGGAAGGGCACGTGCATTTTCTGCAGGGAAGCAGAAAACAAGACACACACACACACACACACACACATAATTGCCTCTCCTTTCCTGTATTTCTGTCATCTTCCCATTCTGCAATGCTACAGAGCAACAGGAAAGCCCAAAGCATCCTGCCCACAAAAGAAGAAAAGCTGGTCTTGCACAGGGACAAAGAAGGAGGTGCAGGGCCTGTCCCTGCAGTACGAACAGGTTCAGACACTTTCTCTCAGGGAGATAAAGTGTTTCACACAGTTCCTGCCACCACTGAAGTGCTGGGGAAGGAAGGAAGGATGTGCTGAGAGAATGTTGCACATCTGCATCAGGCACTTTGCTGGGGTGAACAGCTCTGTGTCCCCTGTATTAAACAGGTGACTAAGTGCACAGACATCATAGAAATTAATTTTTTAAAAGTGGGGGGTTTGGGGTTTGTCTTGATTTTGTGACAGCTTGTTCTTTCAATCCCCACCGAGGGGAAATCCAGAATTGCCAGCCCAAGCTGAGTGCAGACACTTCTAACTCCTGGACTCCACAAGTGCCTCTGTATTTTCATAATCACTTCTCACAGAAACTCCTGAGCTGGAAGGGCCCCACAAGGACCATCCAGTCCCACCCCTGTTCCTGCACAGACAGCCCAAATCCCACCCTGTCCCTGAGAGCATTGTCCAAAGGCTCCTGGAGCTCTGTGGGGCCGTGCCCATTCCCTGGGGAGCCTGGGCAGTGCCCAGCACCTCTGGGGGAAGAACCTTTCCCAGATCTCCAACCTGAACCCCTCCAGACACAGCTCCAGCCCTTCCCCCGGGCAATGGTGACTAAACGATCCCTTCTCACAAAGCCCAGGGCAGACCTAGAGCAGGGCAAGTCAAGCACAGGCTTTTCCATTTCTGGCACAGCTCCCTAGAGGACGCAGTTCCACCACTGAAGAACAACTGACAGCTGAGATCAAGAAAACCATTCAGAGGCACGGAGAGAGAGGCTCATCCTAGCAATCAGCACACCAACACTGCTGCTGGGAAAGCACTCTGCAGAGCCCAGGCGGGGCAACGCCCCTGGGGAACGCTCAGAAATGCTCCATGACTCTCATTGCTTCCTGGCAAAACTTTCAAAAGTACAAAAAAACCAAGAATCCCCAGCTTCAGCTTGGGAGAAGGGTTGCATTCTTTTTAGGACGGCCACCAGGGACGTTCTGCTGAACCATCATCTGTCTTCCCCTGACCCTAACCCAGGCTTCCCCTGCTCAAACAGGGTCACAGAGCACACACGTCCTCCCAAGGTCCCCACCCAGAACTGGGGGCTGACAAAGCCCTTCCCACGAAGGGGGGCACAGAAACCCAGCAGGAGACTTCCCAGCACCTAAAGGATTATGGGGGGCCCAAGGGGATAAACAGGTCCCTGTCTGCCTGTGCTGCAGCAGATGAGCCACGAGGCAAGAAATCCACACATTCCTTCTGTCAACAAGGATTGGGGATGATCTGAGAGAAGATCCCCAGCCCAAGCTGCTCAAAGCTGCTCACATTATCCTCAGGCTCACTCCCACCACGCATGAGCTCTTCCCTCTCCTGCCCACGAGACCAGGGAATAAATTACCTCCCTGTGCATGAGGCTCACTTGTTCACTGATTCCAGAGACCTGGAGCATCTGCAGCAGGCACATCTCCCCAGGCATTTCGTGTCCTGCCAGTCCCAATTCCCCACAGGATGATTCCCACTAGGGTGCCCCTGCCTCCTCTGCAGGATTTGGATCCTACAGGCTCTCAGTAAAACTCTGCTTCCACTGCTGCTGCCAAGCCTACAGCACACCAGAGCTCCCATCCTTCTGGAAATACATTCTTTCCTCTTTCCTGTCCTTCCACATCCCTTTGTTTTTGTCCCCCACCCCAGGATGAGGCAAACAGGTCAGGCAAGAGCCAGGCTCAAGGATGTCCTCCCACGCTTCCAGCACAAGGAACAACCTGAAGCATAATTTCCCTTCAAAATAATTTGGTTTTCCACAGAAGAACTTTGGAATTGCTCCTATAGCTACACCAAGCTGAGAGTTTGGTTTCAAGCACAGGGTTCAGCCCCCTTTGCTGCTGCCTCTCCTGCTCCCACTGCAGGGCATAAGGAGGCAATGAGGAAAGCACTGACAATAAAAAAAAATGAACTTGTAACATGCTCCACGGGAATGGAACAGTCCAAGGCAGCAAAAGGGAGCCAGAGCAAGCCCTGGCTTCATGCCTGAGCTCTGCAGGGACACAGGGCCAGGTCAGGAAACCAAAGTGGAGGGGCCAGGGCCAGAAGCAGCCCCAGAAGCTCAGGCTGGAGGCAGCAAGCGTGCAAACTCACCTGGCCAGAGCTCCAGGTGCCCAGCAGGAGCACAGGCACCTGCTTGCCTTCCAGCAGCAGCCCTGGCACACCTGCCCAGAGCCAGGTGGGCACACAGGAGAAGCCTCCAGAGCCACATCCATCTGCCCCAGGAGTTCAGCTCTGTGAAACACCAGAACACCAGAGAGCCCTGGGGGGCAGATAGAGCCTACCTGGAGAGGGGCTAAGGCAAGGAGATGACTCCCTGCCACAAAAATGCAGACAGCTTATCTGTCAGACCCCGGGGGGTCCCTCTGAGGGATGCTTTCCCTCCTTTTCCAGGAAGAGAAAGGAGGGGGAGTGTCTTTTGGCACTCTTAGCTAAAAAATACAGAGCAGACCTACTCCCTGTCGGCCAGACCTACAAGCACTGCTTCCACTCCCCCCTCCAGGTGCCTCCTCACTGTCCCCTGCCTCCTTCACCCCTGGACAAGGCCAGAGGGGGAGGACACCGGGGAAGATCCCAGCCTCAGCCAGGAGAAAAGGCAAGGAAAAGGGATGGTGAGTGGGATCTGTCAGCTGAGTCACACATTTGAATTCACCCATAAAACCAAGCACTACACAGGTGCATTTTCCACCCTGGTTTGATTCAGGGGTGCCCATACTCACAGGATTTTTCTACAAGGTCTGCTGTCTTATAAACAGAGCCCAGCCCTGCTTCTGAGAGCTTTGGGGCACTTCTTTTCCTCTCTGTGGGAGAACTATTTCATGTCTTTGCTGGTGACAAGGACAGTGGGATGTCCACTCAGTGATGGCACCGAGCTCTGTGGTGGTGTCACACACCAGAGGGAGGGGATGGGGCATCCACAGGGACCTGGATGGGTGGCAGAGGTGGCCCTGTGACAACCTGGAGATGCTCAGTAAAGCCAAGGGCAAGGGCTGCACCTGGGTGGGGGCAATGCCAAGGACAAACCCAGGCTGGGAGAGAATGAACTTCCCACTGCCAGAGGGCAGGGATGGATGGGAAGGAATATTGTATATTCCTCATATCACATAGATATAGATAATTATATATATATAAAATACACATATCTAATATCTATTATATATTAGATATATATATATATTCAGTATAATACAACATAAATTGGGAAGGAATTTCTGCCTGTGAGGGTGGGCAGGCCCTGGCACAGGGTGCCCAGAGCAGCTGTGGCTGCCCCTGGGTCCCAAGGACAGGCTGCAGGGGCTGCAGGAGCTTTTACACTGCACTTCATTCACTCTTCACCTCAGCCACACACACATTAAAAAATATAAATAAACCAACCAAACCAAGCCCAGCCCACCCACAGCGTGGATGTGGCCATGAGCTGCACTGCTGGCTGCTGGTCAACACCATCCAAGCCTTTTCTTTCTTCACACAACACATACCTGACAGATACAATGCCATCTGCCCATTGTCAAGTTCACATTACCCAGAGAGAAACTCATGCAGTCCTCACAAAACCTGATGCACATTGTTAAAAACCAAGTGAGAGGCTCCCTCTGGGAAAAACAAAAACAAAAAAAGGCTGCTAAATGCAAATAGGCTGCAAAATCCTCCCCAATGCACATTCACTGGAAGCTGGGGGAGCATTTTGGAGAAGTGCCAGCAGCACCTGCCCAGGTCTGTCCTCATGCCTAGGACAGAAGGGTCTGGCACTATTTAGTACCTTCCTATTACAAATACAGAAATACAGATGTATTTCAGAGTGGAAGGAATTCAGAATGCCTTCGTGGGAAGAGGGAGCTGCACAAAGAGCTCCAGGTTCACCCAGGGTGAGCTCAGCCCAAATCCTGCCCCAGCAGGTACCTCCAAACACCTACAAGTGGCCAAAGGAAAACTGTCCTTTTCTTCTCCCAATCTTCTGAAGCCTTCCTGTGATGCAAATCAGAACATTCCCCTGAAATCACATGCTGCCAACAAACAATTTCCACACTAGAAGAGAAGTAGGAATTTCACACCAATTCCAAGTTGAAAGCACAACAGCTTTAATTTGGGACACAAGGACAAAAACGTGCATTGCCAACAAATAATTGCCCAAAGCAAAGCAAGGCACTGGCCTCTCTCACACAGCCCTTCCAGAGAGGACAGAGGCACATCAGGAGGGTTCCAGTGCAATAATTACAATTAATCCATTACTTAATCTCCTAATCACTCCGGGCAAACACCCTGCTCAGACATTGGTAAACCACAGAACCATCCAGGTTGGAAAAGCCCTCCCAGACCATGGAATGTGACCCGTGTCTGATCCCCACCCTGTCACAGCCCTGAGGGCCACATCCAGGCCTTCCTACCTTCCTGGACACCCATTCCAATGTCTAATCTTTCTGGGAAGAAATCCTGCTGATGCCCAACCTGAACCTCCCCAAATGACACCTTCCTTTTCAGACCATCCTACTCAGGAAAACTTCACTGAGAAGAGAAATTGGAAAACGCCCAGGTAACACCGGTGCCTTCATTCAAAGCTCCAAGAAAAGCAGATTCTCAGCCAAGGCCCAGAAGCTCCCCACACTGGGGGCTCCCACCCTCCTGTCCAGCTCCTTGAGCTGTGGTTTAAATGGTTCATGGGCCAAGAGCTGCTCCAGTAACTGGATATGCAGAACCCCCAGCAAGCCCCTCAGTATATTCCACCTAACCACAGGGAACAGATTGAAACAGGCAGGGAATGAGTTTAACCACCCCGTGGGACACAGTAACTCTGTGTTACCAACACAGTCTGAGAGCAGACAAGGGCAAGAATAGAAATTCTGGCAGTTTTTGTGACACTTCAGCTCTGTGTCTCACATGGCAGGTTTAGCAAAGACCTCAAACACTCATTTTTTTCTTTGCTTTATTACCAGAGGAAAAGAAAATATTCCAGCATGGGAGCCCTGAAGCTAAAATTAAACCCCTGTAATTTGGGTTCAGCAGAAGTTGGTACAATTCAGATCCCAGCCACAATGAGAGGTCTCCAGCATTATCAACTGTCAACAATTCCTACTGGCCAGCACACAAACCAGCTTTGTTCTGCACTGGAAGCCACAAATGCAAGCAGCAGTAATTGCTACCAAAGGCAAAACACACAAAAACCCCAGCCAGGCCACACAAAATAACTCTCCAGAGAGGAATACAGGAATGGACACACAACTCCTGCCATCCCCACTCACAGCTTTAAAAACCCAAGAGGAAAATCCAATACTGTACACCCAGCAAAGCAGGGGGCCAGCGAGGAAAAAGGATCCTAAAGAGAACACTCATAACCATTAGGAGTTGAATGCACATTTAATGGAACATCCTGTTCATTAGCCATGGAATTTCATTAGTAGTTTAAGGGAAAACCACACATGGAAGGGACAAAATGCAATCCATTTCTCCTGGAACTGCACACATTGCCACACTGAGCCTCAGCAAGCTCGTCCCACCCCGTATTAAAGCCCAAATCAATTAATGCTAATTGCTCACCTTATTTTCACAGAGGGATCTTCGCACCCCAGCGAGCCTCGATAAAAAAGCGGAGACAAAAAGCCATTTGTACAAAAGCAACTCGCTCCTCTGGTGTTTTTATACTCATTTAGCTATGCATTTCATTATGCTGGCAGGTGATTCTGTCAGCTCCAGTGCCCTTCCTCACAACCAGCCCTGGGCAAAGGGGCAGCACGAGGCCATCCCCCAGAGGAAACAAAGTTTTTTATGAGTCACTGGAGGAACCCCAGAGCCACTGACTTCACTGCCAGATCTGCCCAGGTGTCAGTGTGACTCTCCCAGGACACAGGCATGGCCAAGCCAAGTAGAAACAAGCCAGGATTAATGTTCACAGAGTCCTGGGATGGCTGGGATCTCTGGAGATCACCCAGTCCACCCCCCTGCCAAGGCAGGGTCACCTGGAGCAGGTGAGACAGCAATTTGGGATTCTGGGATGTCTCCAGAGATGGTGACTCCAGGCCCTCCCTGGACAGCTGTTCCAGGGCTCTGCCCCCTCCATGGACAGAAGTTCTTCCTCAGGCTGAGGTGGAACTCGTGTGTTTCACTTCATGGCCATCACTGACAGCTCTTGGATCACAGACACCAAACCCTCTGGATCAAAACCCACTGCCACCTCCTCAAAGCCTGATGGCACCACAACATTAGGTGAAGTGGAAAAGTTAACTGCACTCAGCTCTCTCTCTCTGTGGGTTTGTTTTTCCCCCCTTCCTGTCTTTCTGCAGATTTTAAAGTGTCTCTGCAACTGCATCACACCTGCCCAGACATCAGGGAAGGCTCCTGGAGCAGGAACAAGCTACAGATGGAGGCCTGCATCAAGTCCTGCAGGCAGGAATGCAGAAGTGCAGGTGGGGCATGAATCTAGGCTTTCATGGAAGTCCCAGAGAGCACAGAAACCCCAGGAACTGGCTGGGTGGTCAGGAAGCAGGACTCTCAAGGTTTCAGACACACTTCCCATGAGCAAGCTGAGGTGAGGGGCTGCTGCAGCCCAACAGAGCCCTGCTGGAACACGGAGGGAGAGGCTGATTGTCCAAAGCCTGCTGGAGACTGAGGGCAGCAACTTCCAGGGAAAATCCCAGCAGAGTTCAGTGGAGGGATGGAGCAGAAGGGCTGGAGAGGCCATTCCTGCCCAAGCCAGGCTAAGATTTGCCTTAGAAGAGGCAAAGTGTGATGGGCTGGGGTATGGGATAATCTGAAACAACAAAACCTGCCTGCTGCTACAGCAATGGATGGGTCCCACGGACAAGCAGGAACTGGATCCCAGCAGGAATTGCCCTGGCTTGCTGAGAGCTGTGTGTCTGGCTGAGCACTGCTTCTAAGGGAGGCTGGAGAGCCAGAGGGAGGGCTGAGGCCCTGACAAATCTACCAGGTCACCGTAAAACACAAAAATATTTTAAAAAAAGGGGAGGTGGGGAATCAAAAAACACAAAAGCCAAGCAAAACTTTCCAAATGCTGCTGGCATTCTGCACACTTCCTCCTGCAGAGGAGACAGGCAAGACACAGGCAGTCAGGGTATTCATGTTCTTGCAGAGGAGTGCTGGTGTAGCAGGAAAAATCGTGGGCAAAGAATCCGCCGCAGCTTTCTGGCACGAGGTTTTACATCTCCAGATATGAGATGTTTTGAGTGAGAGATGAGAGATGTTTTCCAGCTGTGGTTTAACTGGAGCCCAGAGACATTCAGCTGCTCTATAAAGGTAGCTCCAAGAGCACTTTTTGACAACAAAGGGAGAGGAAACTCCAGTCATCTGAGAGTGCTTTTGTCAGCCAGTCTGAGCGCTGACTGAGGCAGCAGGAGACGGGTCACATGGCAGGGAAAAAGATTTCTTTCTTTAGGTGCTTGCTTTGGGGCAGGGAAGAAGATTTCTTTCTTTAGGTGCTTGCTTTGGGGCAGGGAAGAAGATTTCTTTCTTTAGGTGCTTGCTTTGGGGCAGCCCACAGCAGCAGGATGGGGAGAGCAGCGATTTGGCTCCTCGATTTGGCTCCTCGACCNCTTTAGGTGCTTGCTTTGGGGCAGCCCACAGCAGCAGGATGGGGTTCTTCCTCAGGTGGCTCCTCGATTTGGCTCCTCGACCAGCAGTGCCAAGGGAAGGCAGTCCTGCCCCGCAGCAAGGCACACAATTAGGCAAAGCAAACGAGTTGTCAATAAACCCTTGAGCGTTCAATGAGATGTTGCTAATGGGGAGGCAAATGTACACTGTCAGAATCCCTGCCACGAGAGCAACAACCCCCAAGTTATGCTTGATGTTTCTGTGATGAAGCTATTTTCAGTTGCTTTGAATCTTCCTCAGGAAAGGCAGTCTTAGAATAAAAAAAAATAAAAAAAAGAAGTCACGACTGCTCTGAGCTGAGATGCACACACTTAATCAGTCCAGGTGTTTAAATTATTTATCTGTGAGGAGGAAAACTGCACTAATCTCAGGCACAGTGCAGATGAAGGGGAAAAGCAGACACAAAGGCATGCCAAAGGCTGTGATGCAGCAGAGAATCCTCTCACGCACAAGGCAACTGTGGCCAGAGGTGTCCCAAGCGTTTGTTCCTGCAGCCCGGGCTGCAAAACTCGAAACACAGAGATTTGCTGCCACCAGAAGAAAGGTTTGCCTGCTGGGAGGGGAAATTATTGTTTTCAGCCAGCACAAAGCCCTAGTCCAAAGTTGGTGCTTTGCCTAGCTGGAAAGGGCACAACTTTAAAACTGGCTTTTTTTTCCCCCCCAGTGTCTGGAGGAGGACACAGCCCTTCAGGAACTGCTTTGCCCCAGGTGGTTGCTCAGGAGCAGCCCACCCTCCTCATCACCAACACCCAGCAAGCAGCCTTGCCTTCCCTCTCCTCTCAGGTCTGAGCCCTCTCCTCCTCTCTCTCACCTGCCAAAGCTGCAGGGAGACTTCCCAGTGGGAGGATACACGGCACTCAGCCCACTCAGCCTTGCTCCAAACTCAAATCCCTTCCCACATCACAAAGCTGGGGCTGAGCACAGACAAGGAAAAACCTTCACCTTTCCTGAAAGCAACTCAGGGAAAAGTTCAAGGTATTGCAGCTCCCTTCCAGCTGCTGTTTCAATCATTTTGTTTCTCTCCTCTGGGCAGCACACCAAAGATCACAAGGTTTGGGGTTTAAGTTTCATCTCAAAAACACCTCGTAGGAGAAGAATCATTCCTCCATTTTGTTAGGCAAAGCCCATAGGCTGCTGACAGGGCTGCACCAACGGGACACGACATCCTTGGTAAACATGTGAAGAGGAAAACACTGAGCTGGAAGGCTACTAACAAAAACTGCTTGGAAAGTGACACGGGCCCTACCTGAGCTGCACTGGGAAAGTGACTTCTTGCTATACCCACGGTCCTTGAAACTGCTGCTCAGGTATTTGTCTGGGAGACACTGCAAGAGGGACACAAGGAGCTTCACAGGGAGCAGCAGCAGCCAAAGGAGATGGCAAAGAGAAGGAAAGGAAAAAAAATAGTAACAGACCAGCCTTAGGCACCACGGCCTGCCCAGCTGCCCCCAGGTATCCTGAGCCCCACTCCATATTTCCAGCCCTCATTTGATGATTGTTTCCAGCTGATACCAGCCTTTTTACACTGTTTTCCCAGATTGTATTTTTGTCATCAGTTCTGGTCAGAGACAAGATCACAGAGCCACAGAACCTCCTGAGCTGGAAGGGCCCCACAGGGATCATCCAGCCCAACCCTGCCCTGCCCAGGACAATCCAACCATCCCACCCTGAGCATCCCTGGCCAAAGGCTCCTGGAGCTCTGTGGGGCTGTGCCCATGCCCTGGGGAGCCTGGGCAGTGCCCAGCACCCTCTAACAGCCAACACAAACCTCCCTGGCACGGCTCCAGCCCTTCCTGTCACTGTCCCAGGGAGCGGAGATGGGAGCTGTCCCTCTGGAGGAAGCTGCAGACCCCAATGAGAGAGCCCTCAGTCTGCTCTCCTCCAGCTGAACATTCCAAGCCCCCTCAGCTGCTCCTTGAGTGGCCCCTCCAGACCCTTCACCAGCCTCGTGTCCCTCCTCTGGGCACACTCCAGCAGCTTCAGACCTTCTTTATGTTGTGGTATCCAAAATTACCCCAAATCAACAGGGCACATGCCATTCCTTTTTGTCTTTTTTTTTTTTTGCTTGGGATTTTTTTGTGGATTATTTGGGGTTTTTTAATCAAAGTGCCTTTTGCTCTAACTCTAAGCATAATTACCTGGGGGGTGGCATTTCCCATCCCAGTTTTCATGGCGGAGGTACACACCTGAAGATGATCTTCTTGGTCGTTCAAGGCTTTTAGACACGTTCTCAGATAAGCACAGCTGTGCTTTTAACAGTAGCTGAGATTAGAGAATTTAAGGAAGGAAAATTTGATATAACGTTTCATGCTTTAGTTAACAGCCTTCCAAGACACAAAGCTGCTCCAGTTGCTCTGGAAACTGTAACTTGGACACAGCCATGCAGATACATCAGCCCCCTGGCTATAAATGAAACCACTTTAGCAACACTGCACATTTGTATGACAAACATTTATTAAAGCAAGCATTGCATCCCGATCCTCCTACAGCAAGGGCACGTCCCGTGGTCCTCCACAACAGCGCACAGCTCTGATTCCTCTGAGCTCTAAGGGACACCAGCAGAGTCAGGGGGACTGTGGGGCTCCCACTGAAATAACAACCCCCCAGGTAAGGGAGGAAGGGGAAACACGGGTGGGTGTTTGAGGGGTACACCAGGGACCTGCCTCTCACACCCCGGGCACGACACCAGCGCCAAAAGCAGGGCTTGGAACACAAAGGGACACGGTGGCTGGGCTGGGATTTGGTGTGCACACTCCTGGCCCAGGAGAAGGCTGGGGATTTATTATTCCTGTTCCCAGGAAGCTGGGCCCAGAGCAAGGGCAGGCACTGGGAGAAGGAGAGCGGGAGGGGAGGCTCAAACAGCGAGCAGGAGGGGCGTTCGCGGAGGAGGACTGGACACGGCACCACACCAGATGCCAGCCACATGGGCTTCCTAAAAACAGGGGGGAATATTCCATACACAAACCACGGCCTGAGTGCTGGTTGCTGTGGAAACCATAACTTTGAATTCAGTGGCTAAAACCCAGCACTGCTATTTATACCGTGCTCCTCACTACAGCACGAGAACTTCGCCTGGAAAGCAGAGCTCTGCTACTCACAAGCGTGGTTCTCACCCCCTCTTACACACACTGATCCCCCTCTTACACACACTGATCCCCCTCTTACACACACTGACCCCCCCAAACCAGGCTGCCCAAAGCTCCTCACCACTGCAGGGCTGCACAGTACCATCACCTCTGAGGGGCAAAAAAAAACCCCCAGCAGTGCCTTTCTCCTTCCAAGCAAGACCAGGTGAATCCCTGGACAGACACGGGGCAGGAGTCATCTGATTCTGCTTCAAGAGCAGCCAGAGACACCAAAAAGGCCGTTTCAAGCAGCAGTTTATGTTGTCTCCCTCAGGGCAAATTCCAGTCAGCATCACCTGAGATTATGCAGAGCCCAAAGTCAGTTACCATTAGAGATGAGGAGCATTTGTGTAAGAACTCCAGAGTATTGCCTTCAGAATCCCAGAAAGCATAACTGGGTCATTAACGCAGGAATAACAACAACAACGGCAGAAAGGCTGCAGAATAAACCATTTTGGGGAGAATCCCCGGCACAGCAGGCATTTTCAAGCTGCTCTGCTGTCGGAGAAGGAAATGGCTTTTTCCTCCACGGGAATCGTAATTCTGGGGCAGCAAGTGCTCCCAAAGTGGGAACGGGAGTGATCTCCCTGCAGCCACAGCTGAGGTGAGCCAACCATGCTACATTCCTTTTCCACCTCCACCATTCCAGGGCCTGGAAGGGAAGAAACAGCCCCATTCATCCCCCAGCCACTCCCCAGTCCCGTTTTCCCCCCAAGCAGGATGAAGGTGCAAGTGTAGCACGGCCAACAACTATCACGGGGTGACCATCCCCTTCCAAGACCCTTCCAGGACCTGGGCACCTCCTGCTGCCCAAACCGGGGCAGGAGGGCAGAGAAGGCAAGAGCCGGGAGGGAACCACACTGGCCAAGGTCACTCACACCTTCAGAGTCCCACGGGACTGTCCCATCCCTGCGGCTCCCTGGGAAGCAGCAAGGACAGCAGCGCGGTGTAACCCAACAGCAGCACCCTGCGTGCCCGAGGCAGGGCTCTCCAGGGCAAGGGCAGCCAGGGACTGCACAGGGACAGCAGTGGGGACGCAGCAGACCAGCTCCAGGCGCTGCCAGGCCAGGAAGGGTGCAGGAAGTTGCTCCCTGCGGGATTGGGCCCTCACAGCACAGGTGAAGGAAGTCTCGCCTGCCCTTGCTCAATAATTTACATCACAGCACCGAAGTGTCATTGAAAACGACGGGAGCGTTTTAATAATACAGGAAGGGGGAAAAGATGCTCTAATCACAGACACCCAACCAACCACTCCACAGATCTCAGCCTCCCCTGATTTATTCCAATACGTTTTTTCATCAGAATTTCGAAATTATTAACAACTCCCGCGTGCTACCGACTCCGTAGCCCTGGTCAGTTTCTGCTAGCCCAGTCCTAGGGAAGGCAGGGCCGCGGATGAGGAACAAGAACAACATGTCAGTTTCTGCCAGCGCTTCCCACCCCAGCACGTTGGAAACACGCACTGCTTCCTGCCATCCCTTTAGGACCGCGCTGGTGCCAGGGCTCCCGGTGCTCCCCAGGGCCGCCAGCATCCTCCGGGACCCGCAACTCCTGCCGGGCAGCGCTTCCCCGGCCCGCGAGCATCCCTCGGGACCGCAACTCCGGGCCGTGCCCGCCTCCGGTGACCCCGCGGCCGGGGCGGCCACCTCGCCGGCCCCGCACCGCTCACCTGCGCGCCTCGGGCCGCTC
>VZRH01000074.1:36743-48687 GCA_013397555.1 Urocynchramus pylzowi | reverse complement strand
CCACTCAGAGCCCCTCACGGCCCCCTCAGAGTCCCTCAGGGCCACCTCAGAGACCCTCAGAGCCCCCTCAGGGCCCCTCAGAGCCCCTCACAGCCCCCTCAGGGCCACCTCAGAGCCCCTCAGAGCCCCTCAGGCCCCCTCAGAGGCTCCTCAGAGCCCCCTCAGAGCCCCTCAGAGCTCCGGAGCCTCCGCAGCGCTCCCCGCTGCCGCCCGCGCTGGCACCGAGCCCTCCCGCATCGCCGGGATGAATAAAAGCTCCTCACGGTGTCTGCTGAGAGCCACGCATTACTTTATTGTTGGGTGGGTGTACGGCAGAATTCCAGCCTCCGCAAAGGCACGGATACAGAACTTGTTCACTTATTAATACGTTTCATCGAATAATGGCATTTCTAAATTACACAGCTCTCTTTCATTAATTAGTATTCTACCGGTTATTGATTGCTAGCATCATGCTGATTAGTCCATATTTTTAGTCTTCTTATTATCTATTTCCTCCGGCAGGGCTTTTCCCACACATCTACCGAATCTTATTTAGTCTCTTCTTTATCTTCTGCTTTCTGCAAAATGTCCTTGTTTGTGGTCTGTAAATTCTGCCTTCCAGGTGTCCAACCACACCAATCCATCTTCCTCTCCCAAGCTTTGGTCACTGGAGCACATCAGAGTTAGTTTATCAGAAGTTAAAGTTTCAGTCATTCTCCCCGGCTGTGCTCCCACTAAAGTCGCTTATGAGAACTTTGCTAAATGCTGGCTAAGATTAATCTAAGAATAACACACGATAATTAATACACATATTGGTTATGATGAACTAAAACAATTAAAAAAAATAATTAAAACCATGAACTAAAACGATAAAGCTCTATCGTTTCTGACAATGCAGTGGGGAACTGCTTGAGGCACCCTCTCCTCCCTGGCTCCTGGACCCTTCAGAGCCCCCAGGAGCAGTGCTGAGCTTTCCTCATCACTGCCTCTGTCCCGAAATGCCAAATTTCCCTTAAACGTGATGTTCTGTGACGTTTGATCTTTGTACACTTTCCAGCCTAATCAGCTAGAAAGGAGATGCAATCCCAGGAACAGAGAGCGGCCTACAGGCTCTAGGTGATACCCAGGGGTCACAAAAACAAATTACTTGCTCAGATGTAGGGCTGGACGTGTTTCCTGATGTCAGGCGTAGGGGAGGCGAGCAGAGCTTGGGAAGAAGGATCGTGGGCACGAGGAATGCAGGATTCACGGGCCACAAGGACATCTGGCAGAACCCCCAAGATAAGGAGGAAACTCAAAAATGTAACTGTGCAGAGCGAGCTCCCACTGGGGAAAAAGAAGGGAATTTGGGAGGGCAGGTGGGGAGCACCAGCTCCAAAACCCCACCGACCCAAAAGAAGAGGAACCCCGAGCACGGGAATGAGCAGGAGAAGCCAGAGAATCATTAACCAGTCATTAATTAACAAGAGAACTGAGTAACTTGTAGCAGCGCACACGAATGCCTTTGTTTGCATCATGTGGGACACGGCTCGGCCCAAAGGCAGCACTGCAGGCACTTGGATTCCGTTAAACCCCAGCTCCAGCCCGGAGAAGCACATTTCATAATGCACTAGTAAATAAACATGAGCTGGGTCTGAATTTACAGCGATTTCCAGCACAAAAAACTGGGAGCATCTCCCCATGTCACACCTTTCAAAGTCAGAGTGGGGAAATCCAAACCAACCCGTTGTGTATCTAATACAGAATGTTTATTTTCTAATACTGTGTATTTGTTCTGCCTTTAAAAACCAAATACAAAATCTCAGATATCATTAATCACGTGTTGCTTGCAAAGCAAGTCCAAATATTAAATGTCAGTTTATTTCATCAAGCCACTGACTAATTAACGGCAGGTTTTAAAGGCATTACCACACCAAGCTCTTTAGGCAGAGCATTTAATCAGCAAGATTAAACACCTTCCTGACTTTGACTCCAGGTGTGCCAGCGCCTCCCCGCCCTCCCAGGCAGGAATTCCTTCCCAAGATCCCGTCCAACGCTGCCCTCTGGCAGTGGGAGCCGTTCCCTGTGCCCTGTCCTGATGGGTTTTCTCTGAGCCAGGTCTCGTGAGCTCGCACAGGAACTTTGCACACTTGAGACAGCTTAGCTGCCTCGAATGGCATCTGATTAGTAGGGTGGCTTTTGGGGCGAGGTTGGAAACAGAAAAGGTTTCAATAAAAGGTAAAATAACAAAGCTCTTCTAGAGAAAAACTGAGTTAGGGGTAAGAGGTTCTTGCTCTCGCTAAAAACACCCCAAAAGCGATTATTTCCTTAATTCTCTTCTTTTTCTGGTGAATTACTTAGGCGGGACCTTTCGGCCTCTGTTTCTTTGGGTAGTCTTAGGTTTGAGGTGAAGTCCCAAAGGTCTTACCAGGCGTCTTTTTACCTAATTGAGGAGAGAAACTTCTGGGCTTTTTCCCTTTCTGTGGAGACAGAGGATAATTTGGTCACTCTCTCAACAGCGGGCACATTCCTACACTGTCCCACAACCCGCAGGGATCCGGGACCTGGCTTGTGCCAGCTCAGGTGGGCACATTTTTATCTGATCTCAGCCAGTGTGCTGCTTTTCCAGGGCCTCAGCCAGCAAAGGGTGAGGTTCATTACTCACCTGACAGCTCCAGTTACTCTGCACCACCTCCTCAGCTGCATACCCAGGCTGCTGGTGTGCTGCTTGTCCCCCTCCACCCCTCCCTGCTTTGTCCCGCAGTGATTGTTTGCATAAAAAGTTCGGGTTTCCTCCCAGATGTTCCCAAAGGAAGCAGAAGATGGCCCCGAGCTGAAAATTCCCCCTGAAAATACACATCGATTGCCCAGCATCAGCAAACCTTGTTATCAGGGAATGCAGCAGGGGTAAAACACCTTCCCAGGGAAATCCTGAGTTTAGGAGTGATTGAGTTTAGGAATGATTGAACAGCTCTCACGAAGGAGAGCTGTTTCTGACAGGGGCACAGAAAGTCAGAAAGAAACAATCTGGCAACTCTCAATGAACACAGTAAAACTTAACTGCAAGGGAGGCAATTCCGTGATGGGAAACACGGCCCACCATGCCTCGTGGAAGAGTCTGTATGGAGGAGGAAAGCTCAGAAGCAAAGTTCTGTCTCTACTGCAGACATTCCACTTGTTAGATTTTGTAAATAGAGCATTTTTTTCTCTTTGCAATGCACGTTGGGGTATTTCTCCTCCACACAAAATAAAGTTCCTGCTCAGGAGCAGTGCACGCCCGTACCTGAGAGACAGGAACCACAGGGGACATTTCAAGTGGAAAAGGTGGAAAAAGGGGATTTAAAAAAAAAAAAAAAAAATTAGGAAACTGTTCTTTGAAAAATAGTGGTAGATTGTGGCCAGTACAAACCAGGCCATCCGAACTGGTTTGAATTAGGTCTTGTTCTGTACTGGTGAAACATTTACTTTCCTGTCAGATTTCCCTGTAGCTCACAGAAGTTGTTCTCCACAATCCAGAAACTGTTGCCTTATTTTTGCCTTTGAAAACAGGAACGACCAGGCAACAATGAAGGATTTTATGTAAGTGACTCAGGTTGGTTGCCAGCTCCATACACAGAAAATAAGTATTCCTGCTTAGTAGGAATTTTAGTGAGGACAGTCTGCTCCCCTAAGTGCAAAATATCCACTAGCCCTCATAGTCCCTTGGAGAAGCTCTCCCAGGTCTGTGCATGCTTCAAAAATCACAAAAATGCCTCCCCAGGTGTTTTTCAGCTGCTATTTCTGTCAGGCTGCAGCGAGGCTAGTATGGGATCACATCCTGCAGGATTATATAAAAGAGGGAAGAGCATTAGCTGAATTATTGTCCACCCCAGCCTCTCTTTTGAGAAGGGCTGTTATCTGTGCTCTCTGGTGCTGCTGTGAAGTGCTCTGTGAAATCAGAGTTCCCTGGATAATGGCAGAGCCGGGGCTTTCCCAGGGGTATTGCTGCTCATCCCACAGGACTCACACCAGGCAGGCAGGAGCCTTGGCTTCCAATCTTGTTTGTTGTCAGCTTATTCGATTAAAGTCTTGCTTTCAATGTCACTGCTAATTTCAGAGAATCCCAGAATGGTTCTGGTTGGGAGGGGCCTTAAAGTCTGTCCCATGCCCCCCCCTGCCATGGCAGGGACACCTCCCACTGTCCCAGGCTGCTCCAAGCCCATCCAGCCTGGCCTTGGGCACTGCCAGGGATCCAGGGGCAGCCACAGCTGCTCTGGGCACCCTGTGCCAGGGCACAATTCCTTCCCAATCTCCCATCCATCCCTGCCCTCTGGCAGTGGGAAGTTCATTCTCTCCCAGCCTGGGTTTGTCCTTGGCATTGCCCCCACCCAGGTGCAGCCCTTGCCCTTGGCTTTACTGAGCATCTCCAGGTTGTCACAGGGCCACCTCTGCCACCCATCCAGGTCCCTGTGGACGCTCCATCCCCTCCCTCTGGTGTGTGACACCACCACAGAGCTCGGTGCCATCACTGAGTGGACATCCCACTGTCCTTGTCACCAGCAAAGACATGAAATAGTTCTCCCACAGGAAAACAGTCGGGCTTAATGCTCTCCAGGGGCTTTTCCACCCTAAACAATTCCATGATTCTGTGCCCATGACACAGGGGCCCACAGCTGCTTGTGAAAGGCACAGGAGAGAGCACTCCCACCCCTCCTGGCTACATCACTAGCCCAGAGCTTTTCTTCCTCAAATATTAATGTTTTCCTGATTACCTGCTGCTTATGGGAGGGTGACCGTGCCCGTGTCCTCCTCTGAATAATTCATTTAAAATATTAAAGCCATACAGGAGTGACCTTCCACTTAACAGTGGGTTATGCATGGTCTGTCCAACGCCATCCTTGCCCAGCGAGGGAAGCAGTGGGAAGCACTCCCAGCATCCCAGTGCTTTGGAGAGAGCAGTGGAGAGCAAAGCCTGAGGTGTTAGAGAGCCTCTTCTCCCTCGTGTGTGTCCGTGTGGAGTGGGGAAGGCAGGCAGGAATTGCAAAGGAGCGGGAGGCAGGGCTGGGAAGCAGGGCAGTGAGCTGGCCCTCAATTGATCTGTATTTCTGAGCCACCCTCAGCAGCATTGCTTCTGCAGGGCCTGTGAGCCATGGGCTCGCTGCCTTGCCTCCAAATAAACAAATTAAACCAACAGGGCAGACCTGGGCCTGTTGGCTGTACTCCTGCCACCTGTGGTGCCACTCACTTTAAAATCCTTTTTCCCCAGACAGGTTGGTTTCCTGTTCATGGCTGGGGCTTTTCCCCCCACAAACACAAGGCCTTATTCCCCTTGTTTTTACTGCAGTCTGTGCAAGATGCCATGTCAAGATCTGCTCTGTGTCCCCAGAGGAATTAGAGCAATCATTTCTAGCCACGTGAAAGCTTTTGGATCTTTTTCCAGACTAGTTGTTTTCAACCCTTGCAAAACAGATTCTCCCCCTCACAAAACGATGAGCTGTCCTCCACAGTTCCTGTGGGACATGGAAGGAGGTTTGGTTTTTTTTTTTCTTTCCTCAGTTTATGTTGTCACACAGTCCAAGATTCATCAAGGTACCCAATTTACAAACCTAGATGGAAAAGGACTTTTTTGTGGAGCTGATCAGCCCACATCATTCCTTCCCTTTGCTTCCTCAGACCCCTCACTCATAAAAGTTTGTTTTTGTTGTTTGGGGGGTTTTGTTTGTTTATTTTTGTGGGGGTTTTTTGTTGTTTTGTTGTTTTTGCCGCTCCCAATTTTACAGCATTTTACCAAAGGAAAAATACTGTAACATTTTACTGAGGAAGGGAGCGCCTATCCCCCAAACGTGGAGCACTGGTGCCATCCAGTGGCATTCCCTGACCCTCGCCAGCGCTAAAAAACCCCGAATTGCTACAACAAACAACTCCAAACTCTTCCCCCCGCACCGTTTGCAGTCACTCACACTGCCGCTTTTGTCCCCATCGGAGCCCAGCTGAACCTGAAAAAAATGTAAGAAGCAACAAGTTGGTTGTAGCTTGTGGTTGAGCGCGTTTTTGCTTTCCTACCTCTGTTTTCTGCACAAACTGTCTGAAGTAACAGCCAGAAATGTCCATGCCATGGGGTATTACAGGACGAGAGGAAAGGTGCCAGGAGGATTTGGCTCTGGAGAGGTGCCTGGCACACCAGAACAGGGCTGCACCCCCTGCCTGTGCCAAGCAGCTCCCTCAGTCTCCCAGAGCTCCGGCAGAGCTGCACCTGGAGCTGTGCCTGAAGCACGGCATGTCAGAGAGATCCTGGCCAGAAAATCCCTGCTCTTCAAAGCCTGGCTTAGCTGGGATCGTGGTGACAGGCTGGGATTAGGGATTAACCACAGTCGGTGCAGCTGGGTGCCAGCATCTCCTGCTGCTCCAGCTGTGGCAGAGCGGCTCTGCCAGGCTGGGCTCTGCCAGGCTGAGCTCTGCCAGGCTGGACACTGCCAGGCTGGACACTGCCAGGCTGGGCTCTGCCAGGCTGGGCTCTGCCAGGCTGGGCACTGCCAGGCTGGACACTGCCAGGCTGGGCATTGCCAGGCTGGGCTCTGCCAGGCTGGGCACTGCCAGGCTGGGCATTGCCAGGCTGAGCTCTGCCAGGCTGGATACTGCCAGGCTGGGCTCTGCCAGGCTGGGCTCTGCTTCTTGCAGAAAGGCTTCTGCTTTCTTGCAGAAACAGGGTAGTGTACCCTGTGGTCGCATTTATTTTCTAATTGCACAATAATTAGCATTTTCCCTGTGGTTTTGTACTTTGCATCTCAAGGATTACCCAACCCAGCTGAGTTAAATCCAGGCTGGGCATCGCCAGGCTGAGCTCTGCCAGGCTGGACACTGCCAGGCTGGGCTCTGCCAGGCTGGACACTGCCAGGCTGAGCTCTGCCAGGCTGGGCTCTGCCAAGCCTCCCCAGGCTGTGGGACTGTCAGCAGCCCTAACGTGTCCCACGGGGCCCACGTGCCCGCCTGGCTGCCCCAGCCTGGCAGGCCTGGAAGTGGTTCAGCACAGACACCGGTTCTGGAGGTGCCACAGCCTGTTCCAGAGCAGCCACACAGCCCTGGCAGAGGCTGAATGACCTCCACAGAGCTCAGCGTGGATGGGAACTTCTGCTGCTGCCTGCAGCCCCAGCAGGCACAGCGCAGCCCCTGGCCCTGCAGGCTCACACACAGAGGTGCTGGGAGCACATTTTGGGAAGGTGTTGCAGCCCCAGCAGGCACAGCGCAGCCCCTGGCCCTGCAGGCTCACACACAGAGGTGCTGGGAGCACATTTTGGGAAGGTGTTGCAGCCCCAGCAGGGATGGTGGCTGCCCGTGGGCACAGGTGCAAAGTCTGCAGGCTGTACTCCTGCAGCGCCCTTCAGCCCCTTGGCACGGCTGGAGAGTGCAGAAAAACTTCCACCCAGATGCAGGGCACGTTAATGTTAATGAATAAATGCTCCTCAGTGCCGTGGAAGCTGGGTGAAAAGTCGTGGCTGCTGCATTTTCCATCTGCATTCCCACTTATGAATTGTTTGTATTAAACCAGCACCCCAAAGCTTCATTTTACTGCTCTACAAACCCGACCATCCAGAGCTGCCAGAGAACAAACCACGTGTTTAAAACTCCAAATAAAACCACATCTTTGTTATTCTGGACACCTGCCTGTTGTATTCTGTTTGTCCTTCCTGCTTTCCTGCAGAAACGGGGTAGTGTACCCTGTGGTCGCATTTATTTTCTAATTGCACAATAATTAGCATTTTCCCTGTGGTTTTGTACTTTGCATCTCAAGGATTACCCAACCTGGCTGAGTTAAATCCAAGCCACCTCACCCCTGGGTGTCCTGCCACCTGCTGAACCACTAAACTCTGTGTGTGGCAAAAAGGAGAGTGCAGGGCACTTTGTGTCTGAAATAAATCCAAATGCAGCCCCTGGATCTTCCCTCTGGCACAGGCTCACGTGGGCTGGGATTTGCAAAGTGGTTTGCTCTGTTTAGCTACCACTGTAAGAACTTTCACAAAGGAAAACCTGGCTAGAAAGTCTGAGAGCAAGCTTTTCTTTCTCATCACTGGGAATGAAACCCTTACCCAGTCATAAAGCAAGAGAAGGTACAGGGTTTCTTTGGATTTTGTTGATTTTTATCCAAGTTGATATTTTGAAATATATGTCCCATAAATATATCTCTATGTTTATACACAGACACACAGTGTTTTGGTTGCATTCCTTTAGGTGCCTTTCAGTGGCAAAAATAACATTCCTGAGCACATAAACATTTTGGGAGACTCATTAAAAAAAAAAAAAAAAAAAAAAGAAAAGAAAAAAGAAAAAAGAAATAACATTTTTCAGATGTGCTTTATGGACAATATTCTGTCTTTGGCCAGTTTCAGAAGGGATATTTCCACAATCTAGCTTAAAAACCATTTTAAACTCCAGCTAAGTGCCAGTTTGATTGTGCTCAGCCCCCTGTGCCACAGCACTAGCTGCAGAATCCCTATTTCCATCCATCCATCCTGGCTGTCCTGGCTCTGTGGTCCCAGTTCCAGCCTATTTCCATCCATCCATTCTGGCTCTCCTGGCTCTGTGGTCCCAGTTTCAGCCCATTTCCATCCTCCCATCCTGGCTCTCGTGGCTCTGTGGTCCCAGTTTCAGCCCATTTCCACCCATCCATCCTGGTTTTCCTGGCTCTGTGGTCCCAGTTTCAGCCCATTTCCATCCTCCCATCCTGGCTCTCGTGGCTCTGTGGTCCCAGTTTCAGCCTATTTCCTTCCATCCATCCTGGTTTTCCTGGCTCTGTGGTCCCAGTTCCAGCCTATTTCCTTCATCCATCCTGGCTGTCCTGGCTCTGTGGTCCCAGTTTCAGCCCATTTCCACCCATCCATCCTGGTTTTCCTGGCTCTGTGGTCCCAGTTTCAGCCCATTTCCATCCTCCCATCCTGGCTCTCGTGGCTCTGTGGTCCCAGTTTCAGCCTATTTCCTTCCATCCATCCTGGTTTTCCTGGCTCTGTGGTCCCAGTTCCAGCCTATTTCCTTCATCCATCCTGGCTGTCCTGGCTCTGTGGTCCCAGTTTCAGCCCATTTCCACCCATCCATCCTGGTTTTCCTGGCTCTGTGGTCCCAGTTTCAGCCCATTTCCATCCTCCCATCCTGGCTCTCGTGGCTCTGTGGTCCCAGTTTCAGCCTATTTCCTTCCATCCATCCTGGTTTTCCTGGCTCTGTGGTCCCAGTTCCAGCCTATTTCCTTCATCCATCCTGGCTGTCCTGGCTCTGTGGTCCCAGTTTCAGCCCATTTCCACCCATCCATCCTGGCTCTCCTGGCTCTGTGGTCCCAGTTTCAGCCCATTTCCATCCTCCCATCCTGGCTCTCCTGGCTCTCTGGTCCCAGTTCCAGCCTGTCAGGGAAGGATTTCCAGGCTGTGGTGCTGTGTGGAATACTTGAAGCACTTGGTGAATGCGAGCTGGCGAAAGCAGCAGGAATATTAGCAATAATTAAATTATTAAATACTAGCAATAATTAAAGCCCTCAGCGGCAGACCTTGGCAGAGAGGTGCAGCTCTCGCCCCGCAGCGGGGACAAAGGTCCCAGCACCAACATTTACACAACCTCTCCTCCGAGGCTCGTGTTTCAGGTTCGCCCGGCTCGGGGAGCAGCGGAGGGTGAGCAGCACGGAGATAAACTCCGCACAGAGATAAGCTCAGCTCAGCTGTGAGACAATGTAATTTTTAATCTTGCAAAGGCTCTCCCGCTGACACTGCTGCAATTACAGCGAGCTTCTGCTTAGCAGCAGCACTCCCCCTCCTTCCAGCCGCGGGCTTTCCTCCAGTTTGGAGGGAAAGAATCATTTCCACACACGTTTCACCTTGGCAGTGCCAGCACAGAGCCAGGGCATGCCCTCTGCAGCATCCCCCGCAGGCAGGGCTGCTGTTGCCCTCTAATCCCGGGGAATTGTTGGTGACACGCAGCTCCTGCTCGGGACACGGGCAAGCCACAGTGAGAGGGGCGTTCCAGCTCTGTGCTTTTCCCGCAGGATCACCACAAGCAGGAAACAGGATTTATCTGCACCGCGGGAAACGCAACTCTCAAAGCTCCCTCTTAGTTTTTAACTCGTATAAAATCTCACTGAGGAATTGCTCCCTCAAGGGCTTCATGCTTGCTCTAGGCCACCTTTTCACAGGACCTAAGGGGTGGGATTTTTTGCTACTTTGTCACATTTTGCTGAGAAGTTTATTAGCTTTTTTTCTACATAGTTTAGGTTGCTGCTAGCCTGCATCACACAGCAGTTATTTCATCCTTTAAACTGGCAGATTAGGAGAGAATCAAGATGCCAAAACTGCCTTTAAACTGGCAGATTAGGACAGAACCAAGATGCTTTCTCTTCTGTCCTCCCAGCTCTGACTCTGATACTCCAAATAACAACACAATCACGTCACCATTTGATGTGGCAGGGTCAAATGATGATCTTTTTGCTGTCAAACACCCCGTTCAGCTGCACTGCGGGGGTGGATTTTCTCACCTACTGGCGAGATTTGAGAAAATAAAGGAGTTAAAAAGAAGTATGTGGGACAAAACACAACAAAACCCGCCCAGTGGGGCACCCCAGGTGTCCTGAGACTGATTACTAACGTCTGAAATTCGGTTTATTTCACTCCACCGCTGAAGAAACCTGACACGCCTGGCTCTGGTCCATCTGTTGATGGGGACACGGGGAAGGGCAGATCTTGGAACTCGCTCGCAGGGAGGAAACAATAAAAACCTGATGGAAACATCAGGGCAGGTTTGGAGATCAGACTCAAAGAGAAAGCCCTGCGATGATGCAGTGGTAAGGGAAGTAAAATGAGACATTGCCATTTTTAAAAAGTTTAGAAACCTCTTTAAATCATTCAAGGGTCACCTGGAGGGCACGGGAAGCTCTCCCCTGCTGGAGCAGGCTCAGGGTGCTGCTCTTGTGCCTGTTTGCTCACGGGTCTCCTCTCCAGGCACAGCAGGACTGACACTCCGAGGATTTTATCTCACCCTTCCTAGATAGGAAGCTCTGGCTGGCTGTCTTCCCAGCATCTTTCCAGGGTTAAGCTACAAATCCCAACGTGTCTCTCAGACAAACAGCCTCCATGTATTTATGTGGATCAAGTTTTTTTTCCACCTGCTTTGGTGTTCTCCAGCAAACAAATCTCTGCTTCAGTAATGCCACCTGAGCTGTGACTCAGGGCTTTTTCGTGAGTCTGATGTGTGAAACAACCACAAGCCCTCTGCATCCTTCCCTGGCCTCATCAGGGCCCAAACAAGTCACGTAAAACTACCTGGGCTTTAAGTCACCCATACCTCTGCCATAGACAGAGATTAATAAAAAGCCCCGTGGGCAGCAGGAATTGGGGGATTCTGCCCCAGTGCCCAGGTGAGACCTCACCTGCAGAGCTGCCCCAGCCCTGGGGACACAGCAGCAGGAGCTGGAGCTGCTGGAGAGAGCCCAGAGGGGGAATGGCTTCAGGCTGACACAGAATGGGTTTAAATTGGATATTGGGAAGGAATTCCTGGATGTGAGGGTGGGCAGGCCCTGGCACAGGGAGCCCAGAGCAGCTGGGGCTGCCCCTGGATCCCTGGCAGTGCCCCAGGCCAGGCTGGACAGGGCTGGGAGCACCTGGGACAGTGGGAGGGGTCCCTGCCATGGCAGGGGTGGCACTGGATGGACTTCAAGGTCCTTCCCAACCCAAACCTTTCCGTGTGGTTCTGTGGTTCTGATTTAACTTCCAGACACTCTCAGGGCAGAGCAGCTCGGGGGCAGCCTGACAGCCGCATTCCCGTTTGGGATGAGAGCGGAGCATCCGCCCGCAGCCCTGCCATAGCTGCGGCAGGAGAAGGGACACAGCCGTGAGCCGTGCCGTGAGCAGCACCTCCCTCTCCGGTCGCTATGAATGCGTCCCGCTCCGGATCCCGGTCCTGTTCCCGGTCCCGATCCCGATCCCCGTTGTGCGCCCGGTCCCGGTCCCGGTCGCCTCCCGCCGCCGCGCGCGCCGCC
>VZRH01000074.1:418-18720 GCA_013397555.1 Urocynchramus pylzowi | reverse complement strand
GAGATGCTCTGCCCAGGGGGAGGAGCCAAGCATTCCTAACTGGATATAATCTGAGATTTTTTGGGACACCAACACAGCCTTTCCACCCAGAGGAGCAGCTGCCTCCTCCGCTGGATCTTCAGAGGAAGACGACATCCTTCTACAGGATCACTGCTCCAACACAACCACAGCTGGCACTCCAGGAGGACTGCAGCCACAACTGGACTGGACTGCTACCCACATTCCAACTGGACTGCTACCCACACCCTGACCCACAGGGTGTCAGGTCGTATTCTGACTCTGGCAGTGTTGTTTTGATTTACTGCATTGTTTATTTTATTTTATTTTCTTCCCTAATAAAGAACTGTTATTCCTGCTCCCATATTTTTGCCTGAGAGCCCCCCTTAATTTCAAATTTATAACAATTCGGAGGGAGGGGGTTTATATTTTTCATTTCAGGGGAGGCTAAGGGAACACATCAATCCAACCTCATTCACAGGCATTTAGAACCACAATAAATTACTGCAGTAGCTGATTCCTTTCCAATTTCTCATCATGTACTAATTTTATCTTGAAGTTGACCATCAAAATTGTGTCCACTTCAACACAGGGAAAATTACACCTGCGTCAACGAGGCAAATGTTTACTGCTTTTACAAAGAAATGGCTAAAAAAGTTTATACATAAATTCTGCTACTGAAATAGTATTTTACATCATGTTCAGGTTCTAAACCACTCAAGGTGTGGAAGACCTTGTAAGCCTTCAGAGAAATCATGTGGAGCTTGGTGAACAAAATGACTTGCAACTAAATGGAGAGTGGAGCCAGATCTGCTCGGCCCGCTGGGTTGTGACACACGGGCTCGGTGACACACAAAGTCACAGATCACAAATGTTTTCATAAGAAAAGTGTTTTTAGAGCACAGGCAAATTAAACTATCACATTTTGCCTCCCTAAAATTTACTCTGGACTGAAAGGCATGGGAGTTGTTCTCTCCCAGTGAGAGAGAACTGCAGAGATATCGTATTTTCCCTAGAAGGGAGATGACTTTAGAGGTTCATTATCTTAGAGCTGCTAATCTGCTTTTCCTTCCTGCACTACAAGAACTTTCACTCCCTTACCTTGATGCAGATCTAGATCTTGATTTCCTACTGTCAGAAACATGCCGTTTTCCCTCCTGAATGGGTGGCTGTTCCACTTCCATATCCTAAAACGTGAAGTTGACAGGTGGTATGGGTGAGCAGGACAAGCATTTTATTTCTTTTTATGCTCAGACTAAATTAACAGCACTGAAAATACATTGAGTATTCAAATGTGTGAGATGAAAGAGTAATGTGACTCAAAAGCTTCACTCTGTGGTCACTAGCAGGGAGAGGGTCCAGTATTGCATGTACTTAACACAGCCACTGAAAAGGCACCATAGAAATAATTTACACAATTCCCATTTTCAATTTGCAAGTTACTGGTTTTCCACATTTCACCCCATTTCAGCAACACCTGCATCTCCACAGAATATGATTTTATTCCTTAAGATCAGTCAGTGGCTCATGCTCCATCATCAAAATCCCAGGCAAAGTGAGATCTGCTGCAACTTTTCTCCAAGATGTTATAAGAAACTACTTTAAGCCTGAAGTATGCTGGAGACAGGAAGGGGTAAGTCCTGGAGCTCTCCAATTGTCTCCCAGCAGAGCAGAGACAATTGGATGTCAAGGACAAGGATGTCTCCACTCATAGCCAGCTGTGTCCTGGTCATCCTGACATTTCTGCTCCAGGACAATCCACACACATTTGGGAAAGACATGTATGAGAGCATTTGAGTCGGTCTGTTCACTGCAAGGGCTGCTCACCTGCTGGTGGGATTTCTGCAGGTGTGGCTCGGCCTGGACTGGGAAGGGAGACTGGAAAGTTGGCTGCACTGGTGCTGCTGGAGGCATCACTGGCTGAGCCATGGGTGGGAACTGGGGGGTAGGCAGGAGACCAAAACCTGGCATTTGCCCGTTCGGAGGAAGCGGCACCTTGGGAGAAGAAAAACCACAGAATTCCAGCTAGGAGAAGGAATTACATTTGCTTTCCCAGCAGGCTCAAGTAAAGTTTTATGTCACAACAAAAGATGGGGGAAAGATGAAGCAGGCCAAGCATTTGGGTGTAGAAGTAACAATCTTGTCCTTCAAAGCCTGACTAGGACAGACAACAAAAACATGTTTCTTTGGGAAGATGGAGGGCTAAGCCACATTCACTCTTCACCAGCAGGAAAATAATTTCCTTCCTTCTGCACCAAAGAAAACAGCAAAGGATGGAAAACACAACAGGGGGACGAGGGAAAAGCCTGGGGTTACCTGGTGCCGCATCGGATCCTGCTGCATTCCCATCATCCGCTGCTGAAAAGGATCCATATTTGGGAGCTGAGGAAATACTGGCTGTTGCAGGCCTTCTCCTGGAAACCCACTAAAACCAGGAATATTGTGGTGAGACAAGTCAGTAGATGCACAGATTTGTCTTTATTTTAAAAACTTTTGTGCACATTTACACACTCTTGCTGTTATTTTAGACAGAACAATTATCTTTACTATGATCCCGTTTCCAACAAAAAAAGAAAAGGAAGAAAGAGTGGCTTCCTGGTATTTTCTCCACTCTAAGAGTAGTCCTTTCACATTTAAAGAAATGCTACACAAAGGCTAGAGCCTCTCTCGCCCCTGTACTTATATGAAGATCTCAGCCTACAGAAACATTTCAGGAAGGTTTTCTGCCCTAGGCTCATTCTCTTCCTTTGTAGCTCCTCTTTTGGGAACAAAAGAAGCGATGCTTTTCTCCTCAAGGAAAAGAAACTGGCTGTACTTTTGCTGTAAGAAAACACTTTGGTTTGGGAGGAAATAGGGCAGAGTAGAAGGGGGTGGGTATCACATGAGGATTATCACAGTGATGCCCATCACTTCCTGATTCAACACACAGAATGGACAGTGCTCAGGGAATTCTGGAGGTCTGTGCAGGTAACAGGACCTGCTTGCAGGATGCAGCCTGTGCAAGAAACTCAGCAGGATTTCAGGGGGATAAAGGAATTTGATGGTGATGGGAAATGGAACTTTGCAGTGTCTGAAGTCAATTCTGAGAAGATTCTGGACAGATCAGTATTTTACAGAGAGAACTACTGAGCTTGTGTGCCCCAGACTGGGAACACTGGAATGCCACCCTCAGGGACACCTTGCACAGCTGTGAGGCACTGAGGACAGAGGTCCTGAAGCACTACCTACACAACACAAACATGCCCACAAGCCTCCAGATGGGCAGACACAAGCAGTGCCTATGACCTACCTCATCTTTCTGTACTCCAGAGCTCCATCTGCATTCTAAGGCAAATACTATCCATTTCCTTCAGAGACTCTTAAATGAACTACTGCTCGTGGACATAAAGTGCTCGAGGTGAGAGACACAGTCAGAAAGCTGATGACAGAGTTAGTGGTTCTGGTTTTGAGAGCAGGGTTTAGATGCAGATACAGAGAGTAAGACATGGGGCCACGTACTGAAGCAGGGAAAAAAGAAATATGGACTAACCCCGGCATTGAGCACCATCCAGCCTGTGCACTGAATGAGAGAGAGGTCCTGTGGAAAAAACTGGGATGTGGTCATGTCATTCCAGACTTTATCATAATGCATAGCAAAAGGGAAACAGGAGCCTGAGCTCGATTGTGTGGGGACAGAATGTTTGCCAACATTAAACCGTAAAGCCGATTTTCATTTCTTGACTACTACAAACTATCACAATATTTGGAATAGCAGCTTTTCCCCAGCCAGTAAAGCAATCCAGCTGATCCAGGGATGCCCTGACATCCTCAGCTGTACTGAGTTGTAAAAACATGGAACTCATCTTGCAACCAAAACTGAGCTTTTCTCTACAGAACACAGTCCTCCAGCAATGAGGCAACACAGATCTACACCAGAGCACCGAAGTAGCGAGACACAAAAATCACCCCACCAAAAACTGTTAACAGTGTTTTAAATTTGGACTGTAGCAGTTAAACACTGAACTAACTTGGAATTTTAATCTACTTTCTAGCCTAAAAATGTTTCAGGACAAAGATTTCTTAGTTTTATTATGACACAGAACTTACAAAGCTGGCTGAGACACTGAAGGGGAAGGAGCTGAATCTTCTTTCTTCGAATCTTCCACTGCTTCTGGTTCATCATCGTAGTCAAACCGATCTAGCAGCTTCTGAAAGAAACCACATCAGGACAACTATTTTTTCTGTATCTTACCCAACTGGCAGCCAAAATATCTTTATTATCACATTCTTACAACCGATGCAAGCTCTGAAACTAAAGACAAGGTTAGAATTGGGGAAAACCAGAAATCTATATTCCAATACAAAATAAAACTGCCCAAAACCTGATTTCTTCAGCTTCAGAAAATGCAAACCAAGACTTACTTTGTCAAATGATGTTTTCTGCTCAGGTGCTGTGAAAGCAGCTTTCTGCTCTGGGGGCTGTGCTGCTGTGGTTTTCAGCTGAGCAGTAATAGCTTGAACCTGAGCCATCACAGTGTTGTCTATGACCGGTGACTGGGGCTTCTGAGGCTGTTGGAAGGTCTGCAGGATTTGCTGGAGCTACAGAAACGTGAGACAGTATGAAGTGAATGTCCTCATATAAACACCAAGTATTGAAAGAGTTGTAGGATATAAATTTGTATGTCAATACAGACTGTGGCAGGGGACGAACACAGCAACAACCTGACTGAACTGTGGAGCATTTACAGCAAGACCACAAGTCCCTTTTTAAATACTTTGGAGGTAAAATTCAGTAGATCCCAACACTGCAGTGTTTAGGCCCTTCGACACAGCAAACATTTAAATGGACTGAACAACAAAATTCCTCATGATTGTTGAGATATTCCACCTGCTCCAGAAGCCCTGTAACTCCATCAATTCATAACTACTTACTTAGGAACACAAAACTGAGTATCATCAACTATCACAACTATTGGATGGAGGAATTTAAATACTCTTTCCCACTGAAGACCTTTGGGAAGCTCTTTTGCTTCAAACCCAGGCTATCAATTGCACCATTTCCCCCTCATTTCACAGAGGAACGAAGGGGATCAGTGAGCAGTTACCTGCTGTCCTTGTGTGGTCTGGAACAGCTGGGCTACAGCTGCGAAGGCGTCGGAGCTGGGCAGCTGTGGCACGGCGGGCACCGAGTTCGCGGTCACTTGCGGGGGCTCCGAGGGAACCTTGGCCGGAGGGGGCGGCGAGCCTGGGGTTTGCAGGAACACAGGAAGGGCTGTGTGACTCCACAACGTCCCTCCTGCTCCCCACAACAAGTGTCTGCTGCCTGCACCCCACTATTTATCCCAAAAGGGCCTATTTACAGCACCCCAGCTGCATTTTCTGTTCGTTCTGCCATCAACTGCTCCGCTCACTGCTCACACCTGCACACGGCATGCACTGAGACACAAAAGCTGGTCCCACGTGGAATTTTAGCTCCCAGCTCCATGTCTGTAGCTGTGCAGGTTTAGAAAAGCTCTCACCACTCAAACAGCATTAGGCAATGAGTTTCAATCCCCTGAATGTGGTGGTTCTGCTTCCCCAGACCTGGGCTCATCCATTTATGGATGATCCAAATCATCATGTGATTTATCCATCATCTGTGATTTGAATCCAACCGTCTCATGGCCCACTGGAAGAGCAGCTGAGTTTCTCTCAGCATTTTCCACCAGCAACTGAACCTTGGTAGAGAAGTCTGGCAATAATTAAAGGTTTTTAAGGATTACTTCAGAGGCAGTTTTCTTTGATAAAGTTTGTTCACGTGTCCCTTTTGCATGTGCACATGCCACACCTGCAGCTGATGGATAAATCCTCCCACCAGGAAAATGATTATTTACTCATTTTTCCAGGAAAAGACTCCCATTTCCACGAAGCTTTGCTGAAACTGAGATCACAATTTAAGACAAGCTATTAGTGTTCCCATTCTCTCTGCTTTATATTACAACACCTTTTTTAATAAACATCTTGCCAGTACCAAGTAAATTAGCAATAATCCCACCAGTTCCTACACACTGTGAGTAACTATTCTTCAGCAGATCTGTTTTAATGGACATAATAAAGCTGTACACGGAGTGAGTTAAAAAAAAACAACTCCACAGACAGAAATATTTAGTTGGAAACACTAAGCAAACATGTTTGCCTTGCAATAGCAACTCCTTTAAAGCCCTTCCTCTGTTTGCAGTTCAAATAACTCCAGTGTTGACAGGCAGCAAGCACAGGCAAATGTGTTGAATAATACTTTCCCAGAAGTGAAATGCACCATAAAAATAAAGCAAAAAGATATGTGTTGTTTTTAAATATAAAGTAACTCCCCAATTATTTCCTGTATACATTCAGAAGGATATTTGCTTGCTCAAGGGAGAAAATTTGCATTTCTCTGTCTTTAAGGGTGAAACAGACTCTACTTCACATAATGCATTAATATATTTATTATTATTATTCATTAGCATATTTATTGCAGGGCCAAATTGCCCCCTCTGGTGCATCAGAATAACCTCACTGAAGATCTCTGCAGAAGGCAGCCAACCTGTTCACCACTACTGAGGAGAGAGAGAGAGCTGGACAGGCAGTGCCCCTCACCTGTCCCAAAACTCAATTGTACAGCCACCACTCTGCCCCCAGGCTCGGATGCCAAGGCATTCCCTGGCCCTGCCAGGCTTAGAAAACCTTTAATGGGATACGCTTCCCTGAACACAGCTGGAGGTGATTTCACTGTTTTGCTGTCTCTCACACACCTCACTCCCTCCTCTCCATTTTCCCAGTCCTACTCCACGAGCACAGAAAATAAGGAGGTTACCAGAGCTCAGTGTGAAACACGGAGTGCAGAGCCAAAAAGCAGCTCTCTGGAGAAAGAAGGAACTGTGGAATGCATATTCCCTGGAAGCTCGCTCCCAGCTTTGCTGTGGCACTAAATAGGTCAGTGCAGGCACTGTGGGCAGGCTGGCACTGCTGTGCTCTGCAGGTCAGAGCTTCTCAGCCAGCAGCCCGTGCAAAACCCCAGGCACAAATGTTCTCTTTGAGAACCTGGATCTGAAACACCAGCCCGAGACTTTCAGGGCTGCACACTCAGACACTGACAGCTGCTGCTTTCAGCTACTAAGCTGACTGAAGGGAAGATGAAGCTCTTTAACATCTAAGCTCTCACTTACTTACCTGGATTCTGGCATTAAAAAAATGACATCAGAAACATAAAATTGAGAAATCACATAAAAATATTTCAAAGCAAAAGAAGAAAGAGTTCCTGTTTAAGAGGGCACACTGAAGTCACCTGTATATGTATGTACACATGCATATATACATGATAAACATTTAATATATTTCCCAAGTCAGTATTCACATGCTGATAATTTCTGAAGTACAGTATCAGCACTCATTTTAAATGAGTTTGGCTGCTCATTGTGACAAAACTGACTTTATTGCTATGTCACTGCTGGAACTAAGAGCAGGCACTTTGTGTTGAAAGCAAACAAGCTGTTGCCATTTACCCTTTGAGAGCAGAAGTTGAAATGTCACTCCTACCTTCATTGTTAGTAGCATTCTCTGCCATGGGTGCAGTGGCACTGGTTCCTGCTGCCATATCCAAGAGAGGCTGAATTATCTCAATTTTAAATACTCCATTTTTCTGCCAGAGGTTCAGAACACGAACTATTTTACTCTGTTGAAACAAAAGGAAGCACCAATGCTGAATCCAGCTTTCTTAAGTCACCATTTTATCTTCTGTATGCAGAGAAGGTTTGAACAGCATGTGACATAATCACACCAACTTAACAAACCCTGTGTCGTGACAGAGGACAGCAACACCTTTGAAGTGGCAAAGATAAAAACTGCCAACTTATTTCACTGTCAAAGCAATCTGTGACATTTCCCTAAAACTCTTCTGGCCAGTCAGAAATCCAGGTGTGATGTACAATCCAGGACATCATTTCAGCCCCACGTCCACACAGGGATGAAACAACCAACCCATGTGACCAAAAAGAGAAAAGGAAGATGAGCTGGCAAGCCTTCATGAAGAGAGGGGCAGTTAGGCCAGAAAATGCTACCACAACACTTTGAAGTCAGATTGAGGGCTCCTTGCTTGGTATTATCCCTAACCCAACCAATTCTCTGTTGAGACCAGAAACTGCATCTCCATCATTATCCAAAAGGATGAGGAAAGCAAGTGGGAAACATCCTCACTGATCACTGCAGGATTAATTTAGAATCTCTGATTGTCAGCTGTTATTTTAAGCTCTTTTTTTTTTTTTTTTTTGACATGAAGAACAATGCAGCTTCCAGGAACAGGCTGGAAATTGGCCTTTCCTTCTTCAGCCCAGCATTCAAACAAAAATGTCTCAGTAGTTGTGCTTCAGCTGGAACATGCAAGCAGGTAGAAGGCAGAACACACCTTGTATTGCTGTCCTTTCTGCAGACTTAGTCATTCACTTGTACACATATAAGCTTTAAGCACCTTTTAGTTCAAATGAATTGATTCTGTTCTTTCACTGTGACTCAGTTATATACACCCATGTAAATCCACCTCTAACTAAGTGATTAAAGAATTTTACAAAATGTTTGCTAAAATAACATCCATTACAGAGAAACCTGAAATGTCTATTTTTAAATAACATTTTGGTCTGAAAAACAGCTAACTTTAAAACAGCAGCAATTTTTTTTTTTTTTTTGCTTTGGGTATTCTATCTCTCCAGAGAACTTGAAAATTACACAAAGGCCAAAAAATGGGCAAATGTAACACTCACGTATTAATTTTACAGAAAGGCTGTTTAAAAAAAAGAAAAAAGGTAGCATTATCCTCTTCAGATATCCCCCACAGTTGTTGTGTATCTGCAGATCAGGGTATTTTTTTTTAGGAACTAGAAATTCATTAAAGCAAGTGTGTTTTAAATAATATACTCCCTATTTCAAGTAGTTCCAGGAAGGAGATGGACAGTGTCATTCACTCAGATAACAAAATGGTAATGCAGAAACAGAAAGGAGATGGGACTGCTCTGTTTTACAGGCTATCAAGCCAAATATCAGATTCAATGCCTGAAGGTCTAAATGTTCCACATTACAAAACTACAGAGCATCAAAGGCTTTCAAAAGCTTATTTAGAGAGTAAGGGAGGAAGTCAGGTAGAAAAGGAGTATTTCACTCTTACAAAGAGAAAGGGAGTAGGTGATTTTCTGGAAACCAACTGGCAGCTTCTAAAACACACTTTTCTTGGGAGTCTCAAAACTGTTCTGACAGAGGTCACAAAAACCATCTTCTCTGGACCACCAGGAATTCACACCACTTTCTGAGCCTCTGTTCTACTAAAATGTACAGCAGAACTAAGAAAAATGAGGCCTTAGACCTGCCCTGACAGTGGAGAGCACCAATAAAACTCCAGTATGGGACTGGAAAAGATTGAAGAAATCAACACAATGATTTTCTTAGAAAACATTTCTGAGCAGAACAGTCTCTGCCTACAAAACCAGAGCTTTTCCTGCAATGCTTTCTTGTTGCGGCAGACACCGCCTTCCAAAGGAAGTTCCGAAGGAGCCCCAAGAAGAGCTTTTGGCACACTTACACATACTGCTGAATTATCTGCATAGGCAAAACCAAAACCAAACTGCTGAGGTCAGGCAAAATGCATTTGAAGTTGAATTTGCATTTAGCTGCATAACCCTCAGCAGCAGTCACCACCAGGGTGAGGGGCAATCCCCAAATCACACCAAGGCAGCAGCCATCGGTGCGCAGCAACGCTCCAAGTGCTCGTCCTACCTTGTCTTCAGATGGACAGAGATACAAATACTGGAATGTGGCAGTGATGTTCTTGGAGAACCTGGGCCCAAAGACATCCTTGTCCGTTCCGAACTGGTGCCGCGACTGCCGCACGATGGAGTCGATGACGTACAAGCCCGGCACTTTGTACTCCGGCTTGCACTGCGGACGGACGGACAGACAGACAGACAGACAGACAGACAGACAGACAGACAGACAGACATCAGGCAGGGCCACGGCCCCCAGAGCCTCGCTGCAAACCTGCTCTGCGGCCGGACGCTGCTCTGCAGCCCAGCCCCTCGCTCCTCCTCCCAGGAAAGCACCAACACTCATCCTCTGGAAATGTCTACTGTCTTGGTGAATTCGTTTGAAGTTCAGCACCTCCAGCTTCTCCCCAGCTGCTGCGCAGGGAAGGTGGGAAATCTCCCAATTTACTGCTTTCCTCCCCTCCTTAATGTATTGTGGAAAACTACAATGTGGGACTTACATCCACAAAGTGATACCAACCAACCAGGATCTCCTCCCTCAATCCCTAAGAAACAGAAGCCTTTCTGGTTATTTACTAGCATTATTAGCAATATCTAGCAAAGCATATCAATAAATTTCTTATTTTTATGTTTTACCTTTTTGATAAACTTCTCCACAATCTGGACAACATGCTTGTAGAGCTGGAAAATAAATACATCCATTCATTTATCATCTCCCCAGCAGGGGCACATCATTTTAGAAGCATTTTAACTCTTTGTGCTTACTACCATTTCAGAAAGGCTACAGAACGTTGCAGACACATTCCAAAAAGCAAAATGTTCCCAAACTGAGAAAAATATTCCATGGGGGAAACCCAGACACAAGTCAGAAGTGTGTCAGTGTGCACACAAGGCACAGAGCTTGCCAAGTATTAGTGAAAGCTTTCTGGATTTATTTTCTCTGCAATCCACACTGGTTTCACATGTTAAGGTGCAGTTTCATCCTGCAATATTTGGTTTAATTACACAAAATCACAACACTCTAGTGGGTGTAGCACGAAAAAGCAGCGACTCAAAAAAATCAAGCTGGCATTTTGCTCCCAGTCTAAAACCAAGGGATGATATTCACCACCCACTTGTTTCTAGACAACAGCCTTAACAGCAACTAGAATAAACCATCCCCGAAGCTGAGATTGGGCAATCCTGAGTATTTACTTACTTACAAGTGAAATAATAAAACATTGCTGCTGTTACAGTTTCATCTTTGTTTTGTTGTACTTTACCTTAATAGCTTTAATGGCAGCTTTTGTGATGAGAATCATCTTTGCTCGGGAAATAGGAGGTTTCATCTCCATCAGTGAGAAGAGCTAAAGAGAGAAAACAAACATTAGAAATGTATTCTAAAATTCAACAATTAAGCCAAAACAACATTTCAGGTGGGTGATTTGATGACTGCCACCCCACACGTGCATGGCCATGCTGCTGGCTGGCCCCAAGAGAAGTGGCTGTTCCAAGGAAAGCAGCATTTACCAGGCTACTGCTAAAAAGAACTGCTTCAACTGCTCTGCACACTTGGCTGCCTTACCCTCCAAATGGCTCCCAGGGGAAAAGTTCACTCCTCAAGGAGAACCTTTGCAGAAATTATAGATATTATATGAAGTTTATAGAGGTTTATATGAAGTATATAGAAGTTATGTGTCATCTTTATAGGTGACATTGGCCATAACTGAAAATAAGCATTAGCTCCACGTTTCAGAAACTGAGGGAAACCAGAACTGCACACAGAGATGGACACAGAAAGCTGAGCATACACACACAATTGTTTTTACCTTGAAATATTCCTCACAAATCACAGAAAAAAATTGGCTTGTGTTACGTAATTTCATTTTAGTCTTCATCATAAAGAAAAAATTGAGCCCTTGAGTGTGAGTAAAAAATGCCATCAATTATTTGCCACGCAGCAAAGTAAGAGAATCAAAGTGTCTTCATTTGTCAGTGCAATGGAAAGTAAGATATCATTTAAAACTTTGTCTCTTATGCTATTAATTAAAGTTCCAAGATACTGGTGAAGTGACCAACTTACACAGATTTATCCACTGTCTCAGTTAAGGAAAAAAAACATCAATGGAGGAGATAAAAAAATTGGCCACGTACTCCAGAGACAAGGGAAGTGCTAACAGGGCTTTGAGCTGCACGAAAGGAAGCCTTACACCTAGAAGCACCAAGAATAGGAAATTTACTTTCTTATTTTGAATTTACTTTCTTAACTTGACTCCTATTCCAGGAGATAGGAAAGAAGAAAAACCGTCCTTCCAGACAGTGGTAGCCACATGCCTTTTCCAAGACCAACACAAGACCATGACTTCTCATTATTCATCCCCACAAAATGCAAGCTCTTGTGCCAGAACGTTGGGGTTGTAAAGCCATTTCAGCTGTAAGAGATACTTCAGCTAACATCACTGCTTGCTGAGAAATCACAGTATGGGCAAATAAAAACTGCCAGATAAAACACAGAAGGAGAGGGGTCTGTGAGCTGATGTGGGTTTTTTTTAAAAACCTTGTTTTCAATTTAGACTTAAGTGCTTTAGAATTAAGTGCAGAGACTCTTGATGAACGAAGTCGGTGCTATTATGAAAACTCAGGAAAATCTGTTTGAAGAGGTAATGAAAGGGGAGAAAAAATCCAAACCCCAACACCCACAAACAAACCATCAGAAGGCTCAAAAACTGAGATGGGGGAGGAAGAAAGAGAGCCAGCATTACGACAGGCACTCCATATCCCCTCCTTTACCCATGAAGAAGCAACTGGTTCCTGCAGGATAGGATCCAGTCCCACAGAAAAAGAACAAAGGAGCTGGTGTGGAAGAACTGCTTTGATGTTTGTATTTCAGGAACACAGCAGAGACCCCAAGGAAATTGGGAGAGCTCAGAGCAGGGCCCAAGGTGACAAGAAACGAGTGCAGCAAAATAATAAAAAGAAGTGTCTTAAAAGTATCCCAAGCAGGACATTGCAGCTGGGGGAAACACAGAAAAAAATAAAAATCCAAGGACAAATAAACTGCCAGGGAGACTGAAGGCACATATACATGAGTGTCACATCTGTCCATCCATCCATCCATCCATCCAGCCATCTATCCTGCTCTTTTCACCTCCCCCCCACCATCTCTTGGAATTTTACCTCAGAATTTTGCTCTTTTTTTTTGAAATTACCTAAGATCTTAGAACACCAAATAACTATTCATAGTCAACTTTTATGTAATTCTCAGTATGTTACATGTGTCAACACCATGTTTTAGAGATGGCTACAGCTAAAACTTAGCTCCCTTCCTAGTTCCTCGTGCTTCTCCCTGTTGGAAGGGGGAGCTGCTCAGAAGACACCCAGGTATTTCCAGTTGCATTTGTTTATTAGATCTGGATCTTCTTTCACACACATTTCCCAAACCAATATACAAAACAGTCACCCAACCACTATTTTTAGAGGGCTGTTTCACAATAATACATCCAGTTTCTCAAAGGACACAATAATACATCCAGTTTCTCATGATCAGCTCAAGAACAACTTGGACACAAAAACTTACACTCTTATTTACAAAAAAAGTATGCAACAAAGGCAAAGAAAATTTACAGCTTGAGAGGTTTCCAAAGTCCTGCCTCACAACAAGAACCTGTGCCTGGAATGCTGTGACCTGCTAGAAATGACTTTCTGCTTTTACTGCCCCTAACTGCCTGTTTACAGGATGTTGATACAACAGAAGTAGAGGTGTTCAATGGTATTAAACTCCAGCCACAGTACAAAATATGGATTGAAGAGTATTTCTGGGTGCTCCTCCTGTACAGAAGTACACAGTAAAGCAGCTATAAAGCCAGGGATGCAAAAGGCAGAAAATTCACCTGCTCAGCTTCAGGCTAAAAATGCTACTAAACCACAGCAGGACGGCAAAAAGGGAGACCAAGCACAGAGTGAATGTCCCCAAATGCAGAATGCCCCCATGGAGCAGAGTGAAAAGAGGCTTCCAGCTCTCTCTGAGCCCCTGCTCCAGCCCAGGAACCCCGTGAGGTGCAGAGGGGCAGGTCGTGGCACAAGGAACAGGGTGCTGATGGCCTTTACTTCTCAGGCTTTTGAGCAGCAAATTATTAATTTCTCTCGTTCTATAATTAATGCCCTTTGATGGTTTAGTTTACATGGAAATCTGAGAACCAGGGGGTTTTGAAGTGAAGGGGAGAACTGCTACTTTAAAATTTACCCAGTTTGATGTATGATCTTAGATCCATCTGTTTAAAGTGTGAGGTAACACAGTGAAAGCACCTTTTAGGACTTGGAATGACTTCCTTGGCTTTGCCCTCTTGCTCAAGTGTCCGTGCCATAAAAAGGTGTCTTTATTTACAAATAAAGAGCTATGAGCCCATTTTATACACTCAGTAAACAAACCCCAGAGCACAGCAGCTGCACTGAGGGGAAGGAGTACAGAGAGGAAGGAGCACGAGCTAGAACCAGACAGTGGTTAGTGATTAGTGGAGATCAAGCACCCAGGTCATTGTCAGGACATCTCATCCAACCTCCCCTTCTCCAATTTCCAGAGCAGACTAACACACCCTGAACGATTCCAACGAGCCTTAGGTGTCCAACAACCCTTCCCAAAGCAGGCTGCACATTCATTCACTGCCTTCTGGAATGTATTTTATTCATGCATTGAGAAACCACCCAACCCAGCCAACCAGCAGTGACTTACAGACATAACTGCAGTCACTTGCTCCTGTACAGAAACAGAGGGACTGTGGAGGACACGACCAACAAGCACAGATATTGCAGATATTTTGTTAACGAAACACCTTTACATGCTAATGCATCTCTAAAAGGAATTCTGTCAGCTCTATACATTTTCCTTCCCCTATAAAAGTCACTGCCTCCTTTCCTCTTCAGGTCCCCGTTCTTCCTTAAGGGAAGGAGAAGGATCTGTTGCTAAGCTGTATCTCAGAGGATCAATGCAAGTTTGAAATGCTTGACCACCAGCTGTGAAGCACAGCAAGTGTTAGGTGCTGCTGAAGGTAAGAGAACACCGTAACATCCAGAGCTGTCAGGCAGCATTCTTTGGAAAATAAAGTGAGATTTGATTTTGACCAGATATGACCCCCAGGCAATGAAGCTCAATAGCACTTCATCAACTAAGCTCCTTCTGTGGCCTAGAAAGACCATTCACAAATCCTGAATCACTGGGGAGAAACATCTTCACAAAAGATACTCATATGAAAATGACATCATGCAAGTGCACAGAATGGAGTTTTGTTTCCCACCCCTGTGCTCTGGAAAGGCAGCTTTGGGCTCCTTTGTCCAGCACATCTCCTGGAAAGCTGCTTGTCTCACTGCTTCTCTCACCAGGAGCCCCTTCCACAAAGCCACGGCTGCCAGTGCTCCTGGAAACACGGTCAGGGCAGAGGCAAGAGACTCCAGCCAGACGCTGGCAGGTGTGTCCTTCTCCTTTCCCGTGCACACGGAGCCTCACTGGGGATCCTGAGCTCCAGAAGTGCTGGAGAACCGCTGGGAAGGATATCCTGCTAACCTCTATTTATAGCTCCTCAGGATGGAGGGGAAGGTTGTCACAGAATGGGCAAAATCAAGTCCTGCCACTGGCAGAAAACAGCCACACGGGATCCAAACTTCAACTGTCCAGCTCCCTAAGGATGGGCAAACAGCACAGAAGGAATGTGCAGCTCCAGCTTTAAACAAACAGCCCCCAGCAGCTCTCATCTGTTTGTCTCTAGCACATGTAGGTGGGGTATCAATTGTTTCAGGGGTACACATTAACGACTGAGACACGGGACTAAGTGAATGATACGCGTTACTCAACACAAATAAAAGATTACAAAACAGGAAAGTTGACTTTATTCTACTTCCAGCAGCAAGATTGTGAAAAAAAAAAAAAATCTTTATTTCTAACTTTTACAACCGTAAACTATGCCTCAAGTTTTTCAGATTAAAGAAAAGGACAGGCATCCCCTAAACTAAAACATTCCAAGGATCTATATGGGAGATGTGCGGGTTCAGTGGGGGTTTTCTGTTTGTGTTCTGGGAGTGTGATTTTTAAATTTTTTTTTTTTTTAAATGTTTGCTTGTTTTCTTAAAACCATGTAAAGTTCTGTCCCATTATGCAGTTACCTTTTGTGATTTATATATACTGCATCATTACTGTAACATAACATATACACCTAACAGCACATGAATTCTAACTGGTGAAAGTAAACTCCTCAGAGAAAACACACTCCACTACAGACCTGTCAAAGCCCACACATTCAGCTGGCAGCACAGCTGCAGGAAAAACCAGCAGCCAATACAACCCCCTGCGTGCTCCTGTAGAAACACGAGGGCTTGGAAGAGGACATTTACTGGCAAAGCCGCATTCGAAACGCAGGTCCAAAGAACAGGATTGGCAATGGCACCGCAACCCAACATCAATTACACAACCCAGGAGTTCCCACCCCCGGCCACAGCCAAACTCACTTCTCTGCCTCCCCTAGCCCTTCTGCCCCAGAGGGGACACCAGCCCCACAGCTTAGGGACACCAGGTTTACAGCCACGCTTTGAACTTGGGCCTCCCACCATCTGAGAAACTGCCACCAACACCAAACCCTCCCAAAGACCCCAAAGAATGGGAGCAGCTGACGGAGTGGGTGGCATCTCCTCTTTCAGGCAGAGTGGCCAAGAGCTGGCAGGTGCCACCTCCAGGGAAGCAAAGCCAGCAGGGAATCACCTCTAGCACCCATGGCAAGTGCAGCACCAAACTGCAGCTGGAGCTGCCATGGTAAAACAGCAACTCCCTGGCTACGGTGGCACTGTACAGCCAGCAAGTGCAGAAATCCCGGGCCTGTAGGGTATTCTGTATTCCTGCAGGGTATTCTGCAACTGCCCCATTTTCACTGCTGGAGCTGCTCCCCCCAATAAAAGAATTAACTCTTCAGTGACCTGGGAGTGGCACCCTGAAGGCCTCCCAAAGGAGCCCTCCCAGGCTGAGCAGCCCGTGCTGTCCCCACCACCGAGGGAACAACAGCCAGCCCCTCGGTACAAGGGCTCTGTCCCTGAGAAAGGCCAGAAAGGAACAACACCTGCCCGTAAATCTGACCCCCCTCACAGTGCACATCAGCCTGCACAGCCCCAGGAAGCACGGGTGCACAGGGGAAGGGAGCAGAGTGGGACTGGACTTTATGCCCAAGCACAGCTCCTGAGGGAACAGGGCAGGAAGCACACAGCCCCTAGAGTTATTGTGTGCTGCCCTGCACACCAGCAGCTCCAGGGAAGCGCTCAGGCGTACCAAGGAGCGCAGGGCAGGGATTTCAGGCAGTGCACTTCTCTGCCCAGAGGTGAGAGCCAGCAGAAACGCAGCGCTCTGCCCTTCCAGCAGCCACACAGCAGGGGTTCACTCAGCATTCCTAACTGCACCGAAGGGAAGGAAGGCATCCCACCATCCCACGTTCCCTCACAGGGAGGGAGAGTCCGGCTCCAAACACGCCCGTTGCCAGGACACGGGGCAGGCACGGGATCCCCAGCAGCAGCAGCACTTGTGCTCTGCAGCCACCCTTCAGCCCCAGCACTGGCCTTGCTGTAGTGCCACAGGCACTGGGCACTGCCTGCACCGTCAGGTTTGCCAGCAGCACTGCCCTGCCACAACCTCTGCTCGTATTCAGGCAGGCAATAACGAATACTGCTGCTCCCTCTTTCTAGCAACACTAAAAATGGCACACGTGTGCTGTTTTAATATTTTGGGGAAGCTGGCTCTGCACCCTGCACAAAACCCCCAAACGCTGGCACATAAACACAGCATTACCAGGAGCTGCATGCTATGCACTCTGCTCTTGCACAGTTTTGGTACGGAGGAGGCCATTCCCGGGTGTGGGTAACACAAAGCCTCGCAGAGAGTGAGCCTTACACGGCCTGAGTCCGTGACAGGGGAGCGGCTGCCATTTCTCCTGCTGCTGTTCAACAGGCAGGCACAGCCACCCAGCCTCCAACACGAACCTGGCAACAGGCTCTGGCTCGGCTTTAAGTGACTTTCTGTCCACGGAGGGTCTGCAAAGCCACACTGTCCGACTGAGGCAGAAGTGTAACTAACAGTAATTAATAATCATTGAAGTAACGTGTCACAAACTTTATACGGCAAAGGCCGAATTGAGTTACTTTATATTATACAAAAAACAACCACGGTCCTCTTTGCTTCCAACCCCTCTCGGCTGCCTAAGAAATAAAAAAATAATAAAAGAAAAAAACGGAAGAAGACAGGAAGGGACCTTCCGTGCGGTAGGAAAGGCGAGTAAACGCTTTCCAACCTGCCCAGTCCCTAGAACTGGGCTCGATTCCCATCCCTGATGAGCCCCCCACTAGCTCTCCCTCTCTCCGCAGCCNCCGCCAGTCCCGGAACGCGGCTTCCCCCGCTCCCGGGCAGCGCGCACGGCCGGGGGCGCCGCGTGACAGCGATCCGGCCCGGGCTCCCGGGCTCCCGCTCTGCGGCGCTGCTGCCGGCAGGAGAGCGAGCGAGCGAGAGGCGAGAGGACGGAGGCTGGCGGGGAGGCCCAGGGCTGGCCCCAGCGCCTCCCT
>VZRH01000073.1:75349-91319 GCA_013397555.1 Urocynchramus pylzowi | reverse complement strand
CGGGCGGCGGCGGACGGCGGCTCCTTCCTGGCCGCCTGGCTCGGCGCCGCCGCGCCCCGGGAGCGGCTCCGGGACTTCCAGCACACCAAGAGGGTCGGCAACTACCTGATCGGCAGGAAGCTGGGAGAGGGATCCTTCGCCAAGGTCCGCGAGGGGCTGCATGTGATCACCGGAGAGAAGGTACCGCCGGCTCCGGGAGCCCCCCGGGGCAAAACGGGGGGGAAACGGGGGGCTGGATAGTGAGCGGGCTGGGCTGAGTCCCTGCCGGCCGGGAGGGTGAGTCCCCGGGCAGGATGGAGGAGTCCTCCGGAGGATGGAGTAGCTCCGCGGCAGGATGGAGGAGCCCCCTGGGAGGATGGTAGAACTCCTCCGGCAGGATGCAGGAGCTCCCCAGAGGATGGAGTAGCCACCCGGAGGATGGAGGAGTCCCCCGGGAGGATGGTAGAGCTCCTCCGGCAGGACGGAGTAGCCCCCCAAGAGGATGGAGTAGTCCTCCCTGAGATGGAGGAGCCCCCGGGGAGGATCGTGGAGCTCCTCCGGCAGGATGGAGTAGCCCCCCGGAGGATGGAGGAGCCCCCCAGAGGATGGAGTAGTGCTCCCTGAGGTGGAGGAGCCCCCGGGGAGGATGGTAGAACTCCTCCGGCAGGATGGAGGAGCCCCCCAGAAGGATGGAGGAGTCCCCCGGAGGATGGAGGAGCGCCCCGGGAGGATCGTGGAGCTCCTCCGGCAGGATGGAGGAGTCCCCCGGCAGGATGGAGGAGCCCCGGGGAGGATGGAGGAGACTCTCTTAGTCTCCCTTCGGTGGAGGAGCCCCCGGGGAGGTTGGAGGAGCCCCCTCGTCTCCATCCGTCCCGAACCGAGCCGAACCGGCTCCTGCCGTCCCCAGCTTCCCGGGGCTCCCCGGGCGCTCCCGCCGCGGCTGCAGTCTCGCCTTCCTCTCGCACCTCTTCGGCTGCCTTGACCTGTCTTTTTTTCCTTTCATTTTAACATCTTCCCCCCGGTTTGTCTGCTCACTTTTTGTGGTGAGGAAAGCGCGTTTTTCGGTGAGACTGGCGTTGCTGCGGAGCCGTCGCTGCGCGCAGTGCTGTCGCGACATGCGATGGGAGACAGGACAGGTCCCTGTCGCGCCCCTGGCGATGGGAGCTGCTGCGGGAGGGGGCACAGTCCCGAGCTCTCGGCACCGATCACGGCAGATGTGTTGGGCGGTGGCGATGCACCCCGGATGGTTCTTCCCCGGGGCAGGGGCTCCGCTTTTTGGGTTTATCCAGAGCCCTTGTGCGGAGGCTCTCAGCCGCAGTAGGACAGGTCACAGCGGTGTCAGGGGCTGGGCTGGGCAGTGAATCCAGCGGGGACGAGCCCCCCGGAGCCCCCGACAGGGAGTTGTGCTGCTCTTGTTTAGCCACACAACTTGTAAGTGCTGTGAGGAGAGGCTGAGGGAGCTGGGAAAGGGCTCAGCCTGGAGAAAAGGAGGCTCAGGGGGATCCTGTGGCTCTGCACAGCTCCTGACAGGAGGGGACAGCCGGGGGGAACAGGGACAGGAGAGGGAATGGCCTCAGGCTGGGCCAGGTTGGAGATCAGGAGGAATTTCCCCATGGAAAGGAGTTTTCAACAGTGGAAGGGACTGCACAGAGGGGTTTGGAGTGCCCATCCCTGGAGGTGTCCAAGGAATTCCTGGAGGTGACATTCAGCGCTCTGGGCTGCTGACAAGGTGGGAATGGGGCACAGCTTGGGCTCGGTGATCTCAGAGGTCTTTTCCAGCCTCAGTGACTCTGGGATTCTGTCAGCTGTCGGGTGTATCCTTGCCAGAGGGCTCCCTCCCCGAAGCAGGATGCTGGGCTGCTGCTGGAGCCTCCCCGGGGCGGAGGGGCTGTGTGAGGTGTGATTCCCTCCTGCTCCAGCAGCCCTGCAAACGTGCCGCTGCTGCTGCTGGTGGCATTCTTGCACTCTCGGGCAGTTATTTTTTCATTCTGGTGAATTTGTCACGGAGGGAAATTTAATATAGGGCTCTGAGAATCTCATTGTGTGGAAAATGATAAGGTTTGTGAATATTATCATGTAGGAATGCAAAAAAAAAAAAAAAAATGTTGCTCTCCTCTGTTACCAAGCGTGTGCTTCTCCTTGGTAACAGAAACATCCAATGATCCTGCAGTTGATAAAAGGCACATGCACACACAAGTCCTCCCCACCTCCACGTTTTGGGTTTGCTACATTTATCTCAGTCTGTTAAGAGGGGAAAAAAATAAAAAATACCTACCACACACCCCTGTGTCTCAGCTCCCAGGTCTGCTGCTTGATTGGGGTTTTTTTCTCCCTCGGTGTCTCGAATAGCACAGACTGTGACAAAGTGACAAGCAGGAACTCGGCTCTAGAGTCACTCTTCCTTCCTGCCGCTGGAGCCCTGTCCATCCCTGGGGGCAGGCAGGGCCATCCCCCAGCTCTGGCTGACCTCACCCTGTGCTGTGGCACTGGCTGAAGGACCAGGCACACGCTTCCAGACTGGCTGATCAAATGTCCACCTTCCCAGAAACCACCTCCTCAGTTCCAGCTTTGTGGAGAAGCTCGAGTTACTGGCTGGGAGAGAAGAGTTCTCAATGCTTTGTTTTGGGTGAGGAGGTCCTCTCTGATCGAGGCTGTCACCCCAGGGGTGAATGCTTTCCATCCCACTGGAGGATTTCACCCTGGTGGACCCTCAGGCACTTCTGTTCCTGGTCCCATTCCCACCTTGCTCCTCCCAAGAAGGGAAGGTCACTCCTTAAGGGCCTGATGCTGTCCCCACTTCTATGGCCCGGGGCAGATTTTTGTCTGTAAAGCCACTGTTGAGCCGAGGGCACTGCCTAAATCCTGTAGGCTTGCCCTAAAATAAGTGTAAAGCAGAGTCTTGCCTATGCTCAGCCAAGGGCATTGCCTAAATTCAAGAGGCTTGCCCTAAAATAACTGTAAAGCAGAGTCTTGCCTATGCTCAGCCAAGGGCATTGCCTAAATTTAAGAGGCTTGCCCTAAAACAGAGTCTTGCCTGTGCTGAGCCAAGGGCATTGCCTAAATCCAANAGGCTTGCCCTAAAATAAGTGTAAAGCAGAGTCTTGCTGTGCGGAGCCAAGGGCATTGCCTAAATCCAAGAGGCTTGCCCTAAAACAGAGTCTTGCTGTGCTGAGCCAAGGGCATTGCCTAAATCCAAGAGGCTTGCCCTGAAGCAGAGTCTTGCCCCTGCTGCCTGGGAGCTGTTCTGGCAGGGCCCTTAGGGTCACTGAAATGTCACCCTTTAGTCAGGGGGGCCCAAACAGGCTTTGGTTTGCAGCAGACTTGAGCAGCTCTGGAGGAATTAACACTCATTGCTGTCTCAGAAAATGGTGTGTTTGGGGATGAAATCCCTGGATTAGGAGCCCCAGCCAGGCTGGGATCCACGGCCCTGACTCACGGCATTGTACACGCTCGAGGCGGTGCCAGGCGGGTGCCAAAAACCTGCCATGACCTCCCCCTGCCATTCCTGGGAGCTGCAGAGCTCTTCAGGAGGATGGGATGGCACATCCTGAGGGCCAGGCTCCTTCAGCAGGGCAGCTGGAGGATGGTGGAGGTGCACTCGGGGTGACCTGTGTGGGATGGGGCTCAGCAGCTCACCGGGAGGGTGAGCTGAGGTGAGGTTTCTAAACCTTCCCTTCCCAGGTGTTTATCCCAGGATTCCAACCCACACCTCTCACGGTGCTGCTGGTGGTTTGTGCTGCCACAGTGCCAGGCATGTTGTTGTTTTCTGGGCTTGGGAAAGCCCTTGGTGGGGCCTGATGCAATTAAGTGCAGGAGGATGCTGGACAGATTATTCTTTCCGTGGCTTTTGAATGAAATATCTCAGCCTGTAATCTGACATTTTGGGGTAAAGGGCTGATTTGTCAGCTCCACTCAGGCAGTCTTTAGTGCTAATGCTAAGGAAACATAGCTCCTCTGTGGAAAGCAAGCCAATTTAGGTTTGAATTGTGAGTGAGCCGTGTTTGGGTGGCTTTGGGAGCCTGTGCACAGCATACTCTTGGGTTGTTCCAAGCCGTTCGCTGGGTGATGGGGATCAGGCAAAGGAGATCTCTCTCCTTTGTAAAGAGATATATTTTTATAAAAAGAGGTATATTTATAAAAATACACTTATTTTTTGCATTCTTAGGGAGCTGAGAGTATTGCCATCACTGTGGGGGGCAGTGATTTGAGGCTCTGTTATCACACTCTGTGTTATCTCATCTGTTATCTGCTGCAAACCCCAGTGCAGCGTCCCAGTAACTCTGTACAGCACATTGACAACACATTGAGCCAAAACTCCTGTAAACAAACCTGATCCAAGATTATATTTATCTGCTTTTCCGTGTAATCTTTGGCACTACAAAAAAAAAAAAAAAAGAAAAAAAGAAAAGTCACTGAGGCAAATTGACTCATTTGATTTCTCATCCGGGGAAAACTTTGTTTATAATTTTCTTCAGTGCTATTGTTGAGCTGGAACAAGGTACATTTTTAGTTACACTTCGTCAAGAGGCTTTCAGCAACAGTGGGAAGCAGTGGCTAAAAATACAATTTACCAGTTTTGCTATGGAGGCAAAGCAATTAATATTAAAAGTGGCCTTTTCACAGAAGAGTTCACGTTCAGAGTGCATTTCTTTATTAAAAAGAGGCAGAGGAAAAAATACAAAGAAGAGGCGTGTTTGAGCTCCCACCCCCCGAGGTGCAGGGGTGGGTGGGCAGAGCAGCCTCCCTGCAGAGCCCTGGAAATGCCTCTTTGTGCCACAGAGTTAATTTTGGCAGGAGTAAATTCGCCCTTTCCCTGCTGGTTTCACCACAGGTTTCAGGGAATAGAGGCTTGGTGGCTTTTGGGTTCATACCCAGGTACAGTTCTAGGATCTTTCCTCTGTCTTTACCCTTCCTGAGTTTTGGGGGCCTTGAGGGTGTGTGTGGTGTCACTTTCAAACCATCCTGCCGACCACATGGCTCAGCAGGTTGCCTCACTGCAGACAAAAGTTGATTTTCTAGGGTGTTTGCAGGTCCTTCAGTTCAACCTTTTCCTTCTTCCTCCCTCCCAGGTCTTGTGAGGTTGCAGGTGAAACTGTGAGACCTTCATTGTTGTCAGGGCATCAGAGGGTAAAGCTGCAGGATTCTGATTTGAAATTTGATCTGCTATGGCTTTTTTTTCTTCCTCCAGTGATACTTGTATATCAGTTTCCTGGATGGGTTTGTTCTCTCACTTGTGTTTAGTTAGTAATTTTATCTTTACCTGTTTCACATATTTTCAGATTTTAATCTCCGTCCAAAAATCTTTTTAAAAAGCTGATTTTGAAAAGCACTGACTGTGAATCCACAGGGTGGCTTTTAACCTGGATCTGTTCCCCTTTATTAAACAGCTGCCAGCTGTTGCACCTGCCTGATGTGCCACTCTTAATTACATGCACCAAGAAAACAAAACCAGGGTGTTTCTGCAGCCTGTATTTTCACATTTCCTTGCTTCTAGGCGTTTGCTTTCGCAGCTTCTCTTTTTTTGTGTGTGTCAGAACTTGTGCTGAAGCCCTCCATGCACGCTTCTGTTAACGTGCAGCCCTCCAGGAAAGGTTTTGGGGAGCAGAGCTGTGCTTGCAGGACGTGGCTGGGGCAGGAGCAGGCTGATGTGTCGGCGTGGAGCTCCCTCCGAGGTGCTGTGCAGCTTGCAGGAGTTGGAGCAGGAGGCAGAGTGAAGCTGGTGTGCTCCCAGCTGCTCAGTCTGGAAAGCAACCAGGTGAAAATGGGGCATGAAGCCACGCTCTTCCCTGTGTCCCTCTCCTGTGTAGTGAGCAGGAGCGAGCTGGGATGGGCCAGGAGCCTTTTCATTGATGCAGAGTCTGACTTCCAGAAGGACTGACTTCATGTTTTCCATTAAGTAGCTCCCAACTTGTTCTGCAGCGAGCTGGATGGATGCACATGTGGCAGTTCCTTATCCTCTTGAGATAATCTGCTTTCAAGTTTGCATTCAGCAGTTTTGGGGATGCCTCATGTCAGCAATGTGCTGCTTTTCCTACAGGCTATTATCCCTGCAGGGTGGAGTGGTTTGGGTTGAGCTGACACCGGGTGACGCTCACACCTGGATCCCCGTGTTTGTCCCTGCAAGTTTTGTAGTTTTACCTTGTTTCATGATGTGTGGAGCTGTATGCCCATTTCCAGAGGCACGTGCTGCCTACAAAGGTCCTGGCAGTGAGAGCACATCTGGCTCCCTGCCTATAAAAGTCCTGGCAGTGAGAGCACATCTGGTTGTGCAGTGACCTGCAGGGTGCTGCTGCAGCTCCTTGCACTTCAGCAGATGCAGCATCCTGGCCCCTCTGCCCTCAGGAGCTGGGAAAAGGGAGGCCATTAATGAGCAGCACAAGGATGGAGCCCTGTCAGGGAAGCAGTGGTGACAAACCTTGTGGTGGCTGAGTTGTGACAGTCTGCCTGAACCCCGAGCTGTCTGAACAGCGGCACAGAAACGAGCTGAGGGTTTACAGCTGACTCTGCTGTTCTTCAAGGGTAGGGAGAGGCATCCAAGCTGGCCAAAGCCAGGAGATGGGGAGATGCCAGCCAGGAGGTGAATTTGGGCACGGCAGAGGTGGTGCTCACCCAGCAGTGTGGGGTACAGGAGCACCAGGGCACTCAGGCCATGCTGGTGCTGGTGCTGCTCTGCTCACCCCACTTTGGCTCCTTCAGCTCCAGACTGGCTGAGCTGTTCTTTTCGGATGAATTGAAGGGCAGGAAACCCAAAGCCCCCTGTTCCATGGCTCAGTGAGAGAGCTCATGCTGTGTTTCCCTGAGGGGTCGTGGCTGGTCTCCTGCAGGGGGTGAGCTCAGTGTTGAGAGTGGTTTTGGTGGGCTGGAGGCTGTGCTGGTGAGCAGAACTGGGCTGGCTTTTCTGCAGCGGGACAGGAGCTGCTCTGGGGCCCAGCTGGAGAGAGGCAGCCCTTGGGAGCTGGCTCAGTGAGCCCTGCCTCACCTCAGTGCTGCTCTGGGCGCTGGCAGAGAGCAGGGTCAGACCTCATCCTCACGGAGAGGGCCTGGGAGGAGCCACCACGCTCCCCCAGGGAAGCCAGCTGGGAAAAATGAACAAAAGCTGACCAAAATCTCCTTTTCTGTTGGTTTTTGCTCTGCTCTGGGCTCAACCCCTTTTGCCCACCTTCGGTGCTTCTCGATTGCCATGTGAGATCAGAGGCCCGGCGAGGAAAACCACTGCAACAAAGAGAACTAAAAAAAGCCAAGTTATATAAAATAAAGTTTCTTTGCTCTCTGTCTGTTGTGGAAGATTGTCATGGAAACATTTTTTTCAGAGAATAAATTAGTTTTCTGTGAATAATGTCCACAGAGCTGAGGGAGAGAGCGTATTATTTATATATCAAATCTTTACTGGAGACACCTTTTTCCTGGCTCCTGAGAGTTGTAAATGTTTTATCTGCCGTGTTTTAAATCACTACAAAGGAGGGTATTGCCTGGGCCTCGAGAGCACGGGGATGGGCTTGTTGGTTTTTCTCTTCCCTAAAGCCAGAGAGCTGGATTGGCATTAAATCAGGAGCACTTAGCCTTCCTTAACTCCAGTTCTGCATGAGATGGCTAAAATGTGAAGCAGGGGCTGTTTACTGGGGAACATATCCCACCAGCAGGGAGATGGGAAGATGTTGGCTGCCAGCACTGGGAGGGCGAGTTGTGGCTTATTTTCCCTGAGGAAAGTCTGCCCTGATAGCTGCTCCCACCTTGAGTTTAGAGTTTCCCTCCAGTGTTCTGGCCTGTCAGTCTTACCTTAGGAATGGGGGTCAAAAAGCCCTTTTCTGAAAAAAAGCAGGGAGATTTTGCAAAGCAGTGCTGGATGGATATTTTTGCAAGGCAAACCCATCTGTCCCAGGCACTCAGAGACAAGATTGCTCCTTGCAGGAAATGTCCCCGGCCTGGAGGCTGGCTTTGACAGGGATCTGTAAGGATTTCTCCTGGAACCTCTCAGTGCATCCTCGTGGATGTCTGTGCCTGGCTTTCTGCCACCACCACTTTCATCAGTCTCTGCATAATCTCTCTTGACTTGTGCAGATATCCTGAGAGGCCAGGGAGGTAAAAATGTGCTGCTCTCCCTCACAGCTGCCCCATTAATTAATGACCAAGGGAGCACTGAGAGGCTGCTGGAAGTGATTTCTTTCTGCCAAAGGCCAGACAGATCCCCACCATGACCCGCTGAAGATAAGCCATAAACCAGGTTCCTTCCCATGGAAGAGGCTGTTCTGTCTTCCTGCTCCCCAGGCAGTCTCTGTCATCTGTGCCTGGTACAAATGCTGCTGCTTTGGACATGAAGAACCAAGGAAAAAATGTATTTTATGGAGGTTTCTTTTCAGAGTGGCTGGGTAGGGGCACTGTGTCACCCCACCTGCCTCCAAACCATCTCCTGCTGGTTGCTGAGGTGGGAAAGTCTGGCTGTTCCAGGTGCCAGGGATGCTGACAGGTCAGGACATGCCTGTCTGTCCCTGTTTGAGCAGGGAGGAACAGAAGATGAGAGGGAAAGGGCAGCTGGCTCTATGGAAACAGAGCAGAGCAGAGCCCCAGGGAAGGCTAATCACAGTTGCCTGTGGAACATGGCACAAAGTTCCCCGAAAATGTGGTGTGAGGTAACAGACATGTTGAAGAGGAATAGCCTGAGTTTGCCCAATTTACCTTTTGGGATGTTCATTTCAGTTTCATTAAAGAGCTTTCTCTTATCAGGAATCTTTCCCCCATGTAGGTGCTTGCAGGAAATCATCGAGTCAGAGCTTAGCATTCTCTTAATTAAATATTTTGAGCCCCAGTCAGTTACCAGGACAAACAGTTCTTGGGCCCCAGACCCTTCTGAAGCTCTTCTCAGAACTCTTTCCAAAACTTCAGCATAATTTTTTAAATTACTGGATACACCAGAACTGGATAAAGCAATCTAATAATAGTCCCCAGTGCCTTGGACAGGTGTAATTAATACCTTTTCTTACCTTACCAAATACATCCTGCTTATGCTTTTGGGGATTATGTTTCAGTTGGCTGCGGCATCAAGAGGCCTTAGGTTCATTTGCTTATCTGAAATCCTCCTGAACGCCTCTCTACCCCTTTCTGTCATGTTTGGGCTGTAGGGAATTGGTGGGATGTTGTTTTGATCCCCTGGCAGTCAGATTCTTTCCCTCCAGGCTAGCAGGAATCCCAAGTACATGAGTGAATGTACTCGGGGCTGTTCTCTTGTCTGGAGGAGTTGATGTGTCTTCAGGGGCTGATTTCAAGCTCTCCTGGCTGGGTCTGGCCTGCCAGCAGAGCCAGTGGCCTTCTGCCTGCTGGGGCATTTATCCTGGACCCATCTGCAGCAGCTGGGTTTTTTTGGTGTATTGCTACACCCCAAACTCTTGGCTTCTTGCTGTCAGGAGAAAAGGAAATATCTCAGCAGCAGTGACTCCTCCCTACCTTTTCTGATTGCTGATTTTACTACAGTTAGAGCAAATGCTGAAACACCCTTTTCTTCAGTGCTTTATTTCTTAAGATACTGGGACTTGCTGTATAAAAACCCACATTCCTTTACTGCACTGTAAAATTTGCTAAGCTGTAACAGTTAGAGAAAAGAATAAACTCTACCCAGAGAATGGAATCGGCATTTTCTAGTCCTTGGATTTGCTTGTGATGAACAACTTGTTCTGTGCCTGGCTGGGTGATTGCCCAAAATGAGATGTCCTTGAAGGGGTTGATGTTGGGTCTGTGCTGACAATTGTGCAGGCTTCAGAGTTAGGTCTGTTTAATGTGATTTGAATTGGCCACCCAAAACCACCAGCTGGTTTTGAAAAGGGAGCTCAGATTTTTGTGGTGAGAACAGTGGTAAGTACAAAGCAAGCTGCAAGTGAAGCCAGACAGCTATGGCTGGAAATAAGAGAGGAAAGAAACTGAATTTATTGCTGCCTTGGGCACAGCAAAAAGAAAAAAGCTGGAGATGGACTTGCAGTACTGATGGCTGCAAAATATCTCCATGGCCTGGCTCCTTGTCTCATTCCCCTGGCTGAGGTCAAAGTGGCCAGTAAAGGTTTGTGATTTGGGTGCAGAAGGCCAAGTCTCAATCCTTGTCTTTGCCTGTGCCCCCAGCTGCAGCTCTGAGCTGCACTGGCATGGGCAGAATGCTCCAGGATGGTGCTGGGAGTCCGTGCTGCTGCCTGGCCTGGCACCATATCTGCCAGAAGGAGACTCTGGGGAAAAAAAGAAGGAAAAAAAAGAGGTAAAAAGAGGAAAAAGGCAGGGGGTTGTCCCTCCAACAGCGAAATAGTCCCTCTGATAGCTGAAGTTGCTTCTCTTGTGCTCTGTTGGTCTCCTGGCCACGTCCCACAGTTCTTGCTGGATTCTTTTTCAAGCCAGTTTCCTCCCAGCTGAGCCGAGCTGCCTTGGCAGCAGCCAGCAGGAGCTGCCTCCCTCTTCGGCCGGGAATCCGCACAAGGAAACGCTCCAAGCGGCCGGCTGAGAGGGGAAAGCTCTTCAAAAGCCCTCAGAATGTCACAGCCTGGTTTTGCAAGGCCACCCCCTGTTCTCTGCAGAGTTAAACATGTCAGGACATTATTTGCTGAGCTGGGGCCACTGCAGTGGAAGTGCTCCTGCAGTTGCTTTTGCGGGCATCTGACCTGGGCATCGTTCAGCACCTCGTGCCTTTGGCTCCTCCAAGACTGAGGGAAGCAGCTCTGCTGCAGAGCATCCAGGCCATGAGCTAAAGTAGCCTCTGGGCAAGCAAATCCCTCCAGGAGCACAGCTTCCTCAGCTGGGCTTTTCCCAAGAGAGAAGAGGATGACTGGGACTTCTGCTCGCCGAGCTCCTGGAGGTTCCTCCTGCCCCGAGCAGCAGGTGGTTGGCAGCTCTGGGAAGCTGCCCAGCAGGAGCTGGCACCCCCTCTGCATGGCCACAGGGATGGGGGCATCCCCAGGATGAGTGTGACAGACCCCCTTCCCTGCCTCGTGGCAATTCCGTCCTGCTGACAAAGGGGATGCAAAACGTCTCTTCCCTGGTGGCAGCAGCTCTGGCTCCCAGGTTTCTCCAGGCAGCGTTAGGTCCTTGGAGCTGTTTCTTGTCAGGTTTATTTTTTTCCCCCTGGGGGCCTTGCTGTGACTGTTTCTGTGCAGTTTGGTGCCAGTCAGCTTGAGCCTCCCCCGCCTCTCTCTCCCTGAGATTGTCAAGCCCTCCCCGAGCAGGAGCTGGCAGCGTCCCCGTGCCCGTGTGTGTGGGGGGGACACGTGCTGCTGTGTGCAGGGGGACACGTGCTGCAGTTCCAGCCCTCTGTCCTGCATCCTCTCCTGCAAGGAGAGCTCTGTCCTGCATCCTCTCCTGCAAGGAGAGCAGAGCTGTGCTGGCCCTGCCTGCACTCGGGTGTGCTTTAGCCCAACCTGGAGGATTTTTGGAGAGAAGCTGCAATTGCTCATATGATGTGTCACACCAGAACCTTCAGGAAAGCAATTCATTCCAACAGTGTGATTCTAGGACTCAGGAACCAAAAATACGGGCTATTACTCATCTTTGTATCTCATAACACAGAATAACCTAAACCATTTATCTATTTACACGGCAGAGCTTTAGCCAAAAGCAGAATGTCAAGAGCCACTGTTGCTACATATTGAGAGTAATTACTTGCTTTATCATTTATTTTTTTTTACTTCTGTGCCAGTGTTGGCCAGGAACTCAAGTCAGGAGATAGGCATGATGCAGAGACAGAGAGCCCCTCCTTGAAGCTTGGGAGAGCAGAGCTGAGTAATTGGCATGTCTTGAGGAGGCTGTGAAAGCTCCAGTGTGTTGGTTTGATGATTACCCAACATCTACAGTATTTTCTCTACCGAATGCTTTTTCCCTTCTGCATGAATGAAGTTTCCAGGTGCGTGCACACACATCCCCCCTGCACAGGAGGCTCTGTGTGTTAAGTGTGTCTGGGCACATTTGCTCTTCACCTGCCTTGCTCTACCTCTGGAGGACCTCAGAAGCAGGGATATTTAGCTAAGTCAGCCCTAGGGTAGCTCTGGGCAGAGTTTGATCCCTAGAACAGGGAACAAATCTGCTGTTCCCACCTTGGTCAGCTCTGCAGGGGGATCTCTTGCACCTGAGGGAAGGGTCTGGAAGGGGGAAAGGTCATTCCGAGCTGGGGTGAATCCCAACACTGCCTTGCTTGTGTGCTGGGATTGGTGGGGTGCCTGACAAGGTGGATCAAAATGAGGGGGAAAGTGTGTCCTTAAGGCACAGAAAGCTAATTCCTGGTGATGGTGGAAGAGTCCTCCAGTAATCCCATGGCTGGCTCTGTCTTCTGGGTTCAGGGGGTTGCTGCACCTCCACAGCTGAGCTCAGGCTGGGCAGCACATATAAGTGGACAAGTAAAATGTGCTTTTTTCAGTGAATTAGGGGTGACTTACCAAGATGAATAATAGATGGCTGCTCCATACTGTTCCCACTCCATGCTTTGTACCTTGCAGCTGTGATAAATACCAGCTTTTATTTTTTTTTAATTTAACTTCTGCAGAGAGTGTGTTGTGCTGCCAACGTACAGTGTGGTATCTTATGTTTGTGTAACCTGTGAGTTTGTTTGTCCTCACCAGAGCAACTCCTGTAGTTTGCTGTCTAAACACTGCATGCAAGCCTCAGTGCTCAGCTCCATCTCATTAGATGAAAGAATGTACTAATTTAGGTCTGTTTCCTTGGTGAATCACCTGGGGCTTTCAGAAGGGGTGAAATCCAGCTCTGATTTACCTGTTGTTTCATCTGATGGCTAAATGATGCCTCTTCAATGTGAGTAGTCAGGAATGCAGCTGCCAGCTCCTGGTGCTGCTCTGAGTTCACCCAGGCAGCTCTGCTGTGTGGTGTTGACCCTCACCTCCTTATCAGGGCTGCTGTGGCATCAGGATGATCTTCCCATAGCAGGAGCACACTCAGCCAGCAGCACACCCAGCAGAATTGGCTCCTGGCTCTTAGCACACACTAGGAAGCCCCAATTCCTGCAGTTTTACCCTTCAATTCCAAGGCATTCATGTCAGAGGAGAGGTGCAGATGACCCTGAACATTTACAGGGATCCAGGGGCAGCCACATCTCCTCTGAGCACCCTGTGCCAGGGCCTCAGCACCCTCACAGCCAGGAACTCCTTCCCAATGTCCCATCTAACCCTTCCCTCTGGCACTTTGAAGCCATTCCCCTTGCCCTTGTCCCAAGCCCCTCTCCAGCTCCCACGAGAGAGAAAAAGCAGAATACAAGAAATGTGCCAGGAGAGTGGTACCAGAATAGTTTTGTTCTTCACAGTACATTTTTATGCAAATCATGCAAAGCCAACACTTGACTGTAGTTTAAGAAAATTCTAACTCAAGGATATCATCTCCAGTCGTGTATTCAAAGCCAGGAGAAGCCAACAACAACACTTAAAAAAGTTGTGAACACCAGCCTGGAGGCTTTCTGAGTCAGCAGCTGCAATAAATGCCCAGCCTTAAGCCTGTCAAGTGTTTGTGGGTGCTTAGTGGGATTGTCCCCTCTCCCTTGTTCCTGATTTCCCTGCAGTAATTTTGGACTGTCATTGTGCCAGGAAATAAAGGATGGCCCAGTCAGTGGGGCTGGAAGAGCAGCTCTTCTTTCTCTGACCTGTGCAGCTGTGCCCGAAGCCACGGTGTGCCAGCTGAGAGGGGCATCCTTGTGACTTCTGCTTTTTTTAGTGGCTGTTTATACAGGGTTAGAGCAACACATCATGGATGGGGCAGCTAACAACCCCCTCTCCTGCTCCCTCCTTAGGTGGCAGTGAAAGTAATTGACAAGAAGAGGGCCAAGAAGGACACCTATGTCACCAAGAACCTGCGGCGGGAAGGGCAGATCCAGCAGATGATCCGCCACCCCAACATTGCCCAGCTGCTGGACATTCTGGAAACTGAGAACAGCTACTACCTGGTCATGGAGCTGTGCCCTGGGGGCAACCTGATGCACAAGATCTACGAGAAGAAGAGGCTGGAGGAGCACGAGGCCCGCAAGTACATCCGGCAGCTCATCCTGGCAGTGGAGCACCTGCACCGGGCAGGAGTCGTGCACAGGTGAGCTGGGGGAGCCTCTCTGCTGCTAGACTTGGTGTCAGCTCCTCTCAGGGGTGTTTGTGTGTGTTGTGAGGGGATTTCCTTGGGAAAATGTGCTCCTGAGGGCCTCGTGGCTGCTCCTGGTGGTGGTGTTTGGGTGCTCTTGCCTTGGGCATGAGGCTGTGCCTGCAGAAAGCATCAGCAGCTCCAGGTGAGCCCACAGGAGCTGTGCTGACTCCACAGCCAGGGGCTGGACTCCATGATCCTCATGGATCCCTTCTAACCTGGGATATTCTGTGGTTCTGTGTCAGTAGAGATAAGGTGCAGTCCAACAGCAGGGCCCTTTCACTCTCCAAAAGCTCTGCACCAACAGCAGCCAATTCCAGTTTGCTCAGAGTGCCACAGGATTCCTCATTTGGTCCCTGCTGTTTGGCATGTTGGCTTTGGTAACTCCCAGCCTGATAATTTTAAGCATTTTCCAGCCACTCCTTGAGCTCTGTGTACGAGCAGGATGTGCATCTCCTGGCAGATGGAGTCAGGAGTTCACCTGGGCTCCAGGGGGAGCAGGATGAGCCCAGCAGGGAGGAGGCTGATGAATAAAGAGTGGCTGAAGCCCCTGAGCAGCATCTGGGGCAGTGCAGGTGGAGATGTCACCTGTGCCTGCCTGTCCCTGTACCTGTCTCCTCCCTGTGCTCTCTGCTGCCATGGAGACAGGAGGGTGGTGGGCTGGCTGGACCTTTGGAGCCAGCCCCTCTCCTCTCCTGTTCCTAGGTGTATTTATAGGGAGCTGTGCTAAGAAGGAGGCCCTGCTTTCTAAATTTGGGCCAGCTGGTGTTAAGTCTGGACTCCCACACAGTTCCCATATGATGCTGAGCAAGTTGTGTGGGCCCCATCCATCCTCTTGGGTTCTGTGGGCACGCTGCAGGAGCCAGACATCTGAATGCTTTTCAGGATCTGGCTCTGCAGCTCCTTGGCTGTGCAGGAGGTGGGGAGCTGCCACAGCCAGCCCCTCCAGCTGTGCCCAGCTGTGTGCTGAGCTGCCCACCACTGTGCAGCGTGGGTGCAGCTGCCTCCCTGCACTCCATGTGCTCTGAAAGCTGCTTTTTTTCCCTTGTCTTGGGTCTCTGTGTGCTCCCTGTGATCCATCAGGGTTACTGCCATGTGCACAGGCTGCCTCTGGTCTCACCTCGGGCTGCATGTCAGGTGCCACTGTAATATAAATATTGGAGCAGCCACCAGGTTCTCTGTCAGCCTCAAAACTGCTGATCTCTTTAAATTATTCACCCCACAGTTGGAGGCAGGGACAAGGAAGAAGATTGCTTACTGCTTGCAGGGATCAGTTGATACCCAGTATCTAGAGAGAGGGAGAGATAAAGGAAATAAATCAGGTTTCTGAGATGGGCAGAGGAAAACAAGGCAGGAACAGAAGAACATGATTAGCTTTTAAGAGCAGGATTGGGTCAGCAGCAGCAATTCCTCTCCCTGAAAAATTCACCTTCCTCTCCCTGAAAAAATCACCTTCTGCAAGTGGCCAAGGCACTTCCAGGGAGCTGGCAGGCTTGGCTTTGATCCTGTTCCCTTCCAGAGAGGACTCAAACTCACATTTTGTACAAAAATAGCTTGTTCCCTGAGCACTGGCTGGAATCAACAGGCTGTTGTGGGGAGAAGGAGGCAAGGCTTTGGGCCAGGGAGAGCCTGAGTTCCTGTGGGGATCCTGAGGGGATGCTGAGTTCCTGTGGGGATCTTGAGGAGATGCAGAGTTCCTGAGTGGATGCTGAGTTCCCCTGTGGATGCTGAGTTCCTGTGGGGATGCTGAGTTCCTGAGGGGATCCTGAGTTCCTGAGGGGATCCTGAGTTCCCCTGTGTGGATGCTGAGCTCCTGAGTGGATGCTGAGCTCCCCTGTGGGGATGCTGAGTTCCTGAGTGGATGCTGAGTTCCCCTGAGTGGATGCTGAGTTCCTGAGGG
>VZRH01000073.1:40235-74860 GCA_013397555.1 Urocynchramus pylzowi | reverse complement strand
GTGGATGCTGAGTTCCCCTGTGGATGCTGCAGTTTGGCTCTCCCCCCTCCCCTCTCTGTGACCTTAGCCCAGCTCCAGGGGCTGTGGGAGCAGGCAGCAGCCCTGAGAGCAGTGAGACAGTGCTGGGCTTCCTCTGGCAGCTGAGCTCTGTCTGTCCAGCCCTGAAGTAATCCCTGCCCCACAGGCAGCTCCTCCATCCACCCTGTTCCTCAGATCACTGAGCTGCTCCTTGGGAGGCTTCCACACAGTGGATGAGCAGCTCTAATTCTGCCCAAACTGATAAAACTTGACAGAGTCATATCTGCAAGTGTTTCTCTGGCTTAACCCATTCAGTGAGTTGCCTTCTTCTGCAAGCAGAGAGTGGAGAGCAGCGTGGAGGTGCAGGAAAAGCCCTGGTGGTGTGATCTGGGTTTGTTCTCCTGCCTCTCTCTGAGCAAGTGATGGAGGAAAATTAACAATTACCTCAGGAGTTGTCCTTCAGCATCTTGGGCCTCTGACTGTGGCAGCTCTAAAAACAGGCTGCTCAATCAGCTACTGAGGGAGGCAGGGAAAAAATAGTGCAGGAGTCTGATTCATTCTCTGCCTGGCTGCAGTGGCAGTGTTCTGTTGTTGTTGTTGTTGTTGTTGTTGTTATTTTTACAGCAGGTAAAAATACCAGCACTTCCACGTGCCTGGTGATCCGGGGGTGTTGGAGCTGGCCACGTGTGGAGCAAACTGCAGCATCCTCAGCCAGAAAAAGGGGCTGCTGCTTGTCCCTCCAAATGCTCCCCATGGAAGGGGGCAGGGCCCTGGAAAGCTTTTTGTTGGCATTTTTTGTTTCATTGCAAACAAAAAAAAAAATCACAGGTTTTGTCTGTGTTATTTGGGGAATGGTGTAGATGGCTTAGCCTGTTCCACTTGGGATGGAAAACCCCAGCTGGAATGAAAGTTGCATGAAATTTGCTTATGTTATTTGATCAGTATTGCCCAGAAGGCTGCCTGGCTTACAATCCAGAGCTGGCAGGGCAGAGAAGCACTCAGACCATTGCTCTTTGGACAAGAGCAGGGTCCCAGAATTCAGTGGAAATGTTTTTGTTAAGAGACACTGGTGTGCGAACAGCCTAAAATTAAAGAACTTCAAGAAACCTCATTTTTATTTAGAGGTGTAAAAATACCCCCAAACTAATTTTTGACTGTGTAGATGTATTTTAAAATTCTAAATATGTCATCTGCTGAGGTGGGTGAAGTCTGCAAGTTCCAGAGTGCAGAAGCTGCTGCATCTTTGGTGAGGGGTGCCCAGGGTTCAGAGCTCCTGGGCTGCTCACTGAAAGCAAAATGCCACTATTCTATTTATAATTCCATGTTATCATTTGGGTTGCTTTCCCTCTATCAGGAGAGCTAAAAATATGCTTGCAACAAGCTCAGCTGTGAATCAGGTAGGAATATTTATCTTTTCCTCTGACAGAGGAAAAAAAGAGCCAAATGGCAGGGTCTGGTGAAGCTTTCTTTTGGCAGAGGGTGTTTACACAGGTCCTCGTGCTGTCAAAAAGCAGCATGAGCAATAAGCCCTCTGGGAGCACAAAGACAGCAGGGAAAATGAAGTGAAAGCCTTGGTGCTTGCCACTGCATCCCACAGGAAATTCTCAACAACCCTTTTAAAGTCATTTTAACAGAACTCAGTCCCATTCAATGCAATTACTGTCAGGTTGTCAAAGAAAAGCATTGAATGGCATATTGGTAGCAAAGGTGGCTTGCTGTATTTCCCTTTTCTGCCCCCCTGGCAGCAGATTCCTGCCTTCCACTGCCATTTGGTGATGAGAAGCAGGTCAGGAGTTTGAAAGAGATTAAAAACCCTGGAGTTCTGGGCAGAGCTGGGTGATGCCACACGATCCAGCTTGCTCAGAGTGCCACAGGGTTCCTCGTTTGGTACCTGCTGTTGGACATGTTGGCTTAGATAACTTCCAGCCTAATAATTTGAAGTGCCAGTAGTCTGGCTGCTGATGCAATATTTATGACAGAACCTGCTCTGCAGAGCAAACTCTCCTTTTGAAGCGTGGAGCTGGTTCATTTTCTACTTTATTTCAGATCTCAGAATTACCTTTGGGCATTCTCTCTTGGAGGGCTCTGGTGAAACAAACTAAATGTCACTTTAGTGCAGACAATGGGCCAGATTCCTCTTTTACAGAGGCAGCCACGTGGAATCCAGTGGCAGAAGAGTGGGGCTCAGTAATATTTTGATATCAAAGCCTTTGAAATGTACATTGGTACATAAATGTGGTGATGAACCCGAATCTCTGCAACCTCTCCAGCTCTTGCACGAGGCTTGAAAAGTGGCCTTGAGGGTTGGTGGTTAAGGAGTGATTTTCTGTGGTGCTGTTCTGATTAAAAATAAGATTCAGGAGAGAGCAGCCAGCCACTGCTGCTGTGCAGCTGCTTGCTGGTGAAACCTTCCTTCTCATCCTGCCTCCCCCAGACAAGAAATAAAGTGTGAAATGCAAAAACTTCCCTTTTGCAGCCTGCTGCCTGCCATGGCATGGAACAAACTGCTGTGGGAGCAGCTGATGGGGTCACTTGCTCCAGGGATTCACTGGTGTTCCTCTCTGGGGGCACCTGGGGTTTCCAGAGTGCTCCAGAGATATGAACCAGCCCCACCGACAGCAGGACAAACTCCCAGAGAAACTCAGCCCACAAAGATGGTGGGCTATAAATCCAGGGAATGCCAGCTGTGTGCTGCCAGCTCCACGAGCTGAGGAGACATAAATACCTGCTGTGGGAATGCAGCTTGGCCTTCCTTGCCTTCATTATTCCTCAGTTTGACTCACTTGTCCCGTAGTTACACACTCCCAGCAGCAGGGAACTCATCCCTTAGGCAGAGGTGGCACTTCTTGTTCCTTCTGCATTTAATGCCTGAGAGCATTTTTAAGTTTTTCAGCAATGAATTATGGGGGAAAACCCATAAATAATCCTTCAGTTGTGGGGGTTTTTTGGTGGTTTTTTTGGGGTTTTTTTTTGAGGAGCCATGACAGTAAAGGAACAAGATCAGATTTACTTCAGGGAGGGGAAACTGAAAGTGTGCAGAGTTCCTGCTTTGCTGCAGTGGAAAAAGAAACACCATTGCCCCCAAAAGTGTTTGGAGGCCTGCATTTCATGCACTGTGGGATAAAGGGTTTGGAACATGAAAGGCAAGTAGGACACTCAGTGAGTGGTGGTGAAGGGTCTGGAGCACAAGTCTGAGGAGCAGCTCAGATGAGCCTCCTTTTGTAAAGATAATTTAAGTTTGTGTTGGCTGCAACTGACTCAATAAAGCATTTAGGGTGTTCATGCAGGAGTGCAACTGGGTTGTACCACCACAGAGAGAAATGTGGGAAAGCTGCTGTTGTCCTGGCTCCTGGGATTGCTCCAAAAATCCGAGCTTTCCTGTTGGGGTGGACAGAAACTGTGGTGCATATGGACCATTAGATCAGTTACCACTCGCTGGCAGATCTGCTGGGAACAGACAGATGGGTAAACAGCTTTAACCAGGTCTGACTGCACTCTATGCTGAGGCAATATTTACATTTCTATCTTTTCCCTCTGATGGCTTTAAAGTGCCCTGTAATATTTACCTTTTGTTTCTTTACCTTGAATCCTTTTAAAATCTCTTTTCTGGTGTTCATGGTTAGCCCCCCTGTCACTCATTTGTTACTCTGATTGCCTGGATGTCTTTTCTCCTTAACTTGCAGCTTGCAGTTTTGCCCTTTCCCTGCCTTTAAAGTCTTGCTTCTTCTTAGCTAATATTTCATCTCCTCAGAGCTTCCAGATGCTCTTTCTCTTTGCTTTGAGGTGCTGTACTGAGCATTGCAGTGCTTCTGTTGGTTTCACTTTAATTTGGGATTTTAGAGGTAATGTGTGTGTGGTGGGGGGGTTGTTTTGTATTTTTTTTGTCTTGGGTATAAAATGAAACAAAGAGGAACATTTTGGAAATGGTTCCAAGCCTTTCTTTCACAGATCCCTCCTTGTGGAAGTGCTTGGCTTGCTTTGGTTGGGTTCCTTGTCTTGTTTTATTAAGCCTGATATCTCCATCTGTGGTGGAGGTATCCTCACAAAGGCAAAACACCATGGGTGTCACTGACTTCCCACGATTAGAGCTGATGGCTTTATTATCCAGATTTTTCCTTTTTATTTTTTCTGCTGGGACAAGCATCACTGTGGATATCCCAGCATGGTGATTGTTCCAAATATTTCCTGTATGGATGGGGGCAAAAAAATCCATGTGATGAAGACTTAGCCAACTGCTGGAAGTCTGCTACACAGCGAGTTGTGCAGCAACCAAAATTACATTTTTCACATCGTGCTTAAGTGCTCAGGCTGCACAGCTTGGGGTTTTGGGGTGGTTTTCTGGGTGGCATTGGACAAACCATTTCAACCCCTCAGCCTTGGATTTTACCTGTGGTGTGTGGGAATAGCTGTGGTGGTCTCTGCAAGGAGTTTGGGTGCTCACAGCAGGCTGGTTCTGGTCTCTCCTGTAGACACAGGACATTTGACTCTCCTCAATCTCAGGTTTATCCTTCCAGCTGGGGCCTTTGGCTGTGAGGAGTAAGGAGAAATTGACCTCCAGTTGCCAAAACATGCTTAAAATGTTTCCAGTTTGTAAGTTTTCTGTAAACTTCCAGTACTTAAGGAACTTGAAGAGCCTGGTTAATTACAGGATGTACTGACAAGTGCTTGTAATGTCATTTTGTGCCTGAAGAATAGGTGGGAAGCAGAGTGTGAAAGCACTGTTAATTTTGGGCAGGATGCATGGGGCTTTCTGCTTTCACTGTGGAACTGTGTGTGCTGCTTTTATTGTACATTTGATTATATACAAGCCTTGTACATACACTGATGAGAGTCAGGCAAAGCTGCTTCATTATTTTGGAGACTGACTCAAAATATTTTCTTTCTTTCAGAGACTTGAAGATAGAAAATCTGTTGCTAGATGAAGACAACAATATCAAGCTTATTGGTATGGAACCAGTTTGGCAATTCCAGTAATTAAAATTGTTAGTTTTATCAAGAGAGTTTTTGAGGCTTCATAATCCTCCATGTGACAACTGCTAATGTAGCTGCAGAGAGGAGCTGAGAGAGTATAGATAGCAATCAAGCTGTTCCTGACAGCATTTTGTGAAAAAAAGTGATCCAAATAATTCAGATTTAACTGGGTATGGGAGTAATCCTACATCTTAAACCCACATCTTTCATACTCAAATCGGGAGCTCGGTAAAGAATTTAAGAATTGACACCACAGAAGTGGTTTATTTTATTATCAGGATCGTTTCTTATTTGCTAGGGGCTGGGTTCTGCCCCCGTCAACATATGCTTCCACTGAAGTCAGTGGGAGGTGCACACATTTTTAGCAGCTGGCAAAATGTGGTCCTATATTTATATTTGTTAAATTTGCTTCCAGCACCCAGGACAAAATTGGTTTAGAGAGAGGGCTGTTAAAGAATAAAAAAGATCAACGGTGGAGCCTCGATTGTGTTTAGGTATCAGTTGTGTGTGGTGCTTGATTCATTCAAGCTGTGCAGGCATTTTAGATTAATCACTGGTGGGGATAGTCTCTCACTGCCTTGCATGACTCCCATTAATGTTAATGTGGGCATTGAAAAGAAAATATTCCTTTCATGAAAGAAGTGCCAAACATCTGTTTGTGTTTCTTTCCTTGCCTACACTCTGTGGCTGCAGACTTAAAAACTCAACTGCAGACTTAAAAACTCAACTTAAAAACTCAAGCTCTCTTCAAAAAGTTCCACGGGCTGAAAAGTGGTGAGAAAACCACTCAGCATTCAAACACCCAGGTCAAATGGACACTCACTGTGACTTACTCAGCACCTGCACCTCCAAGCAAACGGGGGCAGGATGATTAATGGAATCTGAAATACCCAGGTTTTACTTTGGGAATTCAGGTTTGGAAATGCCACCCCGACTTCCAGGGATTGCTCTGGAGCAAATCAGCCTTCTGGGAGAATGGCAGCAGAGAGAACTCTGTGTTACCTCAGCTGAGGGTCAGGAGGACACTGATAAGTGGCCATGAATCATTCACCAGGGCTGATGGATGCCACCCATTACCCTGATTTAGCAGATAAGCCAGAGCAGATGGATTCAAAGAACTCACATCACTTCCCTGGTTTTGGGTGTCTGATTAGAGCTTGACATCCCAACCAAGCCCTTCCCAGATGATGCATGTACAGTTAAAACTCACGTGCCAAAAAAAAAAAATTACTCCAGGCCTGTTGCTGCAGTTTGCTTTGGCTGCATGGAAGGGTCTCCTCGCAGTGGGTGGTGGGGGAAGGATGGAGAAAAGAGAGGTTTGCTCTTCCACAGCCTCAATAAATTGTCCTCAGCTCTGCAGCCTGACGTTCAGGCAAAGCAGATTGCAGGCAGTGTGTATGCTAAAACAACTAAATCCCACCACCCAGCTGGGGGTGTTGTAGCCAAAGAAGGGTTGCAGTATTTAGTGTAGCCTGCCTTACTAGAAATGGTCACATCACACAGAACCTTCCCAGGAAGGTTCTTCAGGAGTGAGGAGCCTGTTTGGAGGGATTGAAGTGCTGCTTTTCATGACTGGGAGAAGAGACTTTGAGCTACAAAACCATCTCACGTTACCTGCTGTGGGGGCAGAGCTCGGTCTCCATGATTTGTACAGCAGCAAACACAGGAGCAGCTAATAAAAATAAAAATGTTGCTCTTGTAAGAGCTGTGCAAGGAAGAACAAAGGGTGAAATGAAGATTGAAGATGGGATATTGAAGTCACTGCTTGCTCATGCATTTCAGTGAGACCTGGATGCCTTGAGCCCTCAGCTGCTCCGAGGGCACCTTGGGTTTGTTCCTCCTTTTGGCCACGTGACAAGGTGGTTTAGAACCTGCTCTGAGGTATTCTTCTTGGAAGAATTCCCTTTGAGAGGACTTATTCTTGGCAGCCTGTTAATCAGCCTGAAGGACATCAGGGCTGGAAGGAACTCACTCCCTGTTATCTCCCAGCCCATGTGGTCGGTGGCACAGACCACGCAGAGCCCTTGGTGTCCTGCTGGGACACCCAGCCCTGCTGAGCTCTGTGGAGCTCTGCTGCTCCAGGAGCTTGTGTTCCACAGCTCTTCCCTGTCCTGACTGGCAGAGCTGCAGGGCTGGCCCTGCATCCAATTGGTGTGGATTCCCTGGAGGCAGTGAGGAGGAGCAGAGCGATGCCACCGTGCTTCGATGGCACGAGCAGCGGTGGAGCTCCCATGGGAAAATACTTGCTTTGGCAAAACCAAGTGTGGCCTTTGAGCTGAATTCTGTCCCTTGCTGGGCTTCTAGGAAGGGAGAGGCAGGCAGTGGCAGTGAGGTTATCAGTGCTGGTGGAGCACTGTTCTCATCGAGATCAGCAGTGCATCCTTAACAAAAACAGTAAAAATCACCCTGTGATCACCATGTGCTGACACAGTGTTAATAGCAATATCCTCATTTCCAGGGCTGTGAAACCCCTGTCCCCAGCTTGCTTCTCTTTGCACACATTCTGCATTTCAGCAGAGGGAAAAAAAGGCATAGCAGCTGAAATGAATGAGCTGAAAAAAGCAAATAACAATTGAAGGCAATAAGAGAATGAAAACCTCTGGTAGAGTACCCTCCATTGATACTGATGGAGGGCTGCTGATTGACACCAGCACAGAATACAGCCCTTGTATCCTGTCATTGTAGAACATCACAAGTCATTTGGAGCTGGCATGACACAGCAGGCTAAGGACCAGGAACAGCACTGTGTGGAGATATTATTTCTGGGACTTTTATCTAAAAGTGTTTTACAGCTGACAACAGAACTCCTCTCAGGCCACAGCTAATGAACACGTTAATTAACATAATGGATCCTCTGCAGTATTTGTGGAAGCCCCAGGGATGATTCAGCAGTGCCCAGAGATAATTGTTTTCCATCAGAGGCAAGGAAGTCGTCTCAATTCTCCCTTCAGTTTTGACAGTGTTCTCCAGGAAAGCCCCTCTTGAGCTGTGAAAGGTGTGATTCCTGCCCCCTGTGCCTGCCTGGCCTCAGGGATGCAGCCAGACTGTTGCCACCATTTAGGCACTTCCAGTTACTGTGATAATTCATTTTTTTCGGTAGGAATTCTTGTATCTTTGCCTGGTTTAGTGAGGGAATGAGGCTTATGTGTCTGCCCTGCTTCTAATACCTTGAGGAACTCCTCAAATTTCAGCCAAATTTGATTTTCAAATTTGAAAAGATTTGGTGAAAATTAAAAAAAGGTGTGAAAGCTAAAAGGACAGGCCAGCACTACAAGGCTAGGACTGCAGGTCCAGTGCAAATAAGTGTGCAGGTAAGGAAAAGAGCCACAAATTAATGCCTGAGAGGGGATATTGAGGAACTAATCAGATGTCAGGGTTCTTTTAACAGTGGTGGTTTTCAGAGATTCACAGAATTTTCTGAGTTGGAGAGGGCCCACAAGGACCAACGAGTCCAACTCTTAATAAATGGGATTTGTTGTTCCCTAAACCCACCTGAGCCTGCAGCCACACCAGTGCTGGAGCAGACAGGAAGGAAATTTTGGGAGCACCCTTGGGCTGCCTGAGAGCCCTTGGGAAACTGCAGCCCCTCCTGCTGAGAGGCTCCCTCTTGTCTCCAGGGCCAGCCTTAGCCAGTCCCTCCTTTTATTGCCACAAAGGAGCGTCAGATGCACTCAGGAATGCAATAATTCAAGGCAGAAATCAGGGAGAGAGCAGCCAAGTCAAGACATTTTCCCTTCCTGCTCCAAGATCTCCATGTGCTACTCCAGAGCTGAACCCTCTGTGTCTGTGCATCACCACAGCAGCCCCAGAGTTTTTCATCTGATGGCTCATTTACACTCAGATTTAGAGGGAATGTTGAAGAAATCCCCCTTAACCTGGTCCCCTGCACAACATCCTGCAGCAGAGGGGGAGCCTGAGGTGGCTCAGGGCCTGGGACCAGCTCAGCTCTGGTTGTTGCCATCCAGCTGCCAGGGAAATGGAGTTGCTTTGTGTATGAAATGGAAAATTGGGCACGTTCTAAGGCTCCTCTTATTGTTTGTGGGAACCCCTGGTTATTTAGCACCTCATAGAAGCAAATTACATCAAATTTTTGCATGTGGATGAGTTGTTTTTTTTCTCCTCAGGGAGTTCATCGCTTAGCTTTTGGGGAAAAAAAATGTTCTTTTTAACTTGTGCTCTAGCACAGTTTGACTGTGTCTCTTTCATAACTGTGTCTCTGTGCCTTTCACAGACTTTGGATTGAGCAACTGTGCAGGAATTTTGGGTTATTCTGATCCCTTCAGCACCCAGTGTGGGAGCCCAGCATATGCAGCCCCTGAACTGCTGGCAAGGAAGAAGTATGGGCCCAAAATAGACGTCTGGTCCATGTGAGTTCCTTCTCGAGTTTATAAGTGTTATTGCAAAGAGCAGGGCCATCTCCAGCTGGATCAGGTGGCCCAGGGCCCCCTTCAGCCTGACCTGAAATGTTCTCAGAGATGGGGCATCAACCCTGCAATAACTGTCAGGCATTAAAGATGAGCTGCAGTCTCCAAAACCTAAATTTTCCCTTGTTCCTGATGGCTTTGGTTTCTTTCCTGCCTGTTTTCTTTCAGTGGGGTGAACATGTATGCCATGCTGACTGGAACATTGCCCTTCACTGTGGAGCCATTCAGCTTGAGAGCCTTGTACCAAAAAATGGTGGACAAGGAGATGAACCCCTTTCCTACCCAGCTCTCCTCAGGTAATCCAGGGGGGTGGATCCAGTGGGTCAGAGCTGTTCCCTGGGGTTATGGCTCCTGAGTTATGTTGTGCTGATTGGGAAAAGCTCCTTTCTTCATTTTGGCCTCTGCCAGACCTGCAGGAGTCTGTGGCACAATTCCTTTTGCTTTGACTTCTGGAGCAGCACCAAGTTGTGCTGAATGTGAGAGAAAGGACAAATCTGTGAAATTCTGTGGGGCTGCTTTTGCTGAGCAGTTGGTCAGTTTTGCACATCCAAAAGATTCTAGCATAGGAACAGATTATTTTGGAGTGAACAGAATTATTTTGGAATAACAGATTCCCGGGCATTATCATGACTGGGGTTGAGTGACAAGCTGCCTCAAATGACCTCACATTTATTATGGAATAATGACATGCACTCAGAAAGTTATTTTGGGACAGCCACCTGGGTTAACCTCTGTGTGTTCACAAAATGCAAAATAGCTGTGTATTAGTATTAGAAATATTAATTCCTCTTCAGAGCCACGTCACTAGGCAACAGAATCACTTTCCAGCTTGCAGCAAGGCCACTGTCAGCATTTGGAACCAGCTCTGTTTGGTAGCTGGGTTTTATTTTTTTATGCCAAATTTGTTGTCCGTGCAGAGCTTCTGCCTCCTTCCCTGGCAGCCTGTTTGCAAAGGGCTTTTGATAAAATTAAAAGATCCCAAATACAAAAAGGGAATGGAAACCCTTGGGAGCTGAGTCACAAGGTGAATTCTCCAAGTACAGATTTAGGGTTCCACCTCCCACCCTGTAGAAGGCCAGACTCTGAGAAGCCAAAAAGACAGCATTGCTTTTTAACAGGCTAGGTTTTGCTGTTTCATCCATCCCACCATTTAACAGTGGAGATCAGATTTTCTCCATGTCCAGCATCTTAGCTCACTGGACACTGTGTCCTTCCCCAGGGAAGGCAGGATTTTGTTTATGCTGTGAGAGCTCCAGCAGCCTGAACTTGCAGAGATGATGGCAAATGAATGGACTAGATTTAAAGATGTTAACCTTTGCCCAAAAGGTACCCATCAGTCCCTGACCCCAGCCGAGGGCTTTGTGAGCCCAGAGACATGGCACAGTGTGATTTAAGGTGACATTTCTTTCTGCCATGTTAAGCTTTGGGTCAGAAACTCTGCTCTGGGAATTGCAGTGCTCGTTAACTTCTTGGGTTTCTGGGTCTTTTATTTTAGTCAGGTCTTAATTTCCATAAATTCATCCATAAAGTGGAGAATTTTCACAGTAAAAACTTTCACTTTTACATGCCCAGTACGTTGTCTTTCAAGATTTAATTTCCTGGTTACTGAACACACACAGCCCCATCCTGCAGGTCTTATCACTGAGCAGGAGAACACTTTCATTTGTGTGACCCCCAATGCTGGCTGACCGTGAGCACCCAGAACAACCTGTGTAGCAAAACAGGGAAATTTTGGAGTTGGTGTTTGATTTTCCCACTTGGGAACCTGTTTCTCATTAAGCCTCTTGAACAGCAGCTCTCTGGTTATTGATTTTAGCTGAGCAGAGGTCAGGTGCTCAGGCAGTTGGTGTTCACCTTGCATATATTCATTTTCCTTCATGTTTTCTGCCTGGGGAAATCATTTTGCTGTCCACAGCTGTGTGGCTAAGCTGGAAGAGCTCCTTGTGCCATCCCAAGGTGCTGCTGCTCCTCTCTTGTCACCCAGGCCTGGGAGCTTCCAGGAGGGAATCTTCACCCCACAATTTAGTTTCTCCCAGCCTGAATCTGTTGATCTGTGGCACTTCACGAGCTTCATTTAATTAGCTTGCCTTTTGGCAAGGGTGGGGGTGGAGAAGTAGGATTTTTTTAAGGAGATTTTAGGATTTTTGGGGTGATTTGGAGACCAAGCATGGTGGGGATGAAGGGGGGAGTGTGAGTTTGGGGAGAGTGGATTTTTGTGGCTCAGGGCCAATGGGATATGTGAGATTTCTAGCACAGACACTGGAGCAAGAGGGGATTCAGTGGGAGAACAAGGGTTTGTTGTTTGCTGGGATGGGGGTGGGGAAAGGGCACACCAGGCACGCAGACAGCAGCTTCCAGCAAGTTTGGGAACTTGGATGTAGGCTCTTCCTGCTGCTCTGCCACATGGCTGCTGTAGGATAATAAGAAAAGTGCTGGAGAGTATTTAAGTAAAGCATCTCACTTAAATCAGTGGTTTGTGAAGAGAGGGATTAGGAAAAAACCCAGCTGAACTGGTAAATACAGGGCAAGAAGCCTCTCTTGCACATCTAAGCTTCTTGACGCAGAATTTCTCCAGCTGAAACCTGATTTTTGCAGGATATTGTACATTGAGGTTGCTCAGGTTGGTGGGTGTTGGCACCTGTTGGGTCTAACCCTGATTTATTTAGGGAGAAGCCCTCCCTTCCTCATCCTCCACCCTCCCCATCCTGTCCCATCCCACTGTGGTGTCACCAACAGGTGCTTTATTCTCCTTAAATTGCCTGGAGGAACAGTGAAGTCTAGCCTTGATAATTTGAGGAATAAAGGAGGACCAGACCTAGTTGAAACAGAGTTTCTTTTCAGCTCAGAGGGGCACTTCTTGTGAGGTTTCAGGCAGATCACTTGATTTCATTGCTCCTAATCATGCAAGAAGCACATGGCTTCATAATTGAGCATTTTTGCAGGAAACTCAGGAGGAGTGGTTGAATGTCATTGAAAAGTTGAAGGCTCAGGAGAACAAAGCAAAGCCTGTTACTTTTGCTGTACTCTTTTTAATTTGGCTGAAACCTTCTGCAGCTGATTGTAGGCTGGATGGAAGCCAGAGAATGTATTCCTATAATGTCAAAGGGAGCCAAATTTGCTGTGTCTTCCTTCCCAGGTCTGCATCCCTTCCCTCCCCTCCACTCACCCCTGGTCCATCTCCTTCTGCTTTGATCCAGTGATTTGTCTCTGACCTGGCTCCAGCCTCTTGCCCTCGTGTGGGAAGTAAATGAATTAAATGTTGGCTCACCTGCTCCAAAACTTCAAATGAGCTCTGAGCCAAAAAGTGCTTTTTCTGCTCTCCTTGGTATATAAAATAAATACATAAAATAATGTGTGTAAATCATTGTGACTGTAAATCATTGTTTTAGTTACTAATCCCTTATCAGTTCTTCCATTTTCTCAAGGACATGGGAGCATGCTGTAAGGAAAATGTTCCTTTTTAGTGTGCTCTTGCTCACCTGTGGTAGCTCATCTCCTGTGCCAGTCCTAGGGCAGATGACAGAGCTTTTTTTTTGGGGGTTTTCCCTTGATCTCTTCACAGCGGCCATCAACTTCCTGCGCTCTCTCCTGGAGCCAGACCCAGCCAAGAGACCAAACATCCAGCAGGCCCTGGCAAACAGATGGCTCAATGAGAACTACCCTGGAAGAGCACCACTCAATGTCACCTATCCAAACAGGTACAGCAGGGAGGGGAGGGAGGGAGGGAGGAGAAAAGCTGCCATTGTGTCCCTGGCGTTCCGGTTCCACTCGTGTCACGCGTCCCAGGAATTGTGAATTCATCCTAAATGTTATGGAGATTGGCCCTGGCTTGCTTGAAATGGCCAAGAGCAATACCTTAAACTGGAAGCTGCAATTTCAGTGCACTGTTTGCAGGGTGGGCTGGGGTGCAGATCTTCTGATTAATTTGTTGCAGGCCTGGGAATGGGGAGTGTGACTGGCAGTTCTGATTGATGCCTTGTGAAGGCTGACCTAGAACAGAGGCTGGACAGAGTTACAGAATAAAGCAGGGATTTATTAAAAGGATCTCCTCCATGGATCCACCTTGGGCAGCACCAGAGCCCAGCCAGGGCTGCACCCAAGATGACCCAAAATGGCCCCAAAATGCACGGCCGCTCCCGGGGGCTCTCCCTGGGATCAGTTCTGCTCCATTTGCACCTTGGAGTTCATTGTCCCATTCCAGCTTTAGCCCAGGCAGCCCCATCCTGCTTGTTTTTCTCTCTCCAGCCCACCTTGGTTGTGCTCTTGGGCCTGAGGTTTGGATCATTTGTCCTTGGTCCCCAGCTGGAGCAGGAATTGTTTTGTCTCCCTGCTCTGTGCAGAGAGCTCAGCATCCCCTGATGTGAATCCCAGACCCACACACTAAAGCAGCACAGAATCTGAAACATATAAAAGCCAAACCTGAGGCATCATGATCTCCTCTTCACTGGTCAGTAAAAGCTAAGCTGCTTCTCCAGGAGAGCCTCTGCCTGTTTGTGAGGTGCTGTGGGTTAAGGGAATATGCAAACCATGGTGAGAGAAGTCAGAGTTTAATGGTCTCTCTGTGTTGGTGTTGAATACCTGCACCCTGCTGAACACATGACTAAAAGCAGGCAGAGAACCAATCTCATGGTCAGTCAAAAATCCATCCAGGGAAAAGGAAAGAGGGGAAGGTACTTGTGGTCCAGTTTGGTTATAAAGAACCTTGCTGGACTTGAAACGTCTGCAGTGCAGAGTTGCAGTCAGTGGAGAGAAATAAGGGCACTTTTTACATAAGGATTCATCTGGCTTCTCTCTGGTTCTGCCTTAGGATGGCTGATGGATGGATGGATGGATGGATGGATGGATGGATGGATGGATGGATGGATGGATGGATGGAGGGATGGATGGATGGATGTCAAGCAGCTTGGATGCTTAGGGATATCACTGGATCCATCCCCTGAAATGTGGGCCAGCTGCCTGTAGTCCCCAGGGTATAAAGGTGGCCCCTGTGATGAATTGTTTCCCAAGGGATGAGAACAGGCAGAGCCATTCTCTCAATATCACTCCTCCAAATTTAGGGGACATGTGAAGCTGTAAAGGCTAAAAACCTTTAATGAGATTATTTCTCTCATTTTTAAAAAATAATATTACTTTTGTTTCATTAGTTGATGTCCCAGGCTTGACCTAGCTAGACTTTGTCATACTGGAGCTTTATAGGGAGAATAATCTGCAAAGTTTTAAATATTTAAAGATGTGGCTTGGCACCTTTTGAGCTTGTCTCAGGAAGTACCACTAGAGTCAGCTTCCATGGAATTTCTCCAGTTTTTCCTTAGTGTGCAGATACGGATAAGGTGTGGTGAAATGGTGTGTGAAAAACCCACTGCTGAATTTGCAAAGGATTAATTCCTCTCTTAATCAGCACAGAAGATGTTCTTGCAGTGCCCTTCCACTACCCTGGGGGTAACACCCATTGTTCCAAGACAGGAGCGTGGCAGGAAGGGAAAAGCATGGAGATAAGGTGGGAGAACAGCAGGAGCTGCATTTTCAGGAGAATATTTTCCCAGGCTTTTTATAGGCTTGCTTTTGTTGAAGAAATTCCCTGAAGGCAAGCAAAAATTTCCCATTTTGCTGAGCACTTCAAGTCAAAATTGCTTGAATTTCTTTTTGCTGCCCAGATGTCTCAACGTGCAGTGGCCAAGATAAGTTCTGCTTTTGAACTTGGGGAAAAAAAGAGCCAACCCCAAGCATTCCTTAGGGGCAGAGTGAGTGTTCATAAGCACAGGGAACAAAGGGAATGAGTTATTTGAGATTTCCCAGACTGTGTTTGACATCTTGTCCGAGTCCTGTCCATCAGAGCCCGGGCAGGAGTGGGAAAAGTGGGGAGAAATCCCTTGGGAGGGGGAATCTTGCAAAATAAGCTCCCTCTGATACTAGGCTTGGTGTTAGGAGTGAGGAATGTCCTCCAGAAAAAACTGGAGCCCAGCATTTCTCTGGAGATGGCTGGGAGCTGAGGGGTACCTCTGGGAAGCTGGCCAGCCCATTTAGAAGTCTAAATAGGAGCAGAGTTCTTTGGAAAAATCTGGTTTTAACTGTGGCTGAGGCAGTGCTTTGGCATTTCCACAAGACCTCTGTTCTGCTTTTCTCGCCTTGGCTGAGGCTGTGCCAGACTTTATAGCAGAGAGAGACACAAACATGGCTGGTACTTGTGGCAGCAGGGCAACAGCAGCGTTCTGAGCTGCAGGAATAATCCTGTACATCCCCTTTCTGCAGCAGGAAATTCCCTGGCTAATTAGTGCATGGGCACTGTGCAGCAGGTGAGGGGGTGAAGCTCAGAGCAGTGCTGTTTGATTATGGGAAAAGGGGCTTTTCAGAGAGCCACATCTGGGCTGGATTTTGCCTCTTTTCCTTCAAAAGCAGCTCATCTTCATGATTTTCAGTGGTCAGGTGCAGGGGAACAAATGGCCTGAGCATCATCACGGTGCCATTTCCCATCAGGGATGGACACAGGGGACAGAATTCTGTCTATTCAGCTTCCTGCAGCTCCTGTGCTCCCAGATAGCTGTCCTTTTCCTTCCTGGCTTTCCTGGGTCAAAACATTTGCCCTCAGGTCAAATGCAGTGTTCTGTAGGGGGTCAGAGCCTGGCAGCACAGAAAATCTAAAATTCTCAGTAACCAGGGTTCCAACACCTGCCTGCTCCTGGGAGAAGGGAACTGATCACCCCCAATGACTGAGCCCCTGGGGCCTCCTCTTGGGTGTTCTGCCACGGAGAGGACAGCCCAAAAGCCCTGCTCTGCCTGTCCCCTGTGCAGGATTCACCTGGAGGACCTCAGCCAGAGCGTGCTGCTGCACATGACTGAGAAGCTGGGCTACAAGAACAGCGATGTGATCAACACCGTGCTGTCCAACAGGGCCAGCCACACGCTGGCCATCTACTTCCTGCTCAACAAGAAGCTGGAGCGCTACCTGGCCAGCCTCAGGGTGAGCCAACTGCCTCCTGCCACTGCTGGGGGAGGAGGGGACAAAAAAGGCTACAAGTGGCCTGGCTTGGTGGCATTTGACCTCACAGGATTACAGAATATCCCAAGGATCGTCCGCTGTGACGTGCTGTGCCCCTGTGTTGGGCTAGTTCTGCTCAGTAACACAATTTATTGAGTCAGGGCATCAGGAAGAAGCTCAAGAGCTCTTAAACTTATTTAGGTTTGGAGTGGAAACTCAGCTGAAAGTTTTACCTGATGTAATGCCCCTGAGCACGGCTCAGGCCGTCCGATTTGACAACAGCTTCTTAGTTTTTTTTCTTCCCTCAGTCCTTTTCACATTGGTGATGATGCCACCAATGATGTTTAAAATGTAATGGACCAAATCCATCATCTCTGTAAGCTGGTGCTCCTCCACTGAATGCCAAGAGTGGGTGCAGTGCATTCAGCAGTAATTAAACCTCAGTTCTCTCTAATTCTCTTACACGTTTTACTTTTCTGGGCTTTTCTCTCCACAGAAGGCTGAAGGCCAGGACGGTGTTTGCCACAAGAACCAGCTATACCAGATAGAAAAATACAAGGCCAATAAAGACTCCTATGAGGTAAAGCCCAGCAAAGCTTGTTGCAGTGCTTTGAAAGCAGATTGAATCTGAGCATCCTTGGTGATTGTGATTAAAGTGATGGGTTTGTGGAGCTGTGGAGAAAAGAAACACCTGTGGTCTTGCCTGTGCAGGGCAAATAACTCCCTTTGTTCCTTTTCAAAGAAACAAATAGCAACTCCCTAGAGAGGAAATAGAAAGGTGACTTTCAGGGTTTTTAAAGAAACCAAATGTTTTTAAATCTCTGTTGAACAAAATGATGCAAACACAGGGGGCTCCATGGTTTCATTCTGGGGTGCAAGCTGCTGGTGTTACAAAAAGATGCAAACTGAGTGTTCTTGAGGCTCTGAGCCCTGAGACCTTGGTGCTGCAGGACAGAGAGCTGAGTGACAGCCAGGGTGACCCTCCTGGTGTCCTGGGCCAACCCTGGCTTGGCTGCCAGGAGCAGTGAAGCTGGATTAGCACAACACTCTTCAAAGTCAATTTTCTCTGCTCCTTAGCAGAAGCGATGTGGGATCAGCCCTCTGCATCGTGAAGGAATTCCCCTGGGCAGACAAAGGATTTAACCTTTTGCTCTGTTGGTCTGCAGTCTTCTTGCCTGCAAGCAGAGAAGGTATTTTGTATTAAATCCTGGCTGGATTTGTCTTCCCTGGCTGATTCTTTGCCAAGCACTAAAATTACAGGAGAAATGGGAGCTGTGCAAGTCTTCCCTGCCAACACAAAGAGCAGCATTCTTGGGGAGGCTGCCTGTTCCAAAAGCTGCTCCTCAGCACTGGATTGATTATCTAATTGCAGGGGCAGATTTGTGTGGTGGCTGGTTTTGTTTATTATAAAGGCTGCTTGCAAGACAAGCTAAGCTGCGAGCCAGATGGAAATACCAGGGCAAAGCACTTATTCTTTTCTTGAATAAATCAAAGCCTTCTTGCTTGGAAGGGACCAGCAGTGGACAGACTCGATGAACATGACATGTCACAAAGCTCTCACAACTCCCTCAGGCTGTTGCAGGGTGACATTCCCTGGACACAGGGGCAGGTACTGGGAGTTGAAGGCTTCAGATCCTGCGTGGAGCATCCTGGTGCTGCTGGTGTCACTTCCCTGGGCAGTGCCAGAGGCACTGTGCTCTGGGATTCTGCATTCTCCAGGGATCAGCTCACAGCTCCTGCTCCCTTCTTGTGCAGGGGAGGCCTGGAAAGTTGACTGCCCTGAGGAAAACTGGGAGCTGACAGCAGTGCCAGGGTGTGGCCCCAGTTTGGTTTGTAGGCTTGCTTAGGGATGGAAGCTCCCTCCAAAGCCTCTCCTGGACTCAGAATTAGTCCCAGGGTAGCTATTTAGGGGATGAGGGGGTGTCATGTCTTTCTTGAAATACTTACCAGGATGCACTCACTGTGCAGACACTGCAATAATAATAATAATAATAATAATAATAATAATAATAATAATAATAATAATAATAATAATAATAACAACAACAGACTGTTTTCCTGCTGCATGGGCACAGAGTGTGGAAGTGCAGGCCAGGCTGGGCTAGGGGAGGGTGTCCCTGCCCGTGGCAGGGGGTGGAGATGGGCTCTGAGGTCCCTTTCAACCCATCCTCTGGTTCCACAATGTTTTCTGTCACTTTAGCTGTACTCACAGGAGGAACTGGGAGCTCACTGGTCCCTAGGGAGCAGAGCTGCAGGTTGCCATGGGAATAGGAGGGGGAGGGATGGTCAGCTCCAGCTCCAGCAGAATTTCTGCCACATCTCTGCAGCCATGGGAAATAAGGGCTTGGCTGCAGGAGGGGCTGCCAGCAGCTGGGGCAGGCAGGGGCACATGGGCAGTGGTCCTGTCCTGCCCCTCTCCTGCTCAGGGTGGGGAGGGGCCCAGGCTGCTGGGGGTGTGAGGTACCCAGGCTGGGGAGGGAGAGGCAGGCAGGAGTCTGTGCTCTCTCCATCTCTTTCCTTGTGGGAGGGGTCTTGGGATGAATGGCTGTCCCTCCAGGGGTGCAGAGGTGGAATTTGCAATTTCTAACAACTGGTGTCCTTGTCCTGTCACCGTGTCAGACATGGCCAAGGCAAATAGCCTTTATCTGCCTTTCAGATGCATTGCTGGGACTAAGAGTAGGTTTGAGGGTCAAGGTCAGGACAGGAAATAGCAGAGGATGATGTCATTCCCAACCTATTCAAGTATAACATACCGGTACAGCTCCTGCATTAGTGGACACTCTGCAGTGCAGGGGGAACTTTTATAACTCCCCTGAATGAAATCTTCCTTCCCTTTTCAAATACAAGTGCGTGGCACCTTGGGAGCTCAGGGCTTTGGTCCTGAGCCTCTCACAACGGTGGTCATTAAGGAGCAACGTTAGCACTTTCAGAAATACTCCCAAGGCCATTTGCAGTGCTCATCCAGCCTGAAGTAATTAATTGGCAGCACCGGATATGTGAATTTCCTTTGCCAGGGGTGCTTTAATCCTGTGGAGTGGCAGTGTTACTGTGGCTCAGAGAATGTGCCAGCAGGGTGAGGGCAAAGGCAGGAGCCCTTGGCAGGTGAGGAGCTGCAGCTTGGCTCGTGCACCATAATAGAAAGAAAAATCCTAAAAATACTGCAGCCCTGGAACGTCCTGCACGCAGACAGAGGCTGCAGCAGCCAGCACACAGATTCCTCCTCACCTATCCAAAATAGCTGATAGCTCCCAGCAGTCTGGATTGGCTCCTGAGGGCTTAATATAGTCACCACTTAGTCTCATCCTCACGAGCACCTGCATAAAAAGATCCCTGGGAGAGGCTGGTCTCTGCTCAAGACTCAGCAGCAGAGCTTCAGAGCCGTGGGAGGAGAAGCAGTGTGGTGGGCTCAGCACCAGCTGCACACCTTCCCCTGACTGCTGAGGCAGGCTGATACTCCCCCAGCACTGTTAGCAGTGCTCTTGCTGCTGCTGGCTTTGCTGTTGTTACCAGGTCAGCCTCACCAGGAGGGACTGTGCTGATCCACACTGTGGCCCCAAGCAGGGCATGGAGCTGTACACCTCCAAAGGTGGACAGAGGTGTACAGCTCCAACAGGGGCTCCTTTGTGGCTGTGCAAGGGTCAGCCAGCTGCAGCTAGCCAGAGGGAGAGGAATTGGAGGGGATAAGGGATGGATGGGGGCAAGAAACACATGCACAAAGGGAGGCTGAGGTGAAGCCAGTGAGGAGCTCACAGGAGATCTCAGGTTCTTCTTCTCCCAAGTCACCCACCTACCCTAATGTGGGTATTAAAGCTAAAAACTTTGGTTTATGAGTCACTGAAGGTCTTCTTTCCAACTCTGCAGCTCCTGGAAGGTTGATGAGCCCAGCAGTGCCCAGACAGTGTCTGTGCAGGGAGCCAGGCTCCATCTGAGCCGGGAATGTTCATTTTTGCCAGATTTTTGCCTCTTCATGTCTGTCTTGCTTCCAGAGCTGATTAGTGGTCCAGGAGAATCCAAGTTGTCTTCTGCATCTTTCTTTTCCTTTCTCAAATGTTTTTATGCAGTTTACTGTAAGGGTTTTCATAGACTCCATGTCATTGAGCTTGCAAAAGAAAATCAAGAGTGGCAGTGCATAATTGCCAGACAAAACATAGGCACATAATTGGGGGAAGGAACTTGCCTTCACTTTTTAAAAAGACTTGTACTTGCAGTGACCTTTTAATCAGATGCAGCAAAATATGTTGCTTAAATGAGAACTGACCACAAAACCAACCCCAAACCAACAAAACCAATTTTTTTTTTGTGTGTGAAATAAGGCTTTGGGCTCCCCTAGAAATCAGTGGCAGTTTGCTGAATCCAGTGACTGAAAGAAGATGCAATGAATTTTCACTGTAAAACAATGCTTTGAAAATTGTCTTCCTCTTCAGAGTCCTGCTCCCAGGGTCTGTTTTTCCTCTGCCATCAAACCTATCTTCTTCCTGCAATTCCACCTTCAGCTGCCTTCCCCATAATGACCAGGAGTCAGGGCTCAGGGAAGGGATAGCTCAATAATTTTCTCTCCCTCTATATCTTGTGCAGTTGCAGAGGTGCTGTAAAAGCAAGGGCTATGTTCCTCCAGATCTTGTCTGGACAGAAGAAAAATGACTCAAAGGCTTTAAACTTCTTTAAAACTTTGCAGCTCACCTTTTTAAATCTCAGAGGGAGTGAAGTAACGAGAAATCAAAGGCTTTTTTTGGTGCTTAAGTAGGGTATTTCAGGTATGGAGGAGCACAAACTTTCATCTGCTTTCTCCAAGAGAAATGCTTTCCTTTTCCTTTAATTTTCCAAAACCGGCTTTCACACTGCCTGAATGTCAGAGCAGATGGGAGCCATGAAATCATGGCAAAGTGATCAGAGGAAAATGAGACATGGAGGATTTAGTTACTCTGAGATAAGTTCCTTGTAAATACATGGTGATTAATCCACCTTGTAGGTCTGGGAGTCACTGAAACTTCCCTTGAGTAAACCAAATTGTTCTTGTTTGTTTTACAACCTAAAGGACAAAAAACTCAAAGAGCAAGAAAAGAAAGGGGAGATCCTTCACCGTCAGCTCCCAAAGAAAACTGAGAAAAGTCCAGTTTCATATAGACAGCCTTCTTCCTGTCTTATCTCACAGATCCAGAACACCAAGGCTCTGCTGAAGGACCGGAAAGTCGCCAAGGCCGGGGGTCCGGACAAAGGTCAGTGGGAGAAAGGCCATGGTGGGTCTGTGTGTGTGCATGTGGGGTGTGGTGGTTTTGGGCCTGTCCTGTGTGGTGTGGTGGTTTTGAGCCTGTCCTGTCCTGTGTGGTGTGTGTTTGTGAGTGAAAACTCCAGGTTTGCCTTCCCCGGCGCTCTGGGGGTGGTGTGGGAAAGAAGCCTGGATAATGTCAGCACACGTGGAGTGAAAGGCCCTGAGGAATCCATGGTGGTGCTCAGCAGTCAGGAGCCCTCCCTTTCTGTGTTTGGCAGAGTTCCTGCAGTGCTTTAAAAAGGCAGTTTCTTCCCCTGTCTGCACGTCCTCACACGAAATCATCCACGCTCACGCTGGTGTTTTGGAAGCATCACCACCCAGCCCGGATCACTGAGGAAGCAGAGCTGGTAGCCAAGCTCCTTCCTACCAGCCACTGTGTTCTCCTGAGAGGGGGCTAGGCAGAATCCCTGACCTCCCTGAGGAGTCCCTGGGAGGAGGTGATGGGGAAGGAATGGGAAAGGGGCAGCCTCAAGGAAAGGCAGGTGGGACTGCCAGCATCAGCATCAGCAAAAGGAGGGGGGAAGTCATGAGCAGGGAAAGGAAAAGATGTGACAGCCAGAGGAGAGAAGAGCATTAATCACAAAGGGCAGCTTGAGAGGGCTGGGTGAAAACTGCTGGCAGAGAAAGGAGTGGAGGAAAAGGGGAGTCAGCAGGGAAAATGGGGTGTGGGCAGTGCCTGGGATGGGAGACACTGAGGAGCAGCAAGGTGATGTAGCCTCTGTTAAGTGGGGAGCTAAATCAAGGGAAATCACTGCAGAGCAGTGTGGGGAAATACAGTGATGAAAAACGTTTACTGTGGTGGCTTGTGATGCTTTCATGCTCATTGTCATGACTTGATAATTTATCATTTGTTGTGCTCAAAGTGAGAAAAAAATTGTCCAAGTAGTGTTTGTCTGGCAGCACGGGAACCTCTGCTGCAAGGTGGCAGGAGTCCAGAGAGCTGGTCAGGAATGGGACATAGTTCCTTTGAAAAAATGGGGGAAAAAAATTTTAAATGCCTGTTTTGCTCAGATTTGCTGTCCCTTTTGGGAGGAAGGCAGAGGGAGAAGAAAATCTAGTTCATTTTTTACTTCTTTATGTTTCTCCCTGCTTTTTTGCTCTGAAAATCATGCAGATCTCAGCTAAAGCATTTCTCTGCTTATGGAGACTGTATTTTGACACATCTTAAATAATTTTGGCCAGTTTTAGAAAGAAACTGGTTGGAATGAGCTTCTACTTTTCCCAGACAAGTGTGAGATTTCATCCCGTTCATCCATTCAGGTATAAACCCCTGACAAGACCATCCCTCCACAAGAAATACACGTGAGATTTATGGGACCTGAGTGCTGGCAGAGCTAAATTATTTTAGATCCTTTTTAGATGATTTGACACCCATGGAACTGATGGAATAGCTACCAGTTAATTCAATTAGGGGGGCCTGGCAGTCAGGTTCCTTGGGCAGCTTTCCATCCAGGCAGCAAAACGTGCTTGCTTGTGATTAGCTTGGCATGAGGCAGTGCCAGCGTTCTGGAGGAGCTGAGCAGATCTTCTCCACGAGCTGTTTTGCTTGACTGGGCCAAATCCTGCAAAGATTTTGTTCCATTTATTTTCAGCCCTTGCTGGAGGAAGGTTCTTGCTGAAGTTGATGCAGCAAATGTGTTCCAACTGTAACAGCCTGAGCCTGGCCGGTGCTGTTACTCCATATTTACACGTGTGAAACCAGGAACAGATTTAGTTCCAAAATGCAAGGGGAGCCTTCAGGGATTAACTCACTGTGCTCCCCTGTGTCTCTAGGTGTGTCAGGGAATTCAGGCCCAGCAAGAGCCACACAAAGTGGTGCTGAGAAAGGAGAAACGTGAGATTTCTCGGGGTGTGTGTGGTGGTGTGGATATAACTAATACAAACAGCTGGAGACAACTGTGCTTTTTTCTTTTCAAGTCCCTGTCTCAGTTTAAGCACTTTTCCTGCCTGTGAGGCAGAGGACAGATAAATTACATGGGAAATAATGGTATTAGTATTGAGGGTGAGGGAGCTGGGTTGTGAGTGCACCCCAGACCATTTACTGGAGCTGGTGCATCACCAGGTTCCTGTGTCTGAGGTGATAACTGATTACTGCAGTGTGCTCTTCTGCTTCCTTCTCCCATTGCTTTGCAGACTGCAGCGGTGGTGTGAGCCCTTTCCACGAGCCCCTGGCACCCAAGACAGGCTGTGTCACCTCCAGCTCCCTGGAATACCTGGAGGTCCAGCAGCCACCCCCCAGGACCCCAAGGCTGCTCAAGAGGCAGGAGTCTCCGCAGCCGGAGCCGTCCCGGATCGGGGGCCGGGCCAAGGACTCCCCTCTCATCCTGAACATCGTGCACTCCTTCGAGTCAGTTGACAGAGAGGACCAAATAGATCAGGTTTCCCCCTCTCACCAGTACAGAATTTTAGGCTCTCCAATGAATTTCCCTTACAAAAGCTCGAGTGAAAGGACACTGTCCCCGCTCTTTCCCCCGGGGAGCACGTCCCCCGTCCACCCCACCCAGGTCTCTTTCACCTATGAAGAGAAAGCGTATCCAGCAAAGGAAGAGGCGGTGTCCCCTACCCAGCTGGCCCCCAGCAACCCCCTGGGCAGCCCAAACTGTGTGAAAAGCAGGGGCAGGTTCCCCATGATGGGGATCGGACAGATGCTGAGGAAGAGGAACCAGAGCATGCAGTCGGCGAGCGAAAAGCCCCTGGAAGCCAGGATGCCTCAGCTGCAGCAGATGAGCCCCACACAGATTTCCTTCAACACAGAGGCTGTCAGCGGCCAGTGTTAGCCTGACATCCTGGGATTTGCACTGCTCTTCTCTGGGATCTAACCTTTTTCTCCTTTAAGCAAGAAGGGAAAGCCACAGGCACGTTGCTGTCACTACGTGATAACCCCGCGGTGGTGCAGCTCAGGAAATCGGAGGTTTGCTTGCAAGGAAGGCACTGTCCTACATATTAAAGTTGAAAGAAAAGGGCTCTGCTTGTGCTGTTAAGAAATATTTGCCTTTGGCATCTGACTGTACAGTAAAACACCCTGCAAGAGCTGCGTGGATCTGCGTTTTCACTGCTCTCACCCGGTGCCGCAGCGGGGCTGGGTGGAGCACCGAGGGCTTGGCTCCTCCAGGAAATCAGTGCTGGGCCAGGATCTGTGCTGAGACTGTCCCTGCTCCACCTGCCTGTGCCACACAGCCCCTGGTGCTGCTGCAGGCATTGTTCCTGGGGCAGGTAAGGGGGTTCTCTGTCCAAAGTGAGCTTGCTGACAAGCCCTGCCGAGAAGATGAAGGTGGTAGAAGCTTGAGGAAAGACACGAGTGGTCTAGTTCAGAAAAAGTGGAAATATTGGAATTCAAAGCAGATTATACTGTTAATCACATAAAGTAGGTAATAACACGATCATTTTTTTTCATGGACAAAACTGTGATTTAATCATGTCACAAGAGACATGATTATTTAAAAACAAGTGTCATCATGTGGAAATTCACTGCATTGGTCCCTGTTACACCAAGGCAGCATTGGACACACCTGAAGGCTTCTCTGGGACTGCAGTGAGTTAAAAAGACTAATAAAGGACACGTGAGCCTGTACCAAGTCTGTTTTATACTCCAAGATTGGTAATATAGTGGTTACCAAAAATTGGGTATTGTTATGAGCAGTGGAGACTGAGTTTCTTAAAAGACACCATGTTCTGTATACCAGTCTTGTTTTTCTAAGTAAATGATACATCTGAGAGGTTGGCAACATCCTTTTGCTTCTGTTTCTGTCCTCAAAACATTTCCTATAAATTAGAAGGTTTAGCCAAAGACAAAGACTGCTCTTTTCTCTCGTCTGTACCACCCCTGTGTACGTGTTTGTGTGTTCAGAGCATCTCAGCAAAGCTTGTTCCAGCCTGGAAATGCCATTTCAAAACCCAGGAAGCAGAGGTGGTGTCTTCTGGTCTTTGGAAGATGGGATTTTGCCCCTGGTGGGAAACCAGGCCCTGTTTCCATCCGTACTTTTACAAACAATTTCATTGCCCCGTTGGTGTCCGTGCAGATGCTGAGGGTTACCCCTGTTTGGGAAGTTTTCCTTCCAGTTCCATGAGCAGAATACTCACAGCCTGGAATGTCCAGGAGAGGCATAGCTGAGCCTTTGTTCCTGGTTTGCAGCATAACACGGGCCTGACACCAAAATCTGCAGTACAAAATGGACATTAATCCAAATACTGTCAGATAACTGGGCTGCTCAGTGCTGGCAAAACCAGCAGAGTGATGCCCAGAGCACCCATCTCATCCCTGCAGGTGGGACCATCCCTTCAGCTCTGGGGTTTGGCCCTGGAAAGTCTGTGAGCATCTTGGACCCTTCAGTGGAGTCAGGACTCCCACCTCTGAGGGAGTTGTGTTACCTGTAAAATAATACACATGAAAACCCCAATATGATGAGAAAAGACAGCCCTGAAATAATTTTATCCATTTTCAGATCAAGAAGTGTTGCATTCTGTTTGTGGAGTGCACCTGTTCATCCCTGGGAGCCATTTTAACTCCTTCATTTATAAATGTCAGAGCATTTTCATTCTCTTCATGCTAAGAACACGTTTGTGCTGCCAAGCCAGTGGGCAGGGACCACTGAAATCAGGGACCACTGAAATCAGGGATCACTGAAATCAGGGACCACTGAAATCAGGGACCACTGAAATCCCCCCCTTTGTGTTCATCAGCCTCACATACCCGAACAGATGGCAGATGCCAACTTGAATTGCAAACTCAGGTTTATTTGGAACCCAATAAAAGGTTGGGGGAGGCAGGAAAGAGACATGTTTTGTTTTGGTTGGGTTTTTTTTCATTTGTGGAAACACGGGAAATATGTGTAAGAATCAGAATGAAAACAAATGTTAAGTATTTTATTATATTTATAGAGAATATATGAGTACTACACTGCTAAAACATAACCATGTATTCAGCATAGTCAGTAGCTATGTACAGTCCAACTGCAGTGACCACAGAAGGGACCTACAGAATATCATAGTGGAAATTCCAGGGGTGGGGGAAACTGTATTTGGTATCATTATTAAATACATGTACTTTTTGAACAAGATTGCCACAGACTGCTGACTTTGTTTGCTAGGCTTATCTGCCTAGCAAAGATAAAAACTCAGGACAAAAACTACAAGGATGGGGCTCGGAGCAACCTGGTCTAGTGGAAGGTTGAGATCTTTTTTTGGTGTTTGCCTCAGTCTTGGCACCAAACCTGTCGTGAATGTGTTTGACAGCTGAAAATACACCTTACACTTCAGGCTGGGTGTTGGGAAAAGAGCAGTTCTGAGCTTTGGAATGGAAACCCTCTGTGGGGCCTTTCTGAGCTGCTGTGAAGCACTTGCAGGAGGGTTTTGCAAACTGGCTGATCACTGGGCAGCAGTTCAGGATCCAGAGTGGTAAAAATGGTTTTGTTCAGGCTCTTCTGCCTGGAAAAACAGGTGTTGGATTTATTCAGTGAGAAAGAGCAGAAATCAGCAGCTGTTGCTGAAGGTGTTGGTCTTCGTGCTTCTCCTGTTAATGGGCTGCTAAATATTGAAAAACTTCACTGCTGGTAGCACCAAGCTCACATGGGCCATGCTTATCCAAAAGTGAGCAGAAAATCCAGGAGCACTATTGCTGTGTGCAGGAGTTGGGGTTTTGCCTGTCTCTCCCTGATTTTTCCATCCTCTGTGGCTACAAATGTCCAGAGTTTTCTCTCGTGTATCCCCCCTCCACATGGCTTCCTTGGAGCTTCACAGAACTCCTCAATATTTGATCTCAAAGGAAGCCTGGCATAGGATGCTTTCTGCTACTGAGGCACAGGCAAGAAGAGCAAAGGGCTTCTGGATAGAGCCTAGAGTGGGTTTGGAGTTTGCAGTAGCATCTCTGCTTCTCCCTGCCAACTGAGAAGAAAATAAGATGTTTACTGAGTAAGGGTGAGGTCCTAAGCTTGATTTAAAATGAAAAGAAATATGATATTTATTAATGCTTGTATGAAGAGCACTCTTCCACCTGTACAAGGGGAAAAAACTCAATTCCTTGTACCTCTTACAAGCAGAAAGGACAGAATCCAGATCAAAGAAAGGTCAGCAGAGGCTTTATTTCCAGATGGCTGTTAGATAAAATGAGGTTTTTCTCTCCCATCTCTGCCTGCTCCCAGACAATTTGCCCATGTGGATTTGGAACCATGTTTCCTGTGCATCCCAGTGAGCTGATTGGAATTTCCTCTACCTGGTCACCAACCCTCATGAAACCTGGGAAATGTCTGATTTCACACTCCCTTTGGTAGAAAGCAGCCAGGAAGGCTCAGGCATTTTTTCAGGAGGTCTGAGGGATGCTGGAAAGGGATCTGTGACAGGTGCTCCTAGGCATGACCTTTTCTGACAGCTCGTGAACAGAAATCCGAGGCTTTTTTCTTTGTTTAAACACGAAGGGAAATTTCAATTGTGAAAGAACTGATCTGCAATGGGTCTGCCTCAAAGTTCCTGGCCCCAGAGATGGGAGATTCAGTTTTTCCAGCCTGGGAGGACACAACAGGCTCAGGGACAGGGCCTCACTCTGTCAGCACAAGGTGACGAAACTGTCACAGGTCACCAGCTCTCCCGGTCTGAAAGGCTCCCAAGCACATCTGAGAGCTTTCAATCTGCTGTTAACATTTCTGGAGCCTCAGGGCTCTGCTGGAAGTGGCTCTGCAGCTGGGCTGGATGTCTGGCTGCAGAGGCCTGGATGAAAAGAGCTGGATGCTTGTGCAGGGAAAGTGCTTCAGAATACGAGGCTGGGGAAAACAAAGTGTCTGAGAGCACAGATTTAGGTAAAATGGCACCTGGTGCTTCTCCCCAGACTGGAAGTAGTCCTGTGCTAACCTTTCCCCTTCCTAAACCAGTGGAATGATGCTGCTGGAAGCAGGCCTCACCCCTTGCAGCAGCTGTGCTTGGGCTTTCTCTGCTGAAGCAGCACTGCCAGCAGCACTCGCTGTGCCATCTTCACCTTCAGGGCTGCTGCAGTGTCTGAAGGATGGAAAGGGAGCTGCCAGGGAGGCTCCCTGCCAGGCAGGGCCCTCAGGGGAGAGGCTCAGGCCTGGCCCAGGCAGAGCTGCTGAAATCACAGGTCCACAGGTGCTGTCCCTGAGGGCTTGGATGCCTCTGCGAGCAGGAGGGGCTGGGCCCCACAGCTTTCCTTTGGGAGCTGCTCAGTCCAGCTCACAGCCCAAACTGCCCTGTGGACAGGTGTTTCAGGGTGTTCTACCAAGAAATTCCTGGGAAATGGGGGTGGGCACTGCTTGGGGCTCTGTGCCAGCTGCCCTGGCTGAACATCTGCAGAAATGTCACGGGAGCAGAGCAGATTGCCTGGTGCCTTACCAGGACAGAGTATCAGCACACCCCTCTTCCAGCACTTCATCCCAGTATTCCATCCACAGATGCAGCTGGCTGTGAGCCCTCTGTCCTGTCCTGGTCACTGGGTGGGGATGGGAGCCTTCAGCTGTGCTGGGGTCCCCGTGGTGGCTTTGCCCTGGCTAGGACACGCTGTTTCTCAGGGTGCCTGTCAGGTTCAGCCCCTCCAAGGCTGAACCTCTCCAAGGTCCAAGCCCCTCCAAGCCACCTCCAAGGGGGGTTGGTGCACAAATCCCTGCAGTTGTTAGCCACAGCTGTCATCCCCTTCTCCTCTGTGTCCCCTGTCCTGTGGACGTGCTGAGGGACAGGGATGGGCCGGTGTGAGTCCAGCAGGGACTGCCAGTGCTTCACAGCAGCTGGGCTCTGACCTGGCCAACCCCATGGATGCCCCTGTTGGAATCCAAGACATTCCTCTCCGTGCCCCAAACCTTGGACAGGGTCTGGGCAGCCCCGGCAGGGAGCCAAAAACACCTGGGGCTTTGATTTCAGCCCATGGGACAAATTACCAACCTTATATGAGGAGTCACAAGTCACAAAAGTTTAGACAGCACAGTAGCAGTAGTTAGAGGGTGAAAGGAGAAAATTTAGGATTTGGTACAGGGGGATCTAAAACCCTAAAATGGAGGGATTGGGGCGTGCCCTGTCCTTCTTCCTTCTTCTTCCTGACATCCATCTTTTAGGTGATACTGGCATTTTTAGATGGGTTCAGAGTAGAAAGTCACTGTCTAACACAGGTGTTAGGGATTGGCACACAATTGTAAATATCTAATAGGTAGTTCATGGTATAAAAGACAGCACCAGCCCCGTGGGAGGCAGTGCCCCTTGGACTGACCTGCTGGCCAAAGCTGGGCAGGTCAGACAGAAAATATTTTAGATAAGAGACAAGAAACATCACTGAGAACACGAGCAGAAGACTCCTGACTCCTTCTTGGACAGCTGGGTTGGGAAAAGCAGCTCCCACCAACATCTGGGGTCATCTCCAGCAGAGAAGACCCCGACATGCCCCCAGTTTTCTTGTCCTCAGAGCTGTGCTCTCTTTTCCACGTGGAAGAGACGACACATTTCGGCCTGCTCTCCACAGGGAAGCTCTAAGCCACCTGCAGCTGAGGGCAGCCCCCGAGGCACCAGGAAAGGTCTCAAGTCCAAGGTGTGTGCCAGTCCCAGCTCCAAGAGGTGGTTGTGGCACTTGGTGTCCCTCTGTCCTGCCTGTGGCTGTGGGTACAGCCATGAGAGATGCTTGTGCTCCATCCTGAGGGAGGAGCTGGGCTGGCAGATGGCCTGGAGCTGGGACTGGAGTATCTAAAACACTTACTCTGCTGTGTCAGCAAAATTCTGGCTTCCCCACCCCCAGCCCAGGATTTTCTTGGGCTGAGATCCCACATTTCACTTCAGGGGAGGGGAGGATGTGCTGGGGTCATGGTCTGGGCTACTGGGACTGTCTGGCCTCTGGTCCAGGCTGGGAGCCCTGCCATGGGGACATGAGGTGACAATGGCCCTGCATGGGCACACTCATAGACCTGCAGACCTGTGGTTTCCAGTGATTTCCCTGCCTTTGATGGACCCCCAAGCCAAGTGCAGGATTTTCCATGAGGTTAAAACCCTTCATTAGCATGAAGGATGGGAGACCCTTCAAAAGTCCAAATCCAACCGTTCCTCTGACAAACAGGCCTTGATTCCCACCAGTGGCAGGGACCTGCTCAATGTCCCAGGGACTTTCCTGCCTCAGGAAGTCCCACCTGCACCCCCACTGTTAGCAGGGAGGGAAGAACCTCCCTTTGCCTTCAGGCACTGCACACCAGAGTGGAAAAAGCTCCTTCCAAAAAGCCCCCCAGCAGCTGTTGCTTAGTGCTGGGCCGAGCCCCTGAGCCCAGGCTGGGGCTGGCAGCAGTCTCCATAGTGATTAATTGCATCTCTGCAGGCAGGGCAGCGTGGCTTGGGCTGCAGGAGCAGCAATAAGGCAGGCAGAGACAGCCCTGAGCTGAGCAGGCCTGCCCTGTGCTCCCACAGCCCCTCCTGATCTGTGCAAGGTGTTCAGGGGCCAGCACGGGGCTGGCCAGAGATGGAGAACTCCCCTGTCACCCAAACAAGTGGTTCCATGGAAGATGAGGCTTCCCTGCCCACCAGACCCGATCCAAATGCAGGAGTGATGAGGATGAAAATCCTCCTGGTGTTTCCTGGTGCCTGTGCTGAGCAATCCTTCCAGGAAACAGGGATGTGACATCCACTGAGCCACTGCTGTGGGATGCCTGGGCCAGCATCCTCTGGGACCGATTTAGGGGTGCTCAAACATGACAGGGAAGGAAGGATGTCAGGAAACAAACACCCTCCTCATTTCTGTCCTTGCTGGGAGAGCCTAACACTCTGTGCTCAGGCAATTCCTTCTTTTCCCAGCCCACCCTTTACTCAGAATATTTTCCAGTGCTTGAATTGTGGTTGCCAAGAGAGCAGCTTGCATGGACAAGATCATCTTTATTGAGTTACCTGCAACCCCCTTTGAATGAAGACACCAAATCCGAGTCACTGCCAGCCTGGGAACTCGATAATTTATTTTTTTATTTACCTGTGCCTCCCAGGCTGAGGATGGGATTACACAGCAATTAGGGAAGGTCACACTCACCTGTTCAAAGGGCTGCTGACACCTCAGAAACAATTCTTACAGGGGTTTCACACTGCCCATCCTCAAATCCTTTCAGGCATGGTAAATAAAACCTTAAAAGGCAATTTCTTAAACCCATTGTGGTTTGTACTTCGTGCTAGGCTGATGAGGGACAAGAAAGGCAAACTGCTGGCAATTACCCGTGTCACACTGTCACACTCTGCCTCATGTCCCAGGCAGCACCATGGTGACAGCCCTGCTCAGGCCCAGGTACTGACCTGGAAACATGAGATGGCTCTGGGGGGGTTAATCTTTGAAAGAAAAAGTAATTGATGCCTTGGAGTGGCTGCTGTGCCTTCAGAAACTGAAAGAGCTACTGACTGTGCAGTATTTTTTAATAACCAGTCATGTAAACCTAGAGTTGCAGTCATGAATTCATGTATTTTAATAGACATGAATCTCATTGCTCCTTAATAGCTAAAAATCCTTGTGCACAACTTCCCCATATTTCTTCCAGCAAGGGGCCTTCCCAAAGCAGCTGTGCTTGAGCAGAGGGCTTAGACAAAAAATAAGTATTAGGGATGGCTTGTCTTGGATAAAGCAGGACAATGCCATTATTATCCTTATCTTTCCCTTTGATCCTCTCTCCAAGTAGGTGCTGATGCTGGTTTCAGTGGTTTAGGTTGGTCTGTGCAGCACTTGGGGGTGGAAGGACTGCTCCTGTCACATGTCTAAAGGCATCACAGGACTTGGCAGGACTCCTGATCTTCAGTGGTTGGTGATATTCATGTACGTGCAACTTTGTCCTTAAAAACTGTGGCTTCTGCAAAATTTTACAAAGCTTCCTGATTGCTGCTTTCCCCCCTGTAATTTGTGCACATCTGACAGATAGTTGTATTCCTGAGGTTGCATGAAGTTTATATTTTCAAGTTCAAAACTTCTGCTGGGATGCTTTAGCTAAGAGAAGCAAATTTTGTTTGTGAGAGGAAAAAGGGGGCAGTGAGAGGGGACAGGAAGGCTTGGGGCGTGGCAGATATGCTTGTTTGGAGCAGGGACATTAAGGGAAGAACAGTCCCAGGTTGTAAAACCTCTTGCAATGAAAAGCAAGTTGCTAGAGAGCCAAAATCCAAGAGAAATCCCTGGACCAGCAGAGCAGGAGTTGCTGCTCTGTTGCTAGGTGATGGATCTGTTATCATGCTAATGACAGTGAAGGATGATACTGCTACCAATAAAACATCTTTCATCTGAGAATCACCAAGGGTTTTCCAGACAGCAAGGCTGTATTATTCCCATTTACTAGAAGCACAGACAGAGATGAATTGATTTGCCAAAGGTCACTGACGGATTTCGGAATAAGAAATTGCCCTATTTGAGTTTTATTAGGCTGGGGATTGCCATAAACCCTTTCTTTGCCATCAATCCTTTCCCCTCCCCTCATCCATCACCCCCACATCCCTCTCTCTTGAGGGGACATGCTCCTGTCTTGTTTGTCACTCTTGTCCTGTTTAGATTACAGGATCCCCTGGCCCTCGAGCGTGGCTGAGCAGGGGACGTGGAGGGCAGAGCAATTGCATGCACCAAGCTCAGATGTTTTGGGGCTGCATGAACAAGAAGAAAACAACCATTTCTCCTTGGGAAAATCCAAGCGGCTCCTCAGGGACAGTGCTGTGACTGTCACAGCGCTGTGACTTTGGGTGCAGGGCTTTGAGGTTTCCCCCTTAGATGCTCACCCCCTGCACAGCCCATGAGAGGCCAAGAGGCTGTGTGAGGAGAATTGCAAACTCTCCTAACCCCCCAAAAACATCTCTCTCTGACTGTCTGCAGGGCTCTTCCCTGTACTGGGAGTTCTCAGTGTGAATCAGTGCAGCCGTGAGTCAGGCATCACTTTTTGTTAGAGATCGTGAGGGAAACACAGGCGAGCCTGAATTCTGGCACTTGGAGGGAAAGAACCATTTGATTCCAGCTGGAAGAACAGTGTTTCCATGCTGATGAGGAGCAGCCTGCATTCCTCCATGAGCTGGTGTGGCTGGGAGAGGAGCAGGGTGGGAACACCGGGAATGCCTGCAGGAGAGCTTTTATGGAGTCATCCTTGCCTGGGGTCAGAGCTGGGTGTGTGTCCCACCAGGTGCTGGGTGTATGTCCCACCAGGTGATGGGTGTATGTCCCACCAGGTCCTGGGTGTGTGTCCCACCAGGTGCTGGGTGTATGTTCCACCAGGTGATGGGTGTATGTCCCACCAGGTCCTGGGTGTGTGTCCCACCAGGTGCTGGGTGTGTGTCCCACCAGGTCCTGGATGTGTGTCCCACCAGGTCCTGGATGTGTGTCCCACCAGGTGCTGGGTGTGAGTCCCACCAGGTCCTGGATGTGAGTCCCACCAGGTCCTGGGTGTGTGTCCCACCAGGTACCTCCTAAGATGCTTCCAAAGCCACAAACCCAGCAGCTGAGAGGAACTCCCCCATCTCTGAGAGGAACACCGGGATTAGGCATGAAAACAGGGCTTTTACAACCTTGACTTCCTTTCCTTGATGTGTAGAATGGGGAAGCATCTCCTCTCTATCTGACTGTCACTGTGAGAAATTACCTGGTCTTTCTACAATGCAAATTGCATTCTGGGGAGGTGTTAAGCATTTGAATGACCCTGTTCCTGCTTTTCCTGCTTCCCAGAGTACTGGCTGGTTTCCTCAGCTCACTTCAAGGCAGGAGGACACAGCCCAGAACGACTGGAAAGGAGGAGCCACACAGCAGCTTTGTGGGATTCGTTCAATTTGTGTAAAAGACCAAGACAATTTAAAACCTCAGGGCATGTCTGTCAAACGGATCCTACTGGGCTGCCACATCCTCCTAATTGATGTAGGGCCACCACTGGCTGGCTAAGAAAAAATCTGTGTTAGCTCCAACCCTGAAAAACATGTGTTGTAGACATGAATTTAATGTTAGTGGGTTCTCTACTGGACTGGGGCTGGTTTCCTTCACCATGGGAGAAACAAAACCAAGCAAAAAAAA
>VZRH01000073.1:12215-37335 GCA_013397555.1 Urocynchramus pylzowi | reverse complement strand
TTATAGATGTATATGTTTATATATTTATATATTGTATTTATACTTTATATTAGGATTTTATATACATTTTTATGTGTTATATATGTGTATATTTATATTTTATATTTTTAGTTTTATAATTTTAACATTTTATTTTTATAATTTCATATTTTTATATATTTGCATTTTGTAGATATTTTTATGTATTTCTACTTATATATTTAACTTTTTATATATTTTATGTATTTATATATTTTTAAACTCTTCCTCTAGCTGACAATGAATGTACAGCCCATACACTGCATTTCCTGTGGTGGGAGAGCTCCACAAGGCACAGAGCCATGGTGAGGCAGGGAAAGAGGAACACGCTCCTGTAACACTCAGGGCACAGTTGCACTCCTGAGCCTGCTGTGAGTGCAGCCAGTGCAGATCCAGCCCCAGCCCTGCCCTGGGGCTCCTCCTGAGCCAGAGCAGGGAAGAGGGGCCAGCAGTAGCTCTGAGCCCTGCTTCTCCCTGGGGGCTGAGCGCTTTGGTGTCCCCAGACAGCCCGGTGCTCCCAGCCTGCCACCCCTTGGGAATGTGCCGAGCTCTCCTGGACCCTTCTGCTCAGGCTGAGCGTGGCAGCCCAGCTCCACTGAAAGGAAGCTTCACCCCTCCAGAAGCAAGGCTCAGGGGCCTGCAAGGTGTTTTTGGGGAGGCTCTGGGTGAGGAACTGAGGTCACTGAGCAGTCCCTGACGTTTGGCTGCATCCCCTGGAGGGCTGGTGTCCCTTGCAGAGACCAAGGAGAGGGACAAAGGCCACATCCATGCAGGGGGATGTGAGGGTAGAGGAGGGAGAAGAGGATTCCTGTGGCCTGAGGATCAGAGGTGACCCAGATGTCACCTCTGATCTGCTGGGTGTGCCAGGGCAGATCTCTCAGAGGGAAAACAGAACACACAGCAGAGCAGCAGCTACACGAAAACCATACTCCCCATCCATCAGGGAGCTCAGGTGAGGTGGGACCTCAGCTGGACAGAAATCTCTCTGAGCTGATCCCACCAGGAAACACAGATGGCTCATTCTGTCCCTCTGCAGCAGGGCACGGAGCGCAGAGCTCGGGGCATGCCCTGCCAGCGCTGAGCTGCAGATCACAACAGCATCCTGGAGGCTCTGAAAGCTTGTCCCAGCCCTGGGCAAGCAGGCATGTCACAGTGCACCTCACTCGGACATATTTACGTGGCACAGATATTTACTGTGTGGCTAGGGACACACAGGCATATTCAGGAGAAATGAAAATGTGCCCTGTCAGCTTCTCGCACAAAGACGTGTTAATTGACACTCCTGGCTCTTCAAGCAGAGCCAGGGTGACAACTGAACAGCCCACCCCAAACAAAGGATGTCTAGCAGCTCTTAAAAAAATCACAGGAGTGGTCAAAGCCCCTCGTGTGTTTTTATTTCCACGTGCACATTTGCAATTTCCACCGGACCGATTGCTTTTGACTGATTGATTTCACTGCTTTGAGACAGCACACATATGGAATTATTCAGGAGGCTGCTGTGTGTAACACTATGCTGGAATAATTGTTCCATTTAGCTTTATTCCCTATGCTTACAAAATCTTAGAGGAACTTAAAATACTCCTAACATTTGTATGGGCACGTTGGCAGGCTTGGTTTGTGCATCTGAATGACAGAGGAAAAATGAATGTAACGCTAGAATCTGTAAAGGCAGATTCTAGACACAGAAGTCAGGAGAATCCAGATTTAATACTCTTACAGCATTGTTCATATTCTTAAGGTCTCCTTAGGACCCATATTTGACATCCTTATTTGGATTCAGCACCACTTTGCTTGCAGAGTTAAGGACTTGCTGTAAATACCAAGGGCTACATCCTGCCCAGTTTGTCTGTCAAAGAGTTAAGGAAAAAACCAGTGGTGGTTTAACAGACAATGATGCACAACTCAGCTTATTTATAGAAGAACAGGAAGAGGAAAATACACACAGACCATCTCTCCTGTGGCGAGTTAGGATTAGGTTCTGCACAGTTAAAGAGGAAGGAAAAGGGTGTTTGCTCTCGCTACAGACTTTGTGTGGTGAATGAAGATGATGTCAGGCTGTTTGTTTGGTGTGTGTGTGGAGGGAAGACAGAGCTCTCATACCTTGCTTGGAATTGTTTGAGTTCCCCAATTTGTTTCCTCTTTCTTTGTGGCACAGAGAAATATATGGCTGCCCCCCAGCCTTCATTGTGGAGGGAGAAAAACTGTAACTAGTTGGACACCTCAAAAAATAGTGTCCTGAATTTGCCATGAAGGCCAGCAGACGAGAGGAAAGGCTGGCCATGACAAATCCACTGGCATTTCAGCACCCAGCACTCACTGTCACTGCAGCATTTGGCTGGAAAAGGCCTGCCCACCATCCCACCTCTAAAAACAGCCCAAGCCAAAAGGCTGGGGTATTTTTAGTTGGACAATAAAGAAGGAATGTCTGTGAGGTCTCTTAGGAGATGCAAATTGTTCCAGCTCCTTCAGCAGCCATGCCGAGGGAGGATGTGCCAAAACATTCAAGTTTTAACTGTCCCTCACCACTGGTGTTCTGGATTCTTCTGCTCATCCAGAACTCGTTCTGGGGGGTGGCACATGTCTGTGGTGGAAAGGAATTCATAAAGGGCCAAGGAAGGTCCCTTTTGCCACCAGTCCACCGGCCCCTCCTGCCAGTTCAGCTGCTTCTGGGTTGGGAACCAGAGGAAAACCATTATTTGGTGCAAAGTGCATTCCTCATCAAAACCTCATTACCAGAACAGAAGCCAAGCACTCCACAGCCTCCTCACAGCTGGTGGGCTCTCCCACTGCCATCTGATGAAGTACAGGAAAAGGAATTATCCCTTTTTTCCCTGCTTCTATTTCGAAAGGATTTGATTAACATTTAAATAGCAAGTTTAGCAATTGCCCTGCCTTGTGTATCATGCACATCTGCAACCACCTCCTATGCAAGGCTGTGGACTGTTCAACCTTTTGCCTTTCTTTTTATGGATCTCTTGGTAGCTTCCTTACCTCATTAGGCTTTTGAATTCTGAAATAAAAACTTGATGCCTGACTTCTCTGTCCCACGGTTTGTTTTTAAAGCCCCTTTTGAGGACATTAAATCAAGATCAGGGCCAATAACGTTCTGGTTTAGGAGCACACGGTGACTATTTAAGGTGTTTGGGACCTCCATATGATCATTTATCACAACATGATCCCAGTTCAAATGTTTAATTAAGGCATATTTTCAAATCCCTTTCCAGGAGCTCTATAAATACCTCAGCAACATCTAAAGACCAATTTAGCTGCCAACACCTAAAACTATCTTTTTTTTTCACGCAGCCTGGCCTGTGCTTTCTCTGCTGCTGGAGGAGATTCTGTTTACATCTGTGTTCTGGGAGCCCATAAATGTTGTGTCCTTTCTCTGGCTGCTCTTTGCTGGCTGCCAGGGGCTGAATATTTTGTTTTTCAGACGTGGCTGTGTGGTTTTGCTCCTCCAAGGGGGAAAACAAAGGTCCTCCAAGGCAGATGAAGGTGTCAATCGAAGGCTTCCCACATCCAAGCTATGATCTCCACAAATGCTTGGTCTTACTTGTTTTCACTGCTCAGAGCGTGGGAAAACAACTTAAAAATAGAATTTTAACACATTGGCTAAGTGATATTCAGAAGATTCTGTGCTAGACGGGGGCAGAGCCACGTATACATATTACAAAATAGTAAATTCATTGAAAAACGTGGCCTTAGTCTTTCTGCAATCATCAGTGTCTTGAGAACTGTCTGTGCTGGTACATTTATTTGGGGAAAATCCATTTATTTCAGGAAAAGATTCCTAAAATTGCCTGAAGGTTGGGAGATGGGAGGCAATTCTGCTCAAGCAAAAAAAAACCCACCTAAATTTACCCACATCCCAAAGAGTCCTTGCAACACTGAAATGGGGGGCAGTTCTTATTGCAGATTTCAATGCCCCAGTTTTCCTTTTTGTTCGTTTTTCCTTTCACAAGGCCAGAAATCAGCATTTTGCTCAAGCTGAAGGCCTTATTTTGTGCAGAAAATAATGCCTTTTTGAGGGGGTTGATTTTTTTTTCCCCTCATGTAAGAAATGAATTTGAAATCTTTGATAACTTTGTTCACTTCGGAGGGATTTTGAGCTGATTTGCTTCGTTTGGCCAAGGTACTGAAAGATCCCTTTTATTTTCTCAGCCCAAAGCAGCATCCAGTCAGCTCTTCTGAAATGCTCTTTATCTCATCTTGCTATTTGTGATAAAATCCCAGAATGGTTTGGGTTGGAAGGGACCTTAAAGCCCCTCCAGTGCCACCCCTGCCATGGCAGGGACACCTCCCACTGTCCCAGCTGCTCCCAGCCCTGTCCAGCCTGGCCTTGGGCACTGCCAGGGATCCAGGGGCAGCCACAGCTGCTCTGGGCACCCTGGGCCAGGGCCTGCCCACCCTCCCAGGAACAATTCCCAATTCCCAATATCCCATCCATCCCTGCCCTCTGGCAGTGGGAAGCCATCCCTCCTTGCCCTGTCCCTACAATTTAAACTCTTTACGTTTACATTTTTCCCAACCTGGAAATGAAACTTGAGATAATTTTGGTAAGGAGGTAACATAAAAGGGGATCTTTAATGGAGGCCTTCAGGAGCAGTTATGGAAAGATGTCCACAAAAGCCCACCCCCACAGGGGTGAGTACATTTTTATGGGTTTTAGGAAACCAGCACAACTGATAAAAAGCACCAGTTAGGAGGACAAGTGGGGATGTAATTCCCCCCCCAGGTCAAGCCCCTTCTCTGGAGCCCCACTTCAGCACAGGCTGTACTTTGTCCATGAAATATATCTCCAAGAGTTGTTTTCATCCTTGGCTCCCAGGAAGAACCAAGATAGCACAAGGGCCATGTATCCCCCAGGTCTTGGAGCTCTGGAATTTGTTTTGTCTTTCTGCCTAGGGAAAAGCCAGGGAAAAGCAGTGGGAAAACTAGTCACTAATAAAAGAGGCTACAGAGCTACAAATACATGTGTGAAGAATGCAGAGAACATACAAAGGGAAAAAAGGCAAAACCTGAATTGCATAATTTAAAGTGGTTTTTTCAACCCCATGGTAAAAGTGAGTAGTGGGAGGCCCAGTTGGAAATCCATGGACTGGGAAGAGCCCTGAAGCACCAAAGGGTGATACAGGGCACAGCTCAACTCAGCTGGAATCGGGTTTTGGCAAGAGTTCCAAAGAGATGCAAAACTTATAGGCACGTGCCCAACCCCTACTGGAAAAAAAAAAAAAAAAAAAAACCAAAAAAAAACCCCAACCAAAAAAAAACCATAAAAAAATTAAAAAACATCTCTCCTAAGAAAATGTCAAGCTGCTCTGCTTAAAACTTTAGTTTTCTGCTTAAGACTAAGGGGATGATAGCAAAGCCTTACACCCACCTTACACCAAAACACTTCAAGGTAAGTGTCAAAGCTCAGTGTGTGGGCAGGTCCCACAGGCATCACATTGCTTTGTTTTGGGATTTTAGAGACTGTTTCCCACACCTTTGTGTGAGTCCAAGGCCAAGTTTCCTCCTGGCTGGGTGGCTTGGCAGGTGTGACAGCTCCTCTCGGGCCTGCTCCTGGTCTGTTCCTTCTTTCTAGGAACTCGCTGTGATTTCTCTGGTCTGCGTTTCCACCTGGCAGGTGGAACACCTCAGCCCACGGAGTTTGGAAAGCGAAGGAGATGTTTGTGTTGAACTGCAGAATAAAGAGAAAAAATAACCCTTGCTGGAGAGCCAGAACATGAATGTGTTGGAGTCAAGGATGACACCATCTCCTGGCCCTATTTCCACTGGCTCTGTTCCAAGACCACCCACTTTCAGTTCTTGGTCTACATGATTGGCCAGCACCCAGCAGAATTGCTTTAAACCTCTAGCCCCCTTTTTTGCCCCCCAAAGCTCCACCTGACAAATAGCTTTAAAACTCCCATCAATAACTCTGCAGTTAACCATAACAGTGAAGGCTGGTTCCCTTTTCCCCATGCATTTGGGGACCTGGAAAGAGCCCAGGTCGTAATTCAAGCATTGTCCATTCTGGTGGTCCAGGGCAACCTGGAAATGAGGCTCCCAGTTTTGCTGCTTCCCTGAAATTCCACCTAATAAGCAGCAATTTTCCAAAAGTCTCCACCTTGATGTGTGTGTTGCAGAACCTGTTTGGGGGATAAAATCCTAAAAGAGACTGCAGCAAAGGCAAAGGGATAGATTAGCATCTCATTAGCATACTGCGGTGACTTTGGTATGTACAGCTGCCTGATTGCAATTAAAAGTCATTTCTATTTCTGCTTAAGCACATTCAATGCATGATCAGATAGATACAATCAAGATTCCAAACCCTGTGGTGACTTTGAAACAACTCTGAGTTATTTGGCTGCCCCAGTGCTCACAAAACTTGAGACCTGTAAAGATACCTGATTGCTGGGACTGCAAACACACCCCTAAAATACCACCAGAATTGCTGGTTTGGTATTATTTAATATAACTCTGCATTCAGAACATGCATGACTTTGTAGGATTAAACCTCCTGAAGCTGCTGGCTGACGAGGGCATTTCTCTTCCTCCTCCTATTGGCTATTTGGTGAAGGCTCTCCTTCAACTTTGCAATATTTTGACCAAAACTGACCACTTTCTTGGAGTGTGCCTTGTGGGCAGGCAGAGCCCAGCACAAAAAGGGTCTTTCAAAAGTAATGATGAGCAATATTAACTCTTTTTGGCATTAAGAGGTCTTTTAGTCTCAAAAAAAGAGCAAAACCAAATGTTTTCTGAGGTGCCTTTTGGAAAAACAGTGCCCTTCTACAAACTTGTCTAGAATTGGAACAGAAAAAATGTCCTGGTGCTTGTATTTTACCTGAAGTCAAGTTTCTGCAGAGAGAACAATGTGAATTAGAGATAGATAGATAGATAGATAGATAGATAGATAGATAGATAGATAGATAGATAGATAGATAGATAGATGGATAGATAGATAGAGATAAACAGCTGGCATATGGACCTTCAAGTGCAGGAAATGAATGCCAACTCAGAACCCTTTTCCTCTCCAATTTCCTCTGCTAATGCACATGAACTGGTTAGAGTGCACAATTAAGAGGAGGCTGCCTGTTTTCAATTAGGTCAGAGGGGAGGACCTGCCTCTTTCCTAAATGAATTGCAGATAAAGCTTCCCAGGAGTGGGCCTCCTTCTCCCAGGGCTGGCAGAAATCAGGGAATGCAGCAGCAGCCTGCAGCTTTTTACCCCAGGGAAAGCAGGGTCCAGCCTGCCCACGGGGCTCATCCTGCCCTGGAAAGGCATCTTGGCGTGGCCAGGAGAGCTCTGTTCTCCTTTTCCCCACCATTTCCCACCATTCCATGTTTGTACTGAGGAACACATCTGGGTTTCATTCCCTGCCTTCGGTCTGATAGGGGCTGGGGGAGGTGGTCTCTGTCTCCAAGTCCTTGTCAGGAAGATGGAGGTGCTGGAGCCATCTGAAGGGGAAGCGTGAGTTATTTTTGTTGACAGGATTTCAACAAGCAACAGTTCTGGCTAATTACACTGTAATTGATTTGGCATGTCAATACAGACTTCCAGGGAATCTTGTTACTTTCTTGTCCCTTACAAAGGGATTTCGAACTCCGGGCTGGTTTGCTTTAAAAACAGAAACACAGCAAATAAAATAGAGCAATTGAAGTAATTTGCTGAAGTCCCTCAGGCACAGGGAATAACAGTTACTGCTGGAAAACCAGATACTTCCATAAGAGGAGCACTCAGGAGCTTTAGGAAAGCAAATGACCAGGGCAGCTGGGCACTCAGCATTGGCAGAGCCCTAGCAGTCACCAGAGAGATTTTTCTGTCCTTTTAATGTTCTAAAACCTTTGGTTCACAACGATTTTTTTTTTTTCCTTGATGATGTTTAATAGGAGAGAAAAAACCTCTGCATCTGTATGGGAAATAAAACCCACCATTTCAAATCTACATTAAGGGGAATTAAAGTGCAGCCTCACCCCTTCTCTTCCCCCACTCGCTTCAGAACTGGGGCCAACTGGTGCTTCAAACTAATGCTGGGAAAAAGATTTCCTTCTATCCAAAATGCTCTAAAATTGTCCAGCCCTTGCTCTGCAGCATCTGGCATCGGTCACTCCTTGGAGTCAGGCTACAGAGGATGAACTGCAATCTAAAGGAATGGGATCAAAAGCTCTGCCTGTATGAGGACGTGTTAACATTTTTTCCTATAAACCGTGATCTTTCCAGTGCAGTAAAAGTCCCTTGAGGTGTTCAGCCTGAGCTGCAGGGACAGGAGCACTGGGAGTGATCCACCCAGTCACAAAACAGCCAAGTCACCTCACATCCCTAGGGCCAGGATTATGCTTTCCTCTGGTAATTAATGCATTTAAAAAGAGGACCTCCAAAAGCTGATTTACAGCATCCCTCACAGAGAACTGTGATTTTAGTGTGACACCATTACAAGTGATACAACGTGCTGATTTACCTTTTCCCTTAACTGGCACCATTTCCCAAACACTCCCACTTCATTTGTGGGAAATCTGTGCCCTGAAATTTGTGGGAAGTGCAGAAGAAGCTGCAGCTCAGAGCCCTTTGGAGACCATTTACTGCTGCAAGGTCACCACTTATTGAGCTGAGCGGACCCAGCACTGTGATAAAAGGATGGATCACACTCCATGGGCTGCTCCACCTTTCAGGACTGAGCAGGCAGTGTTAAATCTCACACAGAGGCTCTGGAAATGATGGATGTAAGGGACAGAAGAGATGGTTGGGAGGTTTATGTGACTTTATGGTTACACAGGTGCTGAGCACCACTGCTGAGCCTCTCTGAAAAAATCATTCAAAGCGTGTTTGAAGGGCCTCAAAGGCACACAGGCCTCGAGGATCCTCTGCACAGGGCTGGATTCCTGATCTCTGATTTTCCCCTGAGAGAAACAATGACTGGACATGTCCCTCCAAGCCCCGTGGCATGGTGATTGCAGTGTGGAGCAGTTTGATGAATTCATCCACCGACAGAGATGGAAAAACCTCCGTTCCAGGAAGCGGGCTGGAAGCCAGGCCCACAGCCAGGCCTTGTCTGGAGCTGTTAGTGTGCTGGTGGATTCTGTAACAACTGTATCATAAAACACTTTACAAAAGAGTCATGAACTCTGGAAAAGAGTGAGGCTTATATATTCTGTTTAAACAGAGGAAGTTGCTCAGTGACTTGGCAGCCAAGCTCGACCCCCAGTTACGGGTAACCCAAGCCAACATCAGAGAAACCATAAAAGCAGAGAGTTAACATCAAGGCTCACATCTTTCCAGTCTGTTACTGATTCTTATGAGTATCTCTGAGCTGGATCTAGAGCTGGATGAGAGGAAAATGAAAGGGCTGTGTGATGAGGGTGACGGCCCCCTGCATGCAGACAGCCTGGGCACAGGTTTGTGCAGGCTGCCAGGTTGCTGCTTGAAATGGCTTTTTCAGGGAAATCGATACCCAGATTCCCCTTGACGTCAGTGGGGCCAGAGTTTCCCATTTTTGTCTAATAAAATATCAGGGGGTGAAGAGAAGTAGCTATCACAGACAGAAAGAATGCAAATATAAATAGAACGGGGAAAAATTAGTAGCTGACAAATATTCCTTCTTTGTTGCGTGGAAGATCTGGAAATTAAAAAAATCCCCACATTTCTTTGCATTCTGTAAAGAATAAATTAATCCCCAGGTTTCTGGTTTTGGATGATAAATAAATGTCTGAATAAAAGGAAAGAGAGGAAATGAGAGGCAGGAACGCATAACTTTTCACTCAGAAGGGTCTGAATCTTGGCTAGGACAAGGCAGCAGCGTAAAATCATTTTCTTGTATTCTTGAGCCAAGGTTTGATGGAATGGAGGCTTTAGTGACAGCACTGCTTTAAATAAATGCCTCTCCTGGCCTCTAATTCCCTCTGCTTAGCAGCAGCACGCAGGGTCTGCGGAGCCATGCTGTAATCAGGCTCAAACAAGGGGTCAAGGTTCCAATAAAAGCTCTGCAGGAGTGTTGGGAAGTCGTTGGGAAGACGGTGATGCCATCAGATTTGCCACCAGGATCCTTGACCTGTCTTTGCAGGTTCCCTGGAGTTGCCAGCCCTCCTTGTCCCCATCCTCCTGACCACGGAGACACCTTTGGGATGATGAGGGCAGCAGCTTTGGGACACGAGCTGGAATCAGGTTCAGGACTGCCTGGCATGCAGTTTGTGAAAAACACATTTTGTTCTCTTGTAAAAGTTTAAGAAGTTTAATAAAGGACAGTAGGAGATAAAGACAATAAAGTAAAGATTATGCTCGGGTGCATCTTGGCACTTAGCCAAGAGCACACTTGCTATTTTGGAAACACTCTTTATGAACTATTTCTATTGCATCAGCTTGTTATATATTCATAAACAATTGTATATATTCATAAACAATTATGCACAGTAAACTTTCCTTTAAACTAATTTACATGTTTTAAGAATTGTTCAGCATATTTATTTTTGGGGTGTGTTTTTTAGAGTATGTGTATTTTTTGCTTGTGGTTTTATTGTTACTTTGAGTTTTGGGTTTTGGTTTATACTGTTTTTACACGGTGAGTGCTTATCTGTAGTAGGTGTTTTTATCATGTATTTATTGGATGTTATCTTATTTAAGTAGGTCTTTTGACACAAGTATACTTATATTAGTTATTTCATTACTCTATTTAAGTTTAATTAACAACAGAAACAAATACAATATCTTTATAGCAAAGTTACTTTAACACCACACATATAAAATCCATTCTAATATTTGCAAAAAAGCCAATATTATAACATGTATCTGTAACAAGTTCTTCATCCTCCTTTTCCCCCATCCATAAATCCTTCCTTTTCCTGTGCTGTGCTTTCTTCCTCCCCCATCTCTCCACCCACCCCTGAAGAGTTTTTCTCCACGTGGGCCAGCTTTGCCCCCTCTGCAGCAAGTCTGGTGTTTGTGGCACTGGTCCCTGGGCAATATTGTCCTTACCTGGGTGATATGGTCCTCACCTGGTGTTCCTGCCTGTGCTAACCTGTGCCTCGCTGCCCTTGCAGGGTCCTACCCCCACCAGGGATTCTCTCCAGTTACGTGTGACTTCTGGCCACCCTCACTTAACACCTCCTTAGCCACCTGCAGAATCCAGCCCTTATCTGGAATTTCCCTCACCTTATCTGTCCTTATCTCTCAGGGCCAGCAGTTTCTCATGTCCTGTCCAGCAGTTTCCCACGTCCTGTTCAGTCACCTCAACTCCAGGCCAGGGCTCAGCAGTGGCTTTGTCAGCTGCCACAGCTCCAAAAATAGAGGGAGGAAGAGGAAGATGGTGAGATAACACTTCTCAGTCATTCACCATCAGCCTGGGAGACTGCCCTGAGCTGTCCCCACTAGCACTGGGCAGAACAACCACCTGCAGAGTGGTTTTGCAGGAGAAGTTTGGGTGGTTTAGTGCCTGCAGGATGGACGTGGATCAGTAATGACCAACTGCTGAGAAGGAAGCACCCAGTGGTGAGAGGCACAGGCAGGAACACCACGAGTTAAGAGCAACAAAAATAATCACTTCATGCTGCTGGGTCAGGTTGTGATGATGTTGGCTGGTCTGCTGTGTCTAGGTTTAGGGACTGTTCTCCAAGGAGGATGTGAGATGGAGGTTATTTCAAAGAGAACTGGGTCTAAAAAACAAGACCTGTGGGGAAAGAGTGAAGGGAATGGAAGTGTTCAGGCTAAGGAAAGGAAAAGATGCCAATAATCTCCAAGTGCATAAAAAGAGGCTGCACAGAGGAAAGAATAAACTGCTCTTTCATGTGCTCAGGGCACAGAGGAAGCATTAATGGCCTCAGGGGAAGATCTAGGTTAATTGTGAGGAAAGTTTCCTAATGAGCTTTGGACAAAGATCTGGAGCAGCTTGCCTTGGAAAGCCGTGGAGGTTCCAGCAGGGAAAGTTTTTGGGAACAAGCTGCAGTAACATCTGTCAGGGGGGTTAAGCCTAGCTGATCTCACGTTATGGTGTGGGGTTGGTCTCTTGAGGATCCTTCCAGCCCTGTCCTCAGTGAGCCCATGGAATTCCCCACAGCAGGAGGAGAATTTGCTGTGTATTTCCTCAGCCCTTCTGACCTGAGCCATCAGCAGCAATCAGAGGAGGAGAAACGGATGGTGGAACTGGGGACCTGTGACAGAAACCTGTTTGTTTGCAAAAGACAGACAAAGCTCTGTGTCACTGAACCCGGTAGAAATCCCGCAGGAGAAGCCAATTTCTTTGCTCACCGTTTTCAGGTTCCTTCCAGCCAGCTCTCAGATCAAAAATATCCCCACGGGAGAGTCTGTGTACCCCCAGTGCAAAGTCAGGCTGTATCTGGTGGGGTTTTTAGTGCCTTCCCTTTGAATTCTTTCCATCGTCCTGCCCTCCTCCTTTTAGAGACACCAAGCCTTTTCCTTCCTTTCTGCCCTTTGCACCCCTTTTGTATCCAGGTTTTTATTTTGGGAGGGGATGCCTAGTGACACATAGGTATTCCTTTCAATAGTTGGAAGCAAAAAGCTACTTGAAGATGCACATTCATAAAGATTTAATTCAAATCAAACCAATGTTATGAATGACTAAAAAACTCCCCACAAGCTGTAAAACATGCAACATATGCAGGCAACAAGAATGACTTAGTGTTAGTCATGGCTGTGAATGATGCTCTAGGTGGAAAATTGTGCAGAGGAGCTTCAAATGAGTGAAATGAAAAATAGGTGAATGAAAAATAAGATATTTATTCTCATACTGTCAGGTGCTTGAGTTTGCACAGAGTCCTGAAATTATGCAGACAAACTCTGCTTAGACTGGAAAGGAAAAAAAAAAAAAAAAACACCACAAAAATCAGCTACAAAGCAGTTAATGTTCATGGCAGATGCTCTGTTTGTTTAACAAGTACTTTCAGGTTTTTTTTTTTTGCCTGGAGAGAAGTGTCTCTTTTTCATGTTAATGGGGATGGTTCTTTTAAAAACGCCAAGTTAAGAGGCAAAGAATAAAACATATTTATTCTAAATGGAAAGGCAATTACCTCAGTGATGTTCCCCTGGGCATAAAAATCTCCATGCACTGCTCAGTGGAGCTCCACTAACCATTTTTGAGAGTCCTCTGCATGTAGAATTGAGTTGGTTTTAATTGCTTGTTGAATTACCTGTGTTGTAGCCCTCAGCCCTTCCAGCTGTAAATTGGTTACAAGCTGAAGTGGGAAATGCTGAAAAGTTGTGGGTTTCAAAATAAGCCTATAAGGTGCTTTCCCCTACGTGTAATTCTAATTTGAATTAGTGTTCTCCCGTTGGGAAAAAAAAAAATAAATAAATTGCTGGGGATGCACCGTTCAGGCATCCAAACAGATTTTTCATTCAGGTTTTTCCAGACAGAGGGAGAAGAGCTTTTGGATAGTTTTGACTTAATTTCCCCCTATCAGAGGCAATAGATTGCCTCAATGGTGTCTGCAGCTGATAGGAAGGAACAGATTCACACCCACAATAACTGCTTGTGTTTGAAAACTTCTGGCACATGAAGAGATGAGATAAAGCTGGATTTTTAAACGGGTGCATTTTCTTGAGTTAACTGAGGATCTTGGTTTGGACGCTGAGAATTCCACTCTGATCCCTGCTGTGACTTCTGGGGAAAATAACATTTTCAGCAGCAATAATAACGCAATCCTGGAAGCTGGTCTGGAGGAGAAACGGTATCACCACAAAACGTCAGGAAGTTGAAAGCCAAAAAAGTTGAGGCTGAGCTGAACTTCACTGGTTTGTACAGCTCAGTGACTGACACTCCCACCAGATTCCAGGGCAAACCACCACGGATTCGCTCAGCAGGTCCTGGCCAGAGCCCTGCCAGCAGGGAAATCTCCTTTGCTGCACCCTGCCCTGCTCTGGAGCTGTGGATCTGGCTTCAGCCCAAAGTTGGTTGGATTCTGCTGCCCAGCAGGACATAATTATTGTTATTATTATTGAAATACCCATCTCAAACAGCCGAGGAAGCTGAGATTGCACCACATTTGTTGTTCACAAGCAACGGGGGTTTTACAGTGTGTCAGAGTGAGCCCAGGTGTCTGCTGGAGGAGCACAAACCCTGCCCAGAGAGCCTGCACAGCGAGGTGCAAGCTGAGGCTGGAACAGCCACAGTCAGGTGTTGAGCTCCAGCCTCCAGAGGGGCAGCCCAGGAAAATCAGAGTCTCAGAGTGCTGCTGCTCGTGCCAAGGCAGCTCCTCCAGCATGAGCAGCACACACAGGCACTCCTGGCCCTGCTCTGTGTGCTGACACCTGCCATGAGGGCTCACTCAGGGAGGGACAGTCCACTCAGCTCATGCATTACATCACGCTTTTATTTTCCTTTTCCCCGGCAAATTTTAACTGGCTTCTTTCTTTTTTAATTATTATTATTTATTTTTTCCCCCTGGTGTGATTCAAATACCAGGCTGAGGAGGTCATTCAGAGGAAGGATTTGCTCTGTGCTTGGCTGGCTGGAAGCCAGCATCAAGCTTCGGGCAGGACTGTGCTTTAGGAGCCAGCCAAGGCTCAGGGCACGGTGTGCAGATGTCCTGCACTGGAGGAAGGACACAGGCTATGGTTTTTTGTGCAAACACAACAGCACTGCTGCACCCTCAGGTCATGAGCTCTGCTGTTCACCCTGGGGCTGATTAAAATCCCAGAGACCCTGCTGGGATGGCCTCTGGAGCAACCCTGCAGCCAGCACAGAAGCTTGGTGGAAGGATGCAGCTGCCCTCAGTGCTGGGAGCAGGGATGGGATCCAGACCCACACCCTGGGCTCAGTGGGTCTCTGACACATTCTCCCAGGAGATGAAGGGTGTGCAAAGGGGATTTACTGAGCAGAAGGGTCTGAGAGTCCCACCCCACAGAGTAGAGGACGTGGAACTCCCAGCTGCCTGCTGCTCTCCATCCACATCCCTGCTCTGCATCCAGCTCTGCAGAACTGTCCCTGTGGAAGTGCTTTCCAGCCCCACAGTGACAGCTGTGACACTGCAACCACAGGGCTGCTTTTCATGCAGGAAGGGGCACCGAGAAATTCCTCTCTCCTTGCTCCTTATGTCTTCCTTACAGGAAGTTTTGGATGTGGCTCTGGTCCAGCTGGCTCTCTGAGGAAAGGAGAGTCTTTCCACACATAAACCTGCCGTGAACTTTATGGTTTTTTTTTTTTAAAAAAAACAACATTGACAAAGTTAAACATGTCAATTGTCAGTTGGTTTAATGAGAGCAGGGAGGGGAAAGAGGTTGGTTTAGGCATGTGAGACTTCTTGTTCTTTAAAAACAGAATGGAAACTTAAAACCAAACAGTGCTGCGTAGGGGCTCAAATGATCTCTGCAGGCAAAGGGACTGCAAATAAGGAGGGTTATTTTAAGGACTCAATAAGTAATGAAGTCCCCCTTCAGGCTGGGCTGATCACAAGCAAATGAACAGTGACTCCAACTTCAGAGCACTCAGCCCTGGGGAAGTGACAGCCCTGCCTGGCTGGCCTTTAAAGTACTTGAGGCCTCTCTGTGAGACTTAATTTGAGGACAAAGGGAATAAAATAGGAAGCACATAGCTTTGTGGATGTGTGTCCTTCTGTCACAGAAATCGTTCTCCCACAGGGAGGAAAAAGGACTCATCTTCACTGGCACAGCAAGGCCTCTCTGCCAACGCTCTCACAAAGGGTCTGGAGCAGATAAAAACCTCCAAAATCTGTCCAGATCATCCCTGCCTTGTAATGTTTTATGAGGAATGAGGACTAGAGAGAGCTCTTTGGGGGGAGCCACATAAAGGAGCATGTAGTGCCACTGCCTCCCAAAAAGAAAATTACTCCTGAGGCTGCTTTTGGTGTTGGAAATACTCATTTTTGGCCTTGTGCAACAGGCACAGATGGAGTGGCAACAAAAGGAATCTGGCTGTGACTGCAGTGCACCTATCTGGATTGGCAGTGAGGCACTCTGAGTGGCAGAAAAAGGGATTTATTGGAATGTGGGCATCTGAAACAGGAAAGGGCAGGACTCCCCCAAAGGAAGTGATGCCTTTTTCTCAGGGAAACTGGGAGAACATCAAAGGGAACCAGAGACCTTGGAGATCTTTCCTCCACCACCCCAGCAGAGCCAGTGCATTCCTGAGCTCCACACAATGCAGATCTGACCTTATTTTAGCCTCTCCTCTGAGGCAAACAAACTCATTCAATCTGCAAGTCCAACTTGAGGCAGAGAATTTTGTACCCAGATTACTCAATAATTCAGTTGAATTTCTGTTGGAGATTATTCCTGGAGTCAATAAAATTATCTAGACATGTAACAGGAATTCAGGATGAGCACAATGTAGAAATTGGTTGTGTTGAGTGATATTCCTGGATGCTTCTTAGCTGCACACATATGACAAAGATATCTAATGCAGTGCCTGAGGACTTACATCAATGTCTTCCCAAAGTGAGGGCTGACACTAGGAATTTTCAAAGCCATGCAAAGCAGAGGAAAATGGACAAAAATACACAATGAGCAGACTGAGAGGAATTTGTGGTAAAGCCAAATTACTATGAGGTCTGTTTTAATTTTGTTCTGCTGCTCTGCAAGTCAGATAAATTGAGTAGATAGGCACAGGAAAGCCATTTTTGCTGGTCTATGTGCAGGTATAGGTATTGCTGTGCACCTACTAATGGACAAAACTTATCCAGAACCCGTTTCTTCTCTGAATCAGCAACCCACAAGGCTCAGGGCTAAGTGCAATTTCTATTGAAGAAAAGGATAATTACAGTTCATTAGTAGATGAGGCACTCAGTTCTCTTCAGAGAACACACTTCAGAGCACTGCCTTTGCTTGCTCTTGAAGCAAGGCAAAATCAGGTTTTAAAAAAAGGATCATCAAAAAGTGCTGCATAACTCTAAATGCCAGTAAGGAGAAGAAAAACACTTTAAAGCCTAAAGAAATCCTCTTGCTCTTTATATTCTGTGGGTAAAGCCTTGGACTTACAGAAGCCAAAGGCAAGGCTCCCACTCATTTTAGTGGGGCCAGCATTTCAACATGCTTTGTGAATTCCCAGCATGTATGACTTGATCCCTTCTAAAGAGATTTATAGCAAGCAGGAGAAGCTACAACTCCATAAAATGTTGGTGTGTACACAGGAAGTGAATTAGTAGACACAGAAGATTTTGACACCTAAAGTCAGGCTTGCAAATGGAGCCCTTTATCAGCTGGAGCAAAAGCAGTGTGGTAAATCCAGATAATTCCTGGAGAATTTCTGAGCCTGGGGTTTCTGTGTTGCACCCTTTGCCTGCCAAGAGCCTGGCTCTGCAACCAGCACCAGTTCTGTCCCAGTAAGGACTTGAGGCCACATCCCTGGATATTCCATTCCTGCTGGTTCACCTCCATGGACAGCAAGGGTAGATGTTAAACCTGGACTGTTTTGTAGGGAGCTCAATTGATTTTCCATACAGAAAAATACCCCCTGTACACTGAAATGCATGAGAATCACACACCTGGGTACAAGGCAGAGTTTTGAAATATCCTGCCATGAATTTTACATTAAGAAGACTGAAGAGGTCTAAAAAGTCAAACTGTGGCTTTTTAAACAAACAGCCCAGCTTTCAATTAATGTATCTGGGGTTCCCCTGGTAATAAAAGATAGAGATCATATTGACTGGGCTACACAGATGGACTGAAATTAATCTTGAAAAAACATTTTTAAGCAACCTAAATTCCCTCCTTCCCCACCATGGGCTTGGAGCTGGCTGGGGCAGCAGGGGGGCCATGGGCAGGTTAAATATCCCAGCTGACAATAAAGGTAATAAAGGTATTAATCTGAAGTGCTGCCCATGCATTGAGTCAACTCTCATAAGCTGTCAGGCTGCAAAAGCTAAGTGTTTTATTTAATTGCAAAGCAGACTTGCATAAGCTTAGCCCTCCATCGTGGTGGAAGGGGACCATGGAGTGTAAAACCAGGCTGTCTGACATCCAAAGGCAGAACAGCCTCAGCCTCAGGGCCTGCCACAAACCTTGTGCTTGGGGCTGCAATTAAACTTTTCAACTTCAAAGAAGAAATATTTCTGAAAACAAGAATAACCCTCCAAGTGATCCTGACACGAGCTAGCATATTTACTTTGCATATTTCTGGAATATTTCTGGACTTTTCAAACCAGGGTTCAAAGTGCTGTGAGAATTTTGGCACCTCCAGCATTCAGGCCGAGGCAGCGTGGGGGGTGTCCCAGTGACACTAAGATTTATTTTCTTCTGCCTGTAGCAAAAGGGTTTGCTAAGATCTCAGAGCTATTGGAAGAGAATCCCTAACACCTTAACAATCTATGCATTGTGAACACCACAGTCCCTTGCATGTTTTACAGAGGATGAAGATGAGCAGTAGATGTTGGAAGTTGCTGACGTGAGCAGGATGTGCTGCAGGTGGCTGAAAGGCACCAGCAGGAGCTGGGCTCTGACTGACCACTGGGGTCTATCTGCCCATTTTTCTAAGCACAGTGAAATACTTTGAGAGTTGAGGGAAGCTTTCAGCCTGATCACCACTTAGGCCAGGACTAATCAATCATTAAGTGAACGGCAGGATGAGGGCAGGGGGAGAAGCTTTTAGTGCTTGGAAGCAGCGTGGAGGGAAGGATGTTTCTGGGATGAGGCAGCAGGACAGCTGGACATCCACTCCTGGAGGCTCTCCCCGAGCTCACCTTGCCTGTCCACAGGGGTGGCATGCACAGAACAGGGTGGGGAAGGGGCTCCTTCCCCAGAACCCACCTCTGCCTCCAGGGATCTGAGGGTTAGGGAGCAGAGGACACAATTTAAACCACAAAGCACAGATTTTCCTTGAAGTTTGCTCTAACCACTTGCTTCCCCCATAAGTCCTTCCATATTTTTATTCCCAGGGTACTTCAATAATTTTCACTTGTTGATCTATTTCAGTTCAATCTGAGTTTAGAGCAACAACTTCTCTGTTGCACTCCACTCCCAGGTCTTGCCCTGCCCCGTGAGCAGAAGCAAACTGTGATATTGAGTACCCAGGGAGCTCTTTTGGGTCATTTCTGTTCCTTGTTCACACGGAAATGAAGGACAAACCTGCTCTCTGAGGGAGCCTGATTTCTGGAGGGCTGTGTGTTCACCTCAGTGCAAGCAGGGCGATCCTTTGCCTTTGCCCTCCTGTGAGTGACCAATTCATCCACCAAGAAAAGCTGGTTGCAAAAACAGTTTAAACCATTTGGCCTCTTCAAAGTAATATTTCTCCCGGCTCCTGCCAGGCAGGGGAAGAATTATGTTCCCCTTTATATGACAATTTTAAAAGAAGCTGGTTCAAAGCAAAGAGTAAAATGAGCTTGGGGGCCTTCCTGACTGTGTCACAGCCAGCTGAAAGAAAGAGCTGCAATTTGTAAGAGTCAACAAGTGGCCTCAAGAAAGAAGCCCTCCACCTGACAAATCATTTCAGGCTTCCTCAGGCTCCCTCTGCCCTTCACTGCCTGGTCACATACTTATCTCACAAATTCTCTGAAGGAAGAAGCAATTTTTATTTTTTTTTTTTGCCCCATTTGCAGCATCCCCAGCACAAATTGGTTCCAGCTAAGGCTGGTGGGTGTTGTCATCATGGAAATAATTGCAAGGATCAGATTTACAGTGGAGCCTCCATCGCTCTTCTTGAGGTTACACAGCAATGTTTCCCTTAGCTCTGCAGCCTGATGTGCAAACCACACTTATTCTGGGGAGTTTCTGACAGAAACTTGGCTTTTAGCAAGCACTTAAGCCCATGAGTTGCTGCTGTTACACTGGACTGAAATGCATTTCTGAGCAGGGCTGGACTGAAGCCCACAGGTGCACGTTCTGCTGTAGGTGTTTTGTAAATCCCCCCTTCCCTGGGAGATGTGTTGCCTGTCTCACCCCTCTCCAGACCCAAATTTCTTGTTTTTATGAGCCAGATTGTTTCCCCCAGGTGACAGAGTTCCTCCACACCATCAGTGCCCCTGGGGAGGAAGCGTGACTCCATGCAGAATGGAGCAAACTTCCTACCCTGGGCCTTGAATTAACGCTGCAAACAATTTGCATTATTCATGGAAAACAGGCCTTTCCTCAAGATCCCTGCTGCCAGCAGCAGGGGTGAAGCACCAACTGCACTCCTTGCTGGGATTGTTACTAATATGCATCACAATGAGAAAACTGCTCCCTCTTCCTCAGGAGAGGATTTAAACATCTCCCTTCTGGAGAAAACAGGTGATTCATCTCTCTTGCTGGGAGGAAAGACTGACATATGTTGAACATATTGTACCCTGGCTTGTGAAGTTAGAAAGCTTCCTCTGTGGGCAAGGATCACCCAGAGGAAAACGCCTCCCTTTGCTCTCCCTTCCCTCCAGTGGGGACCATTTGATCCTTCCCAGGCTGGAAACAAAGCTGCCTGTGTGCACTGGGGAAGGGCTGCTCCAGGATGGGACATGAGCAGGGAAACCAGCACAGGGAGAATGGCTGGGGCTCGGCTAAACCTGATTAAAGTCATTCCCTCGCTCAGGCTGGGAACCCAGACGAGCTAAAAATGCTTTGGTCCTTTCTTCTGACTCTGATTTCAGGCCTGTGCTCTGCCTTTCTTTCTGTTTGGTGTCAGAAAATGTTATCTAAGGGGTTGCTGGGATTTTTTTTAAGGTATGTTCTAATCTGTAACCATTTGTCTGTTGCAAAAATGCAGGTGCCTGCTTTCTGGTGGGATTGTTTTAGGCTGCAGGCTAGCTGAAGTAAAAATTCTTGCCCTGCCTTTTTCCAGCATGTGACACAAGCCTGATGCCATCAGCTCAGCTTCTGCAAAGAGATCCCAAAAGTGTCAGCACCCAAATGCTCTCTTGGAGCAGAAGCACTGGGTTAACAAAAAGAACTCTGCTGAGTTTCCACCAGGCTGATGTCTGTGAAAGCAAGGCTGCCATCCCCGAGGGCTAAACTAAGGTGAGAGGAATTCCCAACTGGCTGAGACTCTTACAAGCCCCTCTCCACAGCCCAACCCCACAGCCCTCACCTCAGTGCACAACCCCTGTGCCCTTGGGTGCCAAGGGGATCATGAGATGCAGAGATGCACCTTGACTTGTCCAGTGCTGCACACCGGGTCACAATTACAGCTCAGAGACAGCCCCGGGCTCTGCACCAGCTGACATCAATCACTGGCACTGACAGCTTGACAAAAGGGTCAGGGGAAAGATTTCAAGTTGTTTTCCACAGTAGTGGCTGCTCAAGTACTGAAATCTGGCTGGGATCCTGGCTAGTTAATCACTGCCAGGGAGGCTTTAACCTTTAGGTATCAGAAGTGGCCACCCATAACTGAAATAATTTGAATTTATGGCCATATTACAATGGAGAGCTTGTGGCGCTTTCCCCCAGCATTTTTATGTGCTACTGCCCTGTTGGAATCATGCTACATAAAAGCTGTCAGAATACTTGCAGAGAATGGACAGGGAAAGGAAAAAGCAATTGCATTTTAGAAGTATAAATACCTTAAGAAAAGAAATCAGGAGATTCCAATAACAGCTGAAAACTTTCAGTCAAAAGAAATTTACAACATAAATACCTCCTCCTCAAAAGCCAGAACAATTAAAGCAAGGTGACTGTTTTTTTCCCAAGCAATAAAATCACAGAAAAATGTAGTTCTAGGTTAACCAAAGCTAGTCACAACTTCAGGTCAAAATATCATACATTGCTTCAGTGGGGGAAAAAAAAAAAAAAAAAAAAAAAAAGCATTCAGAGAGAATTTGAAATGTTTCAGCTTCTATTTTCACGCTGGCATTTTCAGCTCCTCATTTCACAATGACATTTTCATTTCAAATTGACCTTAAAACAGGTTTTCAAAAAGATGAGAATGAAATATTTGGATCATCCTCAGGCAGTTCCCTCCTTTTTCCCTCCGACGATCCAAATCAAACCCCCAAAGCACGTTTCCTTCCTAAAGGAGGAAGGAATCTTCTGAGAATTGGGAACATTTTGCATACCAGGCACCTCATATTTTTCTCCTGAGTTGCAGAAGTGTCTGGTGCAGCCACAGATCCAATAAATGCCAAACTCATCCACTCCAGGATCCTTGCAGCAAATGCCAAGCATGCCCTCATTAATATTCCGTGGAGGTTTGGGGATCAACAGTAGCATGCATAATAGCATTTAATGACAGCAGGGCTTATTAGCAGGATGATTTGGCCTCATCTGGCCTCTGCTGGCAAAATAATGTGCATAATGAGGTACCTTAATGCTGGGCTCTTTGGCAGGTCCTGGAAGATGAGACGGTGCAGCTGGCAGGACGGAATGGGAGCAGCTGGAAGGGGAAGATTTGGGTCCTACATATTAAAACATTTGACATTTGGTGTCTGAGGGGAGCACTGTTTAGAGCTAATAAATAACTCACCGATGATGACAACCTGTAATGACAGCTTTTATTATGGTCTGGTTAATCCTCAGATTCAGCTTTGTCCTTCCAGGCCATCTGCCAGCCTTTTCTTTTCCAGGATTTTTCCTCCTGCTTTGTGAAGTGTGGTGTGCAGTGGCCACACGGGGGTGGGGTGTGTGTGCCTGGGGGTCATCCCTGCCTCTGGCAGGGCAGGAGCACCCAGGGGGTACCCAGGGCGAGGGCAGGAAGGAGGGCACAGAGGATTTTGCCAGGGATCCTCAGTGCTGCCAGGCTCCTGTGCAGATCTGAGGCCACTTTCCTCCAAGCATCCACATTTCTGAGGATGGGGGAACGCCACTCTTTTTCCTACATGGCCTGTTTCTGCCAGAGAAATTACAAACCTCTCTGTCTCTCCAAACATCAGCACCAACATTCTGTCCCAGGCAGAGGGGATAAGGAGGCAGGGCCGTGGAAATTCCCTGCGAACACAGCTGCTCCTGGGGATGTGGCACCCCTGTGTCCTCACCGTGCCTGATGTCCCTCTTTTTTGGTACCTTGTCAGCTCTAATAACTCTGCCTGAAAGACAACAAGTTCCCCAGATAATCTGCTAAATGCCTGGGAAGCCCGGACCAAACTCCAGAGTTTCTGTCAGCACTGACTGCAAGGTGTGCACAGTGTCCCGTGTGTGCCTTGGAGGTGACAAACTGCCACTTTCCAGGTGATTTCCAGGGCCAATTTCCAGGTGATTTCCAGGTGCACAAACTCCCCCAGCCAGGAGTGACTGCAGCTCTCAGAGCAGGACATGTGCTGAAGGGAAGAAGCAGCAATAAAATATTATGAAAAGAGGGAAGGGCAACACCCAGAGCACCTCAGGAGGTGTTTGTTACCTTGTTTGTCATAAGGAAAGAGCCTCAGAAACTTAATTTTCCAGGTTAGCATGGGGAAAAAAGCAGTGGAGAGGAGTTTGTAAAGAAAGCCAGTTGTGGACAGGTCTGGAAGTTGCTTTCTTCATAAAGCAGCCCAACTCATAGAACAAGTCCAAACACAGGACCCAAAAAAGGAAACACAATGAGGAGAGACTTCAGGCTCCCCTTTGAAGCAGCAGTTTGCAGAAAGGATTGATTGATTCCATCTCACTGGAAAGGGTCACACCACAGATGCCTTCCCTGAGCCCCACCAGGGTCTGAGGAGCAGCATCCTGGGAAATCAGCATCCAGCATAGAGGATGCACTATAAAAACAAATGCTTGAGACCAAAAAAGGAGCGTTTCTAACACTGCAGACACTTTAAAAATATTCTTTAGCTTCCCTTAGGGAAGAAATTCAAAACTTCCAAATGAATGGTTCAGCTTCATCTGTGTGGGCTCCCTTTTGTTGTCTCATGAGTAAGATCCCAAGGAAGAAGTGGGTGCCCTTTTCAGAGACTTTTGCATGTACCAGAGACTATTTTCCCACCTGTTAATTGATTCCCATGCCATCACTCAGCCCGTGATGTTCCAGCACCATCCCAGCAGCCTTCTCTGAATATGAAATGCAATCCAAGAAAGCAGCTCTGTCTCCTGAGCGTGCACTTAATCACAGTTGAGAATTCCTAAATAGCAGGGAGCAGGCGCTGCACTAGGGCAGCAAACTGATCTCAAAATGATCCCTGGGCTCTCCCACTCCTCTTGGATGGCTCTCCTGGGGAGCCTGGCTCACAGGCACTCTGGATCTGCTTCAGCATGCAAGGAAAACTCTCGTGGAATCAGCCTGCTTGTCCCTCTTTTGCTTTGTCCCATCTCCAGCCCGGTCCTCCAGGACCACAGGGAGCCAGGAGAGCTCCCAGACTGAGTGTGGAGTGGGGCAGAAGGGGCCAAGGGTCTGCAGATAACCCCTTGGGCAGAAAGGACCCCGAGCATGCCCTCCAGCAGCATTATTGCAGCCTCTAGGACCAGCTCAGGAATTCCCTGGAACTCAGGAAAATCTCCCTTTCCATGAAGAGGAGGATTCCGCTGTCTCCCATCTCTGACCTGACTCAGGGAGCTCCAGGAGCAAGAGGGCCACTGTGGTGTCCACTCAGGGCCACTGTGGTGTCCAGGGACAGAGGGCAACCCCCCAAATAGTTTTTCCTTCAAGCCCCTCTTTGCAAAGCGGCCATGAGGTTTATTTGTGCCCAAAAGTGCAAATTAAATTCAGTGGAATGTGCAAGGCCCTCAGCCAGCAGAGCAGGAGTTGCTGAGAGACCCCCTTAGAAATGCATCAACCCAGAGATCAAGCATATTTCTGCCTCTTTCTAAAGTGCTGATAAATCATGAGACAAACACAAAAAATAATCCAGGGCACTGAAGGTTTTTCCACGCTACTCATGGCATGATCATTACAGAAGCATAAGTAGAACAAAGCCTCATATCAGATAGTCTTGGCTCTTTTTTTTTAAATTTTTTTTTGCACTAGATGAGCCACAGATGTCCTTTACAGAATAAGTTATAAAATACATGTAAACATTTGTCACTGTGTGGGTTTTTTTTTTAATGTCTCACTCCTGCCTTTCAGTGGGACTTTGATTGGACTCCTTAGGAAAAGCAATGAGAAAACCTTAATTAAAATTTTGCTGCTCCCTGGACATCTGTTGTAGAGTGTTATATAAAATATTACACGTGGTTATAAATACACATTCATCTTTTATTTTAAACACATTAGTAATTGGGTTTTATGGGGCCACGGGGATTTATTAGGCACAGGATTGCAGCACTGAAAGCACACACAGGGATGGAGACATGGATGGGATCCTGGGATGATCCACCTTTTTGGGAAAAAAAAAAAAAAAAGCTTTTTTT
>VZRH01000072.1:77963-120090 GCA_013397555.1 Urocynchramus pylzowi | reverse complement strand
CGGCGGCGGCGGCGGCGGCGGGACCCCTGTCCCGGGACCTCTATCCCCGGGCTTTTCCAGCGGGGCTCCCGCCGGGCACCCCCCTTCGCCCGCCCACCGGGGTGCCCGAAGCCGCTCTCCCCCACCCATGGAGAGCCCGGCTCTCCGCAGGGGCGCGATGAGCGCAGTGGACCGCGCTGCGGGGAGCCCGCGCTGCGCAAGGTACTGAGTGTGGGAGCTGCCGCCGCTGCTCCCGGGACACCGCGGCTCCCGGGGCCCTTTCCTGGCTGCTGCTGGGCTGCTCTGCCCTAGGGCACCTCCTGCTCTGCCCCCGTGCCGCCTGTGCGCTCCCTGTTCTTCCATCTTTCAGTTTCTGCCGCCCTTCAGCGGTTAAACGCTCACCTCGTGCCTGGGTTACCTCTTTCGTTCTGGTGTTAGTTATCTAGGTGTATTGTTTAAGGAGTTTCTGGTCCTACAGCAAGTTCCTGCACGCAATACTTGCACTTTTGCGTGTTTAACGCTTTCCTGCCGTGCCCGGAGTTTTCTGGGATGTGCTCTGGGGTTCTGGTCCAAGCGGCTTTGGTGAGTGGCTCCATAAAGGTCACCATTGCCTCAGTGTCACCTACCAAGTCACTTTTTCATCAAAATTCCTGATTCTTCATGACCAGATTCTGAACTGTATTTTCACTAAGCAGCTCTTTAGTCAAGAGGCTTCTTAGCTTCTGTTATTCATAGTATCGTTTGCAAAAAAACCTTTGTTGTATCGATATAAATAATGAAAAGAACCCTTTCTAAGGTTTTTAACTCTGCAGCTCTATTTGCAAATTTGCTGCTTGTTTGAACAGATTAAATATTTGAATACTCTAAATATATTGTTTTAGGAAAAATACAGTATGTAGTTATACGTATCCTTGATTTGATTTCTATAACATTGACTTGCTTTCCATGTAGCACTTCAACATAAGATTCAAGAACTTGGCAGCTTCTGTTTCAGTGCTGAACAGGCTATGTGGATAAGAACATCAAGTACACCAGAAAGGAAAAGACAGATTCCTAGACCTACACCTTGAATCATAATGGCTGGTGCATTAGCTAGCCTGAATTATCATCTTCATTCAGTGGTCTGTCTTTAGAAAGCGTTTTTCTGCCGGGGTGTCGGATAGGGACTGTCACAGGTTATGTTTTCCTGTTTATTTCACAGTGGCTGCTGCTTCTAATTGAACAGCAATGGACTTTCTATCCCCGGAGTTCTGTCCTTCTATTATTTTTCTCCTCTTTTCGTAGTCATCCTCCCCAAATAATGTATGAGGCTTTGCTTCCATAACATCTTTTTTTATCTGTTCCATGGGTTGGGCCCTGCTCCACAGTACAAGGCACCTGCACGCCGCTCTTTATCAAAGCTCATGGTTCTCCTAAATGCCGTGATCTCCTGCTAATACCCAGAGAACAGTCAAGCTTATCTGTGCTTTAAACTGGATCTGTATAAAAACTTAAAATCTTTTTAGCTACTTTAGAAAGTGTTTTTAATTTTCCTCTCTGAGGCTTACGTGTAATCAGAGACTCCTTGTGCCCAGGCTGCCAGCCACCCGTGCCTCTTCTCGCTCCGCCGAGTCGCGCTCTCCCAGTCAGGAGGACTTGGGTGCCCTCCCGTCGCTCAGCGAGCGCCTGGCCCACCTGAACCCTTCCCACGAGCTCCTGGAATACTACCGCAAGAAGATCGCTGACTTCGACGAGGAACACGAGGAGCTGGTCAAAAGGCTGGAGCAATACAAACAAACCTATGAAGAGCAGGTTAGCAAATGAGTTTTTGAACAGTGGGGGACTACATTGGCAAGATTAGTATTTTTAGTCAGTTGAAAACTCAGCACAGAATCTTGGGATTTACCAGCAATGTGGTAGAGCTAGAAAGAAATAATTAGATTTTGATGGTTGATTTTAAAATCTAGCTATCTGTCCTGTGTCAAATCAAACAAACATGTCTGTAGGATGTTCTTTAAAAGTCATTATGGCTTGGTTATAGCTTCACTGTGGGGATTTTGCCTTTTTTTTTATATTAAGGAGTGAGTTTAGATGCTCATTCCCCATGTTTTTCAACTTTTTTCCCTTGCTTCTTGTATTGAAGGAATGCTCTTTTGTCCAAATTTAATAGGCTTTGACTTATGGATATAATTTGTATTTACTGCAGTGGAATTCATAAGCTTGGCCGTAAGCTGTTAAGCAGAAATCTAAAAAGTTGCCTTTTAAGAAGAAATCTCAAAGACTATCTGCAAGATATTCTTTAAGTGCAGTGCCCTGATATGGGCTGTAGCATGTATCTGCCTAGCAATCATCTTTGTAGTTGTGGATGGTTCCTTGGCAATAAAACAGTCACTTCTGAGGTGATTGAGGTGCCTCCTCGAGCACTGGCCATGGCTGAAGCAGCCTGAAAGTCCTTGGGGAAGTATGTACTGTGCATCTTACTGTCATGTGATGGAAAAAGAGGGGCAGGTTGCAAAATAATGCTTTTTTTCATACAGGACTGGTTGGTAGCTTCCTATACCAGGTGGAAAAAATGAAGCATAGTAACTAGCTGAATTTCTTGCTGCTAAACCATACAGATGGTTTAATGTTTGTTCTTCAGTGATTTGTTTCAAAAGTAAATGCTGTTAGAGGCTTTGCTAGGTTGTTGTTGGTGTCAGACTCCCCATACACGCTCTGACCACCAGTGGGGAAATGCAACCACTGGAAACTGCAGACCCGAGCTGAGGCCTTATTTCACTGTTGTGTAGTGACAGTGATTCTCAGGGCTCTGAACTCCCAGCTGAAACACTTTAAAATCATTTTTCCAATACTGCCCTCATCTGGTCAAGTATTGTAGGAGAATAAAATAAGTGTTGAGCTGGCTGTTCTCTCCCAGCTCCAGACTGGAGCACGAGCAGTTTGAAGTTTGTCAGTGTTGTCCAGTGCTCTGTTTCCAGTACCTGTTCTCTGCCCTCAGCACCAGTTGCAGTGGGAAGTCCGCCACCTGGAAGAGGAGATTGCCGAGCTGCAGAAGGCTCTGAGTGACATGCAGGTGTACCTGTTCCAGGAGAAGGAGCAAGTCCTTCGCCTGTACTCGGAGAATGACCGTCTGAAACTCAGGTGGGCCGGCTCGCGGGGGGCTGAGGCACGGCCAGCTGCAGTAGGTGTGCACTGTGTTCTCAGCCAGACCCAGAGTCCTCAGGGTAGCAGTTATTCCTGTGAAACCATACCAGTGAAGGTGCAGTGCAATCTGTTGGGCTGCTAAATGCTTGCACTTACTATTCCTCCTATTCTGGTAGTAGAAGGAAGAGCAGAAATTGAGCATTGGTTCGGGTTGGAATTGCGTGTTAGCAGTTTGAATGTGAAGTTTTGATTGAAGCTGCCTCTGGTGGGTTGACCTTGGCTGGATGCCAGGTGCCCACCAAGACCAAGGCATATAGAGGCATACCAAGGCATCTTTTGTCACTCACCTCCTCTGTTGGACAGGGGAGAGAAAATACAAGAAAAGACTCATGGGTCAAGATAAGGACAGAGAGATCATTCACCAGTTACCATCACAGGCAAAACAGACTTGACTGGGGGAAGTTACTAACAATTAAATGACCAGAGGGCTGGAACCTCTGTCTTACAAAGACAGGCTGAGAAAGTAGAGGCTGTTCAGTCTGGAGAAGAGAAGGATCCAGGGAGCCCTTATAGCATCCTTCTGGCACTTAGAGGGCCTGCAGGAGAGCTGGAGAGGGACTGCTGCAGGAGCATGTAGTGACAGGATGAGGGGAATGGCTCTAACTGAAAAAGGGTGGATTTAGAGTAGTTGTTGGCAGGAAATTCTTCATTATATCCACAGCTGAGAGAAGCTGGGGATGCCCCATCCCTGGGAGTGTTCAAGGCCAGGTTGGATGGGTCTCTGAGAAACCTGGTTTAGTGGAAGGTTCCGTGCCTGTGACAAGGGGCTTGACACTAGATCTCTAAGGTCCCTTCCAACCCAAACCATTCTATGAAATCAGAGTAGGATAATGAGAAATAAACCCAGATCTTAAAATACCTTTCCCCCACACCTCTCTTCTCCCAGCTCAACTTCAGTCATGAATTTTCTATTTCCTCCTCCTGAGGAGAATGAAACAGAAGGGGAGGGAATGGGGGTTGTGGTCAATTCATTACATATTGTCTCTGCTACTTCTTCCTCCTCACTCTTTCTGTGCTCCAGCATTAATTTTTTCATTCAAGATTTAAGAACTTAAGTCAAAACATGCGTTGGTGTGCTTTGACACGTCTCAGGACTGTGATAAAAAGTCTGATACAGCCCTTAATGTAGTTTGCTTTAAAAACAATGGACACTTAGAATCTGAGATAATTTTAGGTAGCTCATAACTCATAATGCAAATTCTTTTCACCATGTGCTATTGTATCAGCCTACATAGTATTGTCATACTCGAAAAGAGAAATGCTCTCCAATCTCAGGAAAATTGGTGGTGTTCTTGTGTTGATAGCATCAGCAATGTCTTTGGGAGCTTGTTTTGAAAGCAGTATTCTCAGGAACTGCAACAGGTTGGAAAACTTGCAAGCATCAAGTTTTCAAGTGGGTCACAATATCATGATGTATTTAAAAAAAAAATCTGCTGATCACTTCCTTTGTATTCCAGGGAATTGGAGGACAGAAAAAAAATCCAACAACTCCTGGCTATACTGGGAGCAGATGATGGAGAAGTTACATATTTTCATAAGGAGCCTCCACATAAGGCAAGTTCTATTTTTCTGTAGATCTCCTCTTTGGATTTTAACATGAGTACCTGTATCCCAGAGTCTGACCACAGACCAGGTCTGTCCCACAAGTCAAAGGTTGTTGAATGAGCCCAAAGCAAGAGGGGTCCTTATCAACATCAGGTTTTTGTATAAATGCTATACTATAAAGGTAAGTAAGAGCAAGCACACTGAAAGTTGGTCGTCTTAGCATCAGCCTCCTTCTGCCTTCAAAACATACCTCCAGCTCAGCCTCTGGAATGTCAGATAGGAGTCTGAAGTCATCTGGCAAAGGGGAGTCAAGAAGATGGTAAGAACACCACGAAAAGGAAAAAAAAGTGCAGAAAATGATTAGACAGAGTGTCTGAAGCTCAGCTATCTCAGAATGCCTGTCTCTTAGAGCTTCAGTAGAGAAGAATGTGTCAAGGTTGCTGCAGCAGTTTCCTGGGCTGAAGATTGCTGAAGAACTATCCACTCTAGACAACATGGAGTTGCATATTTCAGAAGTGATGTTGAATTTTTTAAATGGCAATCATATGATGTGCAATGCAGTTGAACCTAATCAGGAAAATCGTGAGTGATTTGGATGTACAGAGACTATGATGGGAATATAGGATTTATTTTGGAATAAGGTGCAGAAAAAGGCTGAAATATGCTGCATTGTTCATGGTTGCTCTGCACTGCTCAAGCTCTTCAAAAATCTTGCAAGAGCTTTAAAATTCCTGGTTTAGGGTAGCTCTAAAATTAAGCCTATTATGTAATATCAACCTAAAGATAAGCATTGAGGTTATAACCTGCTCTTTCATGGCCTCCTTTTTTTTTTAGGTGGGTTTCAGTTCAAGAGTTGAGTTTCAGTATTTTTATCACTTAGCTTTTATCTCAGGCTTGTTCAGTATCTTGAATGAATGTGCTGATAAATGAAGCTTCATGTTTCTGTGCCTTGGTGAGACAAGGAGTATAAAAGAAGGAAATAATATAATCTTCACCTTCCTCTTCTCTGTCTCCAAAATGCTCTTTTTCCTGCTGAGGGTGCTGATTTTCATCCTAATGAAGCCATCAAGGGAAGAATTACTTCCCACATTTTCTGGTGAAAAAATATAGAGGCAGTAATGGCAAAACTCATCCATGATAAAGGAAACTTTTCAACATGGGCATTACACTTGTGAATATCTTCCTTGTCTTGTGGTAGAAGTAAGGTGATGCTGTTCTTTTGGATATCTCGTTTTAACTTTTTAAGGTTTGTTCTTGGCCATTGCACCTTTGGGGAAGCAGATGCTCAGTGCAGATGTCTTGTTTCTGTAGGTTACTGTTATGCAAAGGCCAGCAGAGACCCAAGAACAAGATGATGTTTCTAGCACAGGTACCACACCAAGCTAAGTAACAGCAGCTCAGCTTTTGCTTTTTTTGTGTGTCCGTCTCCTTTATGCCAAAATAATTCCTGTCTGTGAATGCTTTGGTAGATCTCCATTAAGTTCCCTAAAAGTGTCTGTACATATCCATGCAGTACTCTTGGCTTCCCTTAATCATCCTTTAAAACAGCCTTAGCTGGCTCTGGTGTCCCTGGTGTGCTCAGCTCAGGAGGAGGCTGCCTGACCCTCGTGGCTCTTCTGGAACAGTGCAGGGACCAACTGGCCAGGCACCTTTGCCACAGCCACTCCAAGCTGTCAGGTTCTGCTTGCCTTTTGTGCAGACAGTACTGTGGGTCCATAGGCCCACATACTAATTTTCTCTTTTGAAATAATTGTTTCATCAAACTGACTGAAATTAGCCAACAAGCTCAAAACTCGTTCAAGCCTTGATGTTTGTGCAGCTGTGGCATCTGCCTTTACATCATTTATTTTAAGAAAACATGTCAAGTTTTCTTTCCATATATGCCAACAAAATTAGGAGGGTGCCTAAATACTGCAGTATGATAGAGGGGATAAAGGTATGTGATCACCCAAAGTCCTAGAATTCTTTTCTTTTAGCTAACCCTCCTAGAATTCCTTGTGACTGCAGCAGTGGAAATCTTTCTGCTGTTCCTGTAGGCCCACCAGAACACAAATACGTCATGCTTGAAAAAGTACTGCAAGTACCTTGGGAAACCCTTTCCTACTTAGTTTAATTTCTTCAATAGGTACAGAGAAGAGCACTTCAAAACCAACAGCAAAAGGAGAGAAATCAAGAAGTTCTGAGAGATATCAAAAAGATGATGACACACTTCTGCTACAGGTGAAAACACTTGCTAACTGATGGACATAATTGCTGGCTTGCAGAAAATTGAGGAAAAAAATATTCTGTCTGCTTAAGATAAGCTGTAGATGTACTGGTTGTATAGATCCCTGCATCTTGCTATGGATTCACACTTTGTCAGTTTACTTAGCTGTTTCTTTGCTGTAATTGTAAATTTAAGAACTGATTCTGGAAGCTTTGTGTAAGCAGATGTTCCAGTAATGTCAACTGAAATATGTTGTCCTTAAGTATAGAATGTGTAATTGATGTTATCTCCCATAATTTGATAGCAGATGTGAATTTACATTAACCCCACTGAAGATGTGCAGGGTTGTGTGTTTTGTGGAAGCTTGACAAAAGCAATGTGTTTGAGACAGTATTAGGTAGCCCCGTAAGGTGCACTGATACAATGAAATGTTTCCTTTTCTAGACTTCTATAAAAGTTTAGGTATAGGTAGCATGACAGAACAAAAGATAAAATGTGCAGAGTCATGAACTGGGGAAGATGCCAGAAGCTGTATGCAAAGTATAAGGAAGGATGAATGAAGGAAATAACGGATGAACTTGTACAGCAGATATGGATTATAGTTGTTGTTTTTATTATTATTAATATTATTTGTTCAAGCCAAAGGTACAGGTGCCTCTGCATATTCCACAGGATTTGTTAGATGTGTGCAATTTAAATCTTAACAATATAAAAATATTAACAATCTAATGTTGCTCCCTATAGCATGCCTCTCTTGCCTGCAGCATGATTTTTTTTAAAATGCTTTAGTTGTTTGAAATAATTAGCATTAAAACAGGAACAAAATATTGAGAAATTGGAACTGCCAAAGGTGTTATCAGGTACAGTTTTTGGTCTAAATCTTGGAATTTACCAGGAGCAGAGCTGGTGTGAGGACTTGTTCTGTAATGTCTTTGTTTGCTGATGCAGGTGAAGGCCCTGCAAGCTCAGATAGAAGAACAGACACGATTGACCAAGGAACAGGTTGAGGCACTGCTCGAGGACAGGCGGATTCAGATGGAGGAAGCTGAGGTCCGGCATCGCAAGGACCAGGACAAGATAAAAGCTGTAACAGAAAAGTGAGTCTGAGAGCATGACCATGATGCAGTCATGAGATGAGAAGAGAGGGAGCAATAGAAATGTTATGACTTTCAGTGTGTTGCTTTCTGCAGCAGGCAGAAAAGCAAATTATGCAGCCATCTGGTAGTGTGTGTGGAAGATGAGTGGAATGATCTGCTTATTAAAAATCCTCTCTCACATTGGAAGAAGAGCACTTCTTTCCTTAGAAGAGTTAAACACACATTTACACCACATGTCTTCTCCTATGCTTCTTCCAACTTGCAGTGATGACTGATGAAATTAAGGTAGACACTAGGAAAGAAGTTAACTCCACTGGGATTCTTTTTTTGCAGGCTCCATAAGACCCAAAATCTCTTATATGAGAGTACCCGGGACTTTCTCCAGCTCAAGTTTGATGCCAGAGCCAATGAAAAAGCATGGATGGCAGAGAAGGACAGTATGTTGAGGAAATTTGGCAAAGATCTGGATCATCTTACTTTCAGCACAGAGTCAGGACAAAAGAAGCAGAGAGAGCTGAAGAAGATGCTTCAAGCAAATGATGGAGGTTCAAAACTCCACAGCAGAGAAATAAAGGTAATTTCATTTTTCTCGTTGGTAGAGGCCCTTTAACAGTTTTTGACTAGAAAATGGCAAGCACCTTGGCTTTGGCACAATACACAGTCACTAGCAGCAGTTTCAAAGTTGTACTGGATTGCCTAAGTTACATAGTTGTTGGCACTAATCTAAATAAAAAGCCCCTCCTGCTTCAAAATCAGCATCACCTTCAAATTTCAGATAAAATGTATAGTTAGGATTTATGGTAGCATGTCACTGTCAGTTTCTTTCACGCCCAGAAAAAATCCTGAATTCTGTAAGTGGTGTGATAAGTGTGGCCAACAGTTTTTAACCTGCTGACTGCACGTGGCTCTCTGTTCCTGTAAGTGCTCTGAGCTAATGGTCTTAGAATGCAGTGTCTGGATCTTCCTTGATGCTGTCAGGGGAGAATGAGTCCTCTCAATTGATGTCTTCCAGCTCCTCTCTAGCAGTCTGAATTTTTTTCCTCTTCCACTACACTTCTAGTGAGAAGTTGGGAGATCAGAATAAGGAATTGGAAAGTAAACAGGCAATGGGGAATTGTTTCCATCTACCCCTGAATGCAGATGCCTCTGAAATGCAGTACTGGGCAAGCAGCTGTGAAAGGGGAGTTACAGCATTAGTTGAAGGTTATTTTTAATGATGAGCAGTCATACAAAACTGGTAACTTAATTCAAAGGTTTTGGTAATGGGACTGATGTTAGAATATTGTCCTCACATACTCATGTGCTCTAGTTCCAGTTGTTAATTTTTATTTTCCTGTCACATTGGCAGTGTTATCACACTTGCTTGTCCAGGGTAGGGGAAGTTTTGTAAGCACAGTCTTGAGTTAATTTTTTTTCTGTTCTTCCTATGTCCTAGTTACTGCAAGACAAGCTAGTGCAGGAGAAACACCTGTCACACATGTACAGAGAGCAGTGTGTCTCCCTGGAAGGGGAGGTGGCTAGGATCCGTGAGGAGAGAGATGCTGGCAAAGAACTCTTTAAGGTAATTAGTCTGTAATCATCTGCTGGCTGTGTGATGATCTTCCAGCATTTGTTTTGTATAGCCTGTTGAGTTTTCATCTCCACAGGAGCGCTCAGAAAAGATGGGGAAGCGCCTGAAACTGATGACTCAGCGATGTGAAGCCTTGGAGAAACGCCGTAGTATGGAAGTAGAGGGCTTCAAGAATGACATTAAACAGCTTCAGCAGAAACTGAAAGATGTAGAGAAGAAGATCTATAAGGTAACAGCTAAGCCCTTCTGAGGCAGACTGTTGTGGGCTTATCCTATAGAGATGGATTCTCAGTATTTCATGTAGTATTCCTCTAGGGTTAAGGAAATAATTCATGTTCTAAGTGTGCCTTTAAATATCAGTATCTGACAAAACTTGCCTCCTGTGTATTTTACAAAGCAAAAAAGATTTGTCTTTGTTTATCAATTAGGCATCAAGTTTACCAAGAACTGACCTTGTTATGCATTAGCTGTGTATTTTTGTTTCCCCTCTCAGAAGTTTTTATGTGATATCTGTAGCTTACTTAGCTGTCTCAAAATTGTGAGGCAGTGGTTTGATTCAGAAATTTATCCTGCAAAGAAAATGATTGTTTATTTTCTTTGTGAGAGACATAGTGTTTGCTTCTGTTCCAGTAAGAGCTTGATCATTCTTAAGTATTGTGAATACTCTGTTTATTACTCTAGTGTTATTTGTGACTTTGCAAAAATCACTGCAGAAGCTGGAAGTTGAAGCTGTGTTCTCTGTAGTAGCTTCCAGATGTGTAGATGAACATCAGAACAGCTTAGAGGGAAGGCACAGCCATGATATTGCTTGGAGTTAAGGATGAGACATTTATCTATAGCATGCTTGAGAGGATGATCTCTGCATAGCTTAGACTCTCCTGGAGGAGTCTGGCAGTGCTACTGATTCATTCTTTTCCTGTACTTTTGATGCACAATTCAGTTTATGCAGACTAATGCTTATTTTGATTAAAGGCTTCACTTTGGTTTGGTTTTTTTTGGGGATTTTTTTTTAATGGCCTGTGGGTTTTTCAACTTTGTTCTTTAAGGACTGACAGCAGTATATAAGAAGGGGAAAAAAGAAAGTGTGTACGATGCCTTTACTGGAGACTTGTATGTTTTATATCTGTGGGTGTGCTCCTCATTGTATTCTCAATTTCTTAACACTGTTAACCACAAGAAGGCAAGGAAACAAAATACTTGCAAGAAGTCTCCAGAGTGATCATTCAATCCTCCTCGTCACTTGAGGTCGAGATGACTGAATTTCCTGATTTGCATATTAAAATCTTGGTCTGAGAACTACATGATGACACAATAAGAAACCATAGTGGGTCAAGAGAATAGAAGGATTTTAGAGCAGCTTCCAATGCTGTGCCCTTGAAAGTGGCTGGGCTGGTATGCTCTATCCAGTTGCAGGGTGACAGGAAATGTCAGCCCTGGCCAGCTTGCCATCAGGAATTCTGATTATCCAGCAGGCTTTGTTCAGCTCAGTACAGGCCATGTGGCACTGCCTGAGTCAAGGCTTTGGACTTGAGCTGCTCTTGAATCCTGTGCAGTCCAGAGGGCAGCAGGTCAGCCACAGCAGTTAGAACACATCTAGTTGAAATAGCAAAAGATTAAAATGTCATCTTATCTCCTGAGGTACTTAGAACTAGATACGAGTTACTTGATAAACACTTTAACTTGCACCTTTTTATGTGTCTCTAAATAATACAGGAACTAGGAAGGAGTCAACAGGCTATGAGTCAGCATGGTTATATTCTATTAAGATTTCTTCCTTGCTAGTACTATAGTACAACAACATAATGTTATGAAAGCTTTGTTCTTTACTTTTGGTTCTGGAGCAGCTTTCTATTGGTGATGTGCATTATCCTAGTGCTATTAACTTACACATCCTCTTTGCTGGCTACAAAGGGTCTCCTTTAGAGTTCTCTCCCTCATATACTCCATAAATTGTATTCTGTACAGCTTTGTTTTACTTCATCTGTTTTTCTTTCTGTTTTTAGGTGGCTTTGAATTTGGGACCAGATCAGGATCTTGCGATGCTACGTGAGATCCGCCAAGGAAACAGACTAACACGTAAAATTCAAGGAGAACTAAAAGACTTAAAAGCAAAAATCTACACCTTAGAGGATGAACTACGGCACTGCTGAAGCTGAATCATTAGCTGGCATCCTAATTTTAGGAATAGGACATTGCTAGACTTGACTACTCATATGCAAGAACACCTCCTGCTTGTTTGTTTCCTGGCATCCATCGACAGAAGGTTGAGGAAATCTGCTGTTAATGTCATAAGTGTACATGAGCCATTCCTAATGTACCAGATTATATTGCTGTTTGAGCTGAGAGATAGCACCTGATAAAACTGACTTTAAAAGTACATGATGACTGATACATCAGGAGTGTGTGTGTGTGACTATATCTTCATATCTCTGGTAGGGATCAGTGTATACTGTCCTTTGCCTTTATTTGGAGCATATTATAAATGACATACATGGTTATAATGAAATTAATAATCATAGAAGGATCTAGTTGAAGATCTGAATTTTGGCTGACATTTTCCTCTGAGAAGCAGCTTTTAAAATAGTTTATATTATTTACTGTTTTGGTGCTTAGCACCTCAGGATGTAACTGGAAATTCTCATATAGAAAGTCTGTACTAAAATGTCTTACATTTGACTCCTGGACAGGATAACTATTCTAAAATAGCTCCTGTTTGCTTGGTTTTAACCTAATTGAAACAAACCTAACTGATTTGATATGGTGGGAAAAGATAACCCATTATAGAAATCTTCTGCAAGGATGAGCAACATTTACACGAGTTCTGAATGCTTGGTGGGGAGGGAGGTACTATACAACTGAAATTCATCTTCTTTTCCCCTTCCCTGCAGTTTTATTAACATGCAGAGGAAGCCCATAATGAAGGGGACCTGGTATCTTCCTTAACCACCATATTAACTGTCTTTTTAGCTCTAAACAAGATGATGGTTATGTGCAGAGAAATCACGGTCAGCTTTTGCTACAGCAGTTGTTGCTACTGAACTGTAACACCCTGGGGTGGAAGAGCAGGTGCACAGTTGCTAGATGAGACCTGTAGCTGCATATGGTTGATTGTCTTCATACCTGACATCACAATTCTAGGAAACAGATGAAATCATGACAAGGGTTACAACATGGCTTCAGCCCAGTTTACAATTGCAGGTGTTCATGCTTTTACTGTAGCATCTGCAAATCTTGCCCACCTTGCAGCCCGAGAGCAGATCTGTAGTGGAGAAGGGATTTCAATGCCTCTGTTTCCTACTTTACCTTTTTTTATCTTGTTTCTGAAGTATACACCATACAGGCTACTAGCACTTCCTTCCCCTTTGAGAAGAACTTAGTGTGTGAAAGCAGGCAATTTCCCTTGGGTGTGGAGGTGGCTGTGCAGATCCTCATTTAGTGTTTCATAGGTAGATGTGGAAAAGATGGATGTGAAGGTTTGGAGAAGGAAGAATTGTTTTTATAGCATCAGCTAAAGCAATGCAGGAGGGGGAAATGCCCTTAAGACATCCATACCCACATCAGCTGTCTTAACCCTTTTGTGACAAGCTTGCTGTCCCTTATGGTCCTGTAATGTGGCTTTTATTCTGTATGTGTTCTTTGGGGCAGCTGATCACAAACTTCAGTGTCCTGGCAGTCTGTCTGTCCCTGGGTGCTCAGCTACACAGCAGCTTGCAAGGGGCTGTGTTAAAGGATGTTGCACTGATCAGTTGAGCTGAAAATGCTGAACTGTTCAGAAACTGGTTCACAAACAACTCAGGTGCAGATGTGATGTGGACAGTTAAGGAAGGGTATTTAATGCTGTCCATCATTTAGTCTCACTCTCTCCTAGCTGGCTGGTATTTTCATAGAGAAATCAAGCTAATTAAAGTGAGTTTTTATGTGAAATAACATACTACTGGTTTGAAGATAACAATCCTATCACAGGGCCTAAAAGGCTGCTTCTGAAAATTGCTACATAATGAAGCCTTAGCCACTCATTCAGCAGGATCCATCTACTTAAATTCAGCTGATGGGAACCTAGCAAAAAGTTCTCTTGAACCACAGAATCCTGTTTATTTTCAACTTTTCCAAGCTGAAGAATTGCCTGTGAAATGACATTTTCCTTGCTTGAAAGCCATGAAGTGTGTCTGGATAAAGACTTCAAGCTCTGACATTCAGGTTTGTAAGACTGGGAGGAAGTATTGGGGGAAGGAGGATATAAATGTTTAATTTCCTGTCTTCCTTACCAATATTCTTTAGACTTCAGAAAGACTGAACAGAATAAAATGACAACATTCCTAATATATCTGCTAGTGTATCAAAATCAAAGTGCAGTTTGAACATGATTCTTAGTATGTCACTAGGCTATGAACACTTCCTGTGTGAGGGGGTGGGAGGGAAATTATGGTATTGTTACGCTGTAAATCCATTTTATTTGGAGGCTTGAATATTTTTCCAAGTGCAGGAAGTGCACAGTATTGTACACACTCTGTGTAACATCACGTGATCATGTGAAATGTTGCCAAACAAATGGGGACCTTCATGCCAAGAACTGCTTTAAAGAGCCAAGTGCTTCCTACCACTGACAACTACCCTTTAACATGTCAACAAAGCATTATTGGCATTTTCAAAAGGGTTTCCTGGGAGAAGTTCCACTACCTTGCCTACTCATATTTTTTTTTCCTACAATTTTTGGGTAGAAATCAAAAAATAGCATTTTACTCCAAAGATAGACTAGCTTTTTTGATGATTGAAGTTAGTAATGTGTGACTTGTATCAGTTCAATACAGCTAATGCCAGGTTATTAGTGTAGGAGGACAGAATCTGAAAGATTTGCAAAATGTCTGCTTCTAAGATTAGAGAGACTGTACTACAGGATTAAAGGTTAGAACTGGACAAGTGTTCTTATTGTGAGCCAAGATACTAAAATATCTCTTGTGTAACTAGGAGAAAAATGAGGAGCAGGGGAAACCTTGTTGTGTAGCTTCATTTAAGTCAGGAAGGAGTGCCTACTTTTCAGAAGGTATGTTGAAATATTAGTTAAGGCACAGAACCACAGATGATTCAGAGGAAGAGAAAAGGTTGTGCAAGAGCTCATTTTGTCTTGCATTAAGAAGAGTGATTATTATGTGTCTCTTGAAGACAAAAAAAAACTACCAAAGGCCTCTCTATCCTAGCAGGGCAATGCTGAGCAACAACAAGTAGCCTGAACCTGAAGTTAATTTAAAAAGGCATACATTTTTTGCAGGGAGAAAGTGGTTTTTTTCCCCTTATTATAACAAACTAGGTGTGGAGGTAACGAATTCTCCATCTCTATCTTCAAATCAAAAAATTATTTCACCTCTATTAACTCGTTTTAATAAGTTGCTGGGTTTGACCCATTAGGAATTAATGGAATATAATGACATGAGCTAACAGGAAATAATTTAGTGGTTCCTTCTGGCTTCCAACCTGTGATGTTTTTATATGCAGTATTTGTTGGAGTTTTTTAGTTTTCATGCAGTTGCTTTAATTATAGGGACATGCTGTGTCAGCTAACTCTGCACAGCAAGAGGTTATACAAGGTAAAACAAAACCAAACCAAAAAAAAAAAAGATCTCTTGTGATCTTCCTATATCACAATCTGCAGTGATTGCCAAGTGAATTGATGCTGTGATGGTCCACAGGCAGACCAACAGTTCTCATAGGTGTTAGAATAAGTCTAAACAGTAATATAGTAGTATATGCTTGTATGGCTACATTGAAATTGCTTATGTAAATATGATTATCACTTCAGAAACACATGCATTTTACCACTGTGGATGGACTCTCTGGGCAGCCTGACATTCTGGAATTGAAATGCTTCTATGCAGGCCAGGAATTCTTTGATAATCAGTATTTTTGAGTCTAACTGGGAGCAGCATGGCTGTGCACTTTGTTCTGGTAGATCTGTTCATACTCATGCAAAGGGATGTTATTCAGACTTTTAATTAAAGCTTACAAACACATTTAATTTGATGTTCTAGAATGTGTTTGTGCCTGCTCAGTCAAAATTCTAATAAAGGTGTCCTATTTGTCCCCATTCAAAGTGGTATCATAGTGGTATCCTCAGTATGTTATGGGCATTTAAAAAGTTTTCTTTCTAATCTTTCTGCAGTNCTCTCTGGGCAGCCTGACATTCTGGAATTGAAATGCTTCTATGCAGGCCAGGAATTCTTTGATAATCAGTATTTTTGAGTCTAACTGGGAGCAGCATGGCTGTGCACTTTGTTCTGGTAGATCTGTTCATACTCATGCAAAGGGATGTTATTCAGACTTTTAATTAAAGCTTACAAACACATTTAATTTGATGTTCTAGAATGTGTTTGTGCCTGCTCAGTCAAAATTCTAATAAAGGTGTCCTATTTGTCCCCATTCAAAGTGGTATCATAGTGGTATCCTCAGTATGTTATGGGCATTTAAAAAGTTTTCTTTCTAATCTTTCTGCAGTATTCTGCTTTTCTATTTTCTGGTTGCTTTAAATGGTAAGAAAATATCCCCTTTACTCCCTAAAGAGTTTTCCTTACATGTGCAAGTCGAGCTGTAGAAGTATACACATCTTTTAGCCTGCAGACTGGGATTATGCACCAAAACGTTCTTGGACCCAGTATGGAAAGTGTGAGTGGTGGGAGCTGCAGTGATTCCTTTTGTTTGTTCTCTTTATAAGGTTTTAGACCAACAGCAACATTTGGATGCTTAGGTTGCATCAAACATTAAGGACCTTCTGTCCAAAACGGGCCATCAGAGGTAACCAATGTTTAACCCACTGGCAGGAAACATTTCTGCTGTGGCTGAAGTATTTGAGAGGAGTGTAGTGGACTTCTGGTATCTCCCATTTAGCACCAAGTGAACTGTTGGAGAAAGGGCATCTTTGAATGTGAGGAAGAGTGACTGCCCTTCAAGCAAGCTCTAGAAATACAGCTTGAAAAACAGAGCCCTCAAGAGGGTTGACTGCTCACTTACACTGACTAAATTACATATTTTAAGAATTGTGATGCCGTTGGACTGGGGACAGATGTGTAAATACAGATTATTTGGGTTTACTCAGAAAACCCAGAAGGGTTTCTTTTAACATAGAAGTGCTTCAGTGTTAAAGCAAGACAATTATTAACTGCACAGGCATGAAGGGATTCCCTCTTGAAATGGGTTTGATTCTAATGAAAAGCTCAGGGTTTACCTTGGTGAGGCATGTCTGGGATGTGCCGAATGCTCCTGTATTGATTCAGAGATCAAATTGCCTTTCTTTTACTGTAAACATTTATCTCAGTGTGGTGTCCCTTCTAAACCATCCAGTACAACAGTTTTTCCTCTTCAGTCCTAGCCTGAGTGGACAGATGTCTACAGGGAATGCTGCTCATCTTTGTGGTCTGTAATGTCTCTGATAATGTGACTATGATGCATCTTTGGGACTTCTTGAAAAGCAAGGATGATGAGCACAGTCACTTAAAATATAAACCAAGTATTATTATGTTTAAGACAGGGAAGGAAGAAATTATGCAACACTAGATTGAAAACATGGATTTCCCAAATTATCAAATACATATATTCATCTTTCATTATGATAAATATCTAAAGCCCGCAAAGCCTCTTGAAAGTTCTCAGCTTAAAGTATAGATAAACCTTTTTCAGGAAGTGCAAGTGTGTGCTCCAGATATCAAGAGATGGTTCTGATGTGCAGAAAGCAATTTAGGTCAACTCCTGGGGCAGGTCCTGCGGTCAGGAGCTGTTCCTAGAGCACTGGGTGAAGTTCATCTGGAAATGTGACCTCTTGCCAGCTGAAAAGGAAGGGCAACCATTTCTGTGTAACTTTATCTGGACAGTGGGGACTTGAGAGCTAAGGAAGGAGTTATGCAGTGAAAAGATGCAATCATGAATGAGGCTTTCCTCCCAGACAGCCCAGTTGTAGGAGAGCAATGGGATCATGACAGTCAAAGTCATGGCTGTGTGTGCAGCAAGAGGAAGTCACAAACCCCATCCCAGGCCCCACCATACAAGTGCTGGCAGTGTAATTGTATTGCTAAAATATCAGAACAAAACACACGAGACTCCATTTTCTTCATGGTGGAAAAAGCCAATTCTTTATTCACATAACTCATTTTTTTACAGTTTTACAGACCTCTTGTGTGACTCTAACTGGTTAGTAGCTTTCTTGCCAATTACTTTATTGGTTAGTAAAAGGTATTTTACTTGTCCATCAAATCTCTCTACTCTTAAATTGTTTACATATTTTCTTCACTGGTTCTCATGGGATAGATTTAATGTTTGTGCAGGTGCCAGTTGTTTTCCACCCAGGAATAGGTTATGTTAATGAACTGTTCACACCAGGATTGCTTTCACATGGGAACTTACAAACTGCTGGCTTGACAAGGCTAGCCACTGATAGAGCAGACCTGATTTTATGAGGCCTTTCTTTCATAATTTTTCTACCTTACTGCAACAGTAAAATATGACCATGGCAGCACAACCCCCTGTATCAGCACTGCTTAACTGGGCAAGGAGGTCCTTCTGCTGGTAGGTTGTTAATTGTGGGGCTGCACTGATTCCCTTACAGTGATGTTCAACTGCAGCATTGTGACAGGGATTTTTCTGGGATTGCTCCACTAGTAATGCCTTTTAGAGCCCAATCAAATCTGAGGAGCCAAAAAGAGAAATAATGGGGAACTGTGTCTTCAGAAACCGCTTATTCCTCTTAGAAACACTTCTGCCTTTGAGCCATTTCTATGAAGAATGTTGAGATGAAGTCATTGTTTGTGCTTCAGAGCAGGGCTGGGGTCAGGAAGAGGAGTATGGAGCCACCAGGGTGGTGAAGTCTAGGGACAGTTGGGTATCTTTGGTGTGGAACTTGTAATTAGTGTTGGAAACTGCACAAGAAGAAAGAAGGGAAGGAGCAAGTGGCAGATAATTGAACCTTTGGGGAGCCTGCAGATAAACAATGTTGGCATGGAGCTAAAAGTGATTTACAGAACAGAGAAACAGTTGTTAGATAACTAGAAGCAAAAACATAAGAAGCAGCAGAGATGCTCAGAGATGTATCTAGAGAGAGGTGAGCCAGGAGGAACAGGAGGTGTGCATTAAGTGCTGCACTTGTATCAAAGGCTGCTTTTATCATGAGGGAGCATAGCCAAAATAGAAAACCAACAGCAGCCCAAACAAAGCCAAAAAACGCTCCTGTTGGCTTCTCTGGCAAAGAGTCCATTTCTTTGAAGTGGGTATGCAGGGTAGGCTGGGAGATGTGCCCTGGAGCCAGCAGCAATGTCCAGTACTCAAGGCTGGCCCATCAGCAGACAGGCAGCAGGGCCAGCTCCCTGTCAGAGTGCCCTCCACACAGCAGGGACTGTTCTGTATGCCCACCTCCAGCTCATGCTGTTCCCTCCCTGCAGGGCTGAGCCCAGCAGCTGCTGCCATGCACACGGTGAGCATGAGAGAGGTGGAGCTCTGGGCACGCTCTCCTGTGACTTGGGATGTGACTGAGAATTTGAGACTAGAAGACTGCTAGTAGACTTGAGATAAAAACAGTTATGTGAGGTGGTTTTCAATGTCACTGCCAGAATCTCATTCCTGAATATCTGTTCTTTCTGCAATGAATTAGTGGTCCAAAATAAGTTATTTTTAAGTGTAGTGCAGAGCTATTCAAGTTTATGACTTCACTTTTTATTATGCATTCAGATTAATTTTGTTCCTTAATACTGTTCTGCTGTAACTGTATTGTAACAGATAGTGCCATGCCAGTCATTTCCTTAAGCTTTTTCTCCAGAGACAAGAGCTTTTCTGTATCACAGCACAGTTCGATCACAAACAAGTTTGTTTCTTTAGAAGTTGACAATACTGTTAGCCTTTACTTCCATTTTTCCCTTCCCTCTATTTTAGTACCATGTTCACTAGAGAAAAATGTGATTACTTATTTTAATATGCAACAAAGTGCAGTTGTTATTTTCCAAGCATAAGGTTGTTCATTTAAAAAATGCAGACAACTTTCTGCTAAGAATACATCATTCAAATCTCATTCTTTAAATGGTAAACAAAGTTAAATTTAGATCTGTATTATTACACACTTTTCTTAGTATTTTCTGCCTTTTTTGGAATATGTATAAAAACATGGTTTATTTCTCTCATGCTGGATAAACCTCAAACTAACACACCACCAAAAAACTCTAACTGTTGTGTCCTCATGAGAGTCCTGCCTTGTAGTAATTAAACTGCACAGTTTCCCATTTTTAGTTGTGTCCATACTGGTGGTGTCTGGCTATTGGCAGCTCCCTCTGTTTACACTGGAGGAATTATCCCCCATTATTCCTGCTCGGATGATGGATGTGCATCTGGGGCCTCACAGGGGGTAGGAAGGAGGAACACAAGCATTGCATCCTCCAAAGCTGCACCACGGACCTCGTCCCAGGGAGGCTGGGGAGGTCCAAGGACAGAGCCACCCGCCAGGCTCCCCTGCTGTGGCATTGTTCCCAACGTGAGGAACGTGTCTGTTCAGCTTTACTCTGGATGTGCTTTCCCTGAGCAAGAGAAACATCTCCAGCACAGAGCTGGAGGGAGGTGGCTCTGAAACCTTTGTGAGACATTCACATGAAGGAGACCTCTCGTCCCTTGGTCCATCCCAGCTGTGTGACAGGTAACAGTAATGTTCCTTGGTGCTGCCTGGATGCTGGGAACGTGCTGTTCAGCATTTGATGCCCGGCACTACGGCTGTTGCTCCAGCTCCCCAACCAGTGCCAGCAGTCTGCCAGCGTCAGCCTGTCCCTGCTGGGACTCACACCACTGTTCTGTGTCCCTCAATGTCACTTAAAAGGCTTTTGGCACACTTTTAAAGCTAAAGAACAGCAAGCATCCTTTTGCACGGCCTAACACTTAAGAAGGTTACTTCTAAATAGGGGTCTCAAGAAAAAAAAAAAAGTACCATCATTTCATTAATTTTAAAAACCAGCTTCAGCCCGAGAGTTTGTGTTTGTGGTTCCACACAGCACAGGAACTGCATCTGTGCAGGAGTGGAGCTGTGAAGGAAAGCAGTTGCCACCAATGACCCAACATCCACATCACCACATTCCCTTTTTGGAAAGGTAGCTCTGGACTAGCTCCCCAGTTGGATACACGAGGTACATGCCAGATGTTATCTCCCATTTTCCTTCACCAAGGAGGAAAGCAGCTTGCAGCCTCCAAGACAGCTTGGCGATGTGAATGAAACCAAGAGCATGGTCAGAACTCTGAGAAGGCACTTCAAAAGCGTGCTTGAGACGTATAATGAAGCTGCACTTTCACCCAGGGAAGGTCCTGGTCTCTCTGTGAGCCTCTGACATCCTCTCGCTGAGGGGTCTGAAGGTGTAACACCGCATCTGCTCAGCTGCTTCAGCGAGCAGGGTCGGAGGCTTCACCAGCCCTCCTCCTCCTCACCGAGCAATGCACTTTTCACTTTTAACGTGAAAGACACGTTAAAATGGATTCAGCTGTGTGCAGCAGCAGCAATGAATTTGAATCGTCCCCTCTCGTTCTGCTTCCCTCCCTGCAGAGGCGTTATCCCGATGCTCTCCGGCGGGATGCACTGCCGCGGCCGTGAGGGGGGACCGGCGCTCCCCGAGGCCGTGAGGGGGGACCGGCGCTCCCCGAGGCCGTGAGGGGAGACCGGCGCGCCGTGAGGGGGGACCGGCGCTCCCCGCGGCCGTGAGGGGGGACCGGCGCTCCCCGAGGCCGTGAGGGGGGACCGGCGCTCCCCGAGGCCGTGAGGGGAGACCGGCGCGCCGTGAGGGGGGACCGGCGCTCCCCGCGGCCGTGAGGGGGGACCGGCGCTCCCCGAGGCCGTGAGGGGGGACCGGCGCTCCCCGAGGCCGTGAGGGGAGACCGGCGCGCCGTGAGGGGGGACCGGCGCTCCCCGCGGCCGTGAGGGGGGACCGGCGCTCCCCGAGGCCGTGAGGGGGGACCGGCGCTNCGGGAGGGAGCGGGGGGTCCCGTCCTCGGCAGGGCAGCTCCCTTTCCGGGCCGGCGGGGAGCGCAGCCCCGGGGCTCGGAGCGGGGCTTCGGCCCCCGGAGCGGCCGGGCGCTGGGGCTTCCCTTCCCTGCTTTTGGCCTGCCTTTGGCCCTCACCCCCGCCCTGCCGGGAGACCTTCCCAAATGTGACCGTGCTGGAGCTATAGAGCCCGGAGGAGCCACGGCTTCGGGATGTCTCTCGTTCTTGGAGCCCTGGTGCGAACCTGTAAGGCAGCAAAGATGCTTTGAGTGCGGCTTTGATGCGAGGAGAAGTGTCGGCAGAGCAGGAGGGAATGCGTACCCTGGAGAGGTGCACTGCCCGCCCGATAACGGGCTCGCTTCCCGCACGCTTTCGGGATACGGCAGCGCTCGGGCACAGTGCGGTGAGCTGCGCTTCTCTTTCTGAAGTAGAGGAAAATTCTGTCAGTGTCCTGCGGCTTTTTACGCCTCTCTTTCTTGAGTTACAGAAAAGTTTCGATTGGCTCACGGTTTTGTAATAGCCTGTGATGTTGTTGCTGTTCATCAAACGATATCAGTACTTGGCACTAATCTAATGTGGAAGTCTGTTCAACTACATGTGTTTAACCATTGATGCTTTCCAGTGTATTGGTCCTTTGATTACGTGTTATAAACCTCCTAATTTTTATTCCCACGAGCCATGCTTGGTTTCAGTTTTAAAGCTTTGGACTGTGGCTGTGCAAGGAGCACCACGAATGTCTGCTCCCACAAAGTCCATTACAGGACTTCAACTTGTATATTTGCTCTGCATTATGCATGACATCAAGGCTAAAAACACATATTTATTGTTCCAGCAGTGTAACAGGACTGATTTCTTTGGCTAGGATAAATCCTCTAGTAATAATCCTCTTTTTATGCTTGGTGGAATGAGAAGATGAATTGCCCTATGAATCTACTTTGCATTACATCTTTAATGCAATCTCACCATGCCTTTTATTGTACCTCACTTCTGCAAAGCCCCACCAAAAATGCTTAGAGAGGATTTGTACAGGTGGGCAGAGAGCTTGAGTAGAGGCAAGGGAGACAACAACTGAGAAGTATTTAAAATAGCGGTTATGAGGAGAGAGGGGCAGAGTCAGATGTTTGGACTTGTACAGCTGATGGCTCTTTCACTGCCAGCAATGCAAAGGGAGAAGGAGGGGGTGGGAAAAATGGGCTGAGAGCACGGGGGCAGCAGAGATGTGCAGGAGAAAACAACTTTCTTAGTGAATTGGGTTATTCCTCTTTGCTTTAAGACAGGGTTGTTTTTACATCTCTGTTATAAAAGTCATTCTGTTTTTAGACTGAAACTGGAAACAGTGAGATGACTGCAGGTACTACCAACTAAAACAGAACACGAACAAAATAATTGCATTATATTAAAATTCAAGTATATAAAATTCCAGGTTCTCTCAAATCCACCAGGGACGTTGCTGCTCATTGCAAACAGAAATTATTTAAGTGCTGCTGGAAAGGGTGGGAGGGTAAAATCCTCTGGCAGGCAGTTTGTCATGGCTCAGCATCACAGGGGGCTGTGGTCACACTGGGTGCTTGGTGTCATGTTTTCTTGGCCTTGTAGCCAGAATCCTGGAACCTGCTAACAGGAGGAAGGTTAATCTGTGACCTTCCCCACCCTTCCTCTTGCTCTGCTGCCTCTAAAAGCCTGTTTTGTTTTAAGAGAAATCAGAAATCTGAGCAGAATACAAATAGTATTTGTTTTCTTTTGGCTGTTAAAGCTAAGTAATATTTTCTTCTCTGGGGAGAGGGACAGCAGTGTTTGTGACTCTGTGTGGTGACTCTTTCCAGGGTCCTGGGAAGCTGAGGGGGGAGTGGCTCTGCGAGCAGTTAATATTTTTGCCTTGTTTCTGCGTTGTTTTCTGTTGCATGTCCCAGGTGGGAACCCTATTGTAAAGTCACTCCTGGGACCGACCAAGAGCTGCCACCCCAACTTATCTGATGCAACAGCCTTCCCAGTTATTAATGGTAAAATACAAAAGCTCTTTATTGGGCAATTTTTCTAGACAAAAGGCTAAAAGTCTCCTCCACTGGGGCCAGAAAAATGAAAAGCTGTTGGGCTTGAAAGATCTACAGGAGAACACCGTTTTCCATCTCCTGTAATGCCTGTAATGGAGTTTCTTCTTGCCTCCCTAAAAGGCATTGTAGTACAGCCCGTGTATGGAAAGCCAACTTCGTTTTTCTCTTCCCAGAGAAGTGAGTCTTCCTTTTGCAAAGCTGTAAGGACTCAGAGAAAACATTACTCTTTCTCTCAGCCCTGCATGAGATGAAGCACAAGCCCCTCTGATGCCCCCACACCATCCCTGCTCTCAAGTCTGTGTCTTAAAGCAAGTCTTCAGGCATGGTGGATGCTCCCGAGCTTTGTGCTCCTCTCCTCCTCTTACCCCCCAGATCAGTGTGTGGTGGAGAGAGCAGGTGTCAGACACACAGGGGTGGGTGTTGGAGTAAGTGGTGCTTAAAAACTGAGGCCCTGACTGTCCTTCCTTGAGGCATTTGCAGCTCTGCTGTGCAACAAAGTCAAGCATACAAAATAGTTTGGATAAAAGTGAATGAGGAGTTTAGGAGAATATCCTGTAATCATCAGTGTCCGTTGGCATTCATGGTGCTCCATCACCATGTGCTGGGAGAGTCTCTGGCATGAGGTGAGCTTTGCTGTAATGTTGAAGTCACAGGTTGTGAGGGGTCAGCCTGAGGTGCAGAACTCGTGCCTGGTGTACACCATGGCTTGGGATTTCTGTGTGCCAAAGTTGATCTGGAAAGTTGAGCTTTCAGGGAGGTTGGGATGGGCTGGACAGGCACAGAGGATAGTATGGGCTCTTGTGAGTGATGGCTTTCCTTTGAAGGTCATGCTGAAATGAGTAGTTGGTCAGGTAAAGGAAAAGAACTTGGTTTTTTTTCCTTGTGAGGTGAGAGTATTAAGGTGATACTCTTCCATATTCTTTCCAGGGAGCCTTGTTGGCAGGACTGTTTGCTCATGGGTAGGAGGGTGTTTCTGTTGTTGTGGGGTTTGCCTTTTTGTTTTTTGTTCTTTTTTTTTTTTTTTTTTAAATTGAGCATGTTTGTCTGGTTTGCTGCTCAATAGGTGTTTATAGGAATCTTAAACATGTGTACAGCTGAGTGAAGAGAAACAAGCAGGCTGCTTGAGCTGAAGACAGGCACACTCTCCTCACGTGGAATGTGGCCTGTTGTCATCCAAAACAAGTTGTAGCAGGCAGGACACTGCCTCCCTGCCAGGAACCCCCGGAGAACAGGAGACAGTCTGTTTACTCCTGCTGCTGACAGCACTAACCTCTCTGGAGTGGGCTCTCCACTAGGGGTGTTTTCCTCATCTTTATGAGCTGCTGCACAGCACACTTTGCTCCTGCTGGAGATGGGGAAACTTTATTATTTGAAGGGTGAATGAGGTGTTGGGGAGAGAGAAAACACACAGGTCTGGAGAGCAAGTCCTGCATCCTGCCTTTACTGCTGTAACGCAGGGCAGGGAGACGTCTTTCCTCAGGGAAAACAAACCCTCATCCCAAAACACTGCCACTTCCCAGAGCTGCTGCAGTGCTGCTTGGATGGAAGAAGTGGTGGGTTTGACAGCTGCTCCTGCTCCCTCCTCTGTGTTTTTCTCTTCTGTGCCTCATCTTGCCCAGCTGTGCAGAAAGGGATGACTGAGGGAGCGAGGCTGGTGCCTGTGGGCTGTGTTTGCAGGCAGCGTGTGCAACGATCCCCCTTCCCTCTAAAATCTTGTGTCAGCATAGTGAAAACACAGCCCCCTCCCTGAAGAAACTTGGAGGTGAGGTCATTCCCAGCCACTGCTGTGCTGAATCTGTTTTTTCTGCTGCAAAGACCATGGTATTTCAGGAGTCTACAAACTCTTTGCACTAATTTCTTTTATTGCAGGCGTGTGCGTCGCACTGAGCCGGGCACAGGGAAGGTGTTCAGGATCAGGTTAGAATTCTGGGAGGTGCAGCTTGTAGGTACAAGGAGTTGGGGGCCCCTTTCTTAACTTGCCCTTCCCAACTGCTTTGACCTACCCCTGTTCCTGCACATTTGATTGTTGTGAGTAAACAACACTGGAAGCGTGTTATCTTCCTATCTTGGATTGCGTTAGCGGTTTGTGTCTCGTTTAGGTTTTCAGACTGCTGCTTTTCTAACTCAGGAGTGCACATTCCCACTCTCTGAAGTGCAAAATAGGAGGGGTTCAGAAGAAACCATGGAAATGTACAAATAAAGAAGTCCTTATGGCAAGACCTCCAACTCCCCAGTATGTACATCTTCACTATCCCTTTGCTTTCCCAGAACATTGGCTTCTTATGCCTGCACCGTGTGAGCTCTAACCTTCAGGCATCCAGGCCACTAAAAAGCAGTGCAAGCTGCCCGAGTGGTATTGATGTGAATGGGCAGGTGAATGTGTTTGTATGAGGAGAGTGCCTGCCAGAAAGGTGAGGTTGGACATTTAATGTAATGTATCAACTTCCTTCTCTGGCCTCCCTGCACGGACACCCTGAGGAGCACGCCTACATCTGCAGCTTCATTCACATGCTCGGGGCTGGCTCTTGCAATCCCTCACACGCAAGCTTACCTGCCTGGGCACGCACGGTATCGTTCTCTTGCAGAGCTAATTGCCCCCAAGGTTCCTTGGTGCACGTGGGGAGAAATGGGGCCATGTGGTCTCCAGTGGTGTCTGAAGTATGTCTTTCTGTATTTCCTCTCTGTGCGAGCTGCTAGCCCAGGTATCCCCCTCAAAGCACCTCCCCTGAAGGAGTGTCTCCACCATGAAGCTTGCATGTGGTGTTTCTGTGCTTAGAAGGACACTTGTGAGGCCTTTGCTCACAGGGATCTGTGCCAGGCAGCACCATTCCCAAAGCACATTGCGGGCCTGTAGCTGTGGGGGAGGGATGTGCCCTGCCAAGGGGGCAGGGCAGCCTCCCTGGAGGGTGACCAGAGGTGCATCTGGTGTGTGTAGGGGAGCCAGCCCCCCCAGGCCCATGGTCACAGCACACACTGCTCTCACAGGCTCCAGGGGAGAACCCAGGGTTACAGGGAGCAATGTGGATCACCCTGTAGCTTGGTTGTGAGGTTCATTGACGCAGCAGCTGGAAAAGCCCAGATCTCAGGGAGCTATGCCCTGCTTGTCCTGGGCCAGCACATCCCTGCCCTGCTGCTGGGCTATGTGCTGCAGGTAGGTTGTGAACCTGGCGCTTTTTCACCACCTGACTTCAAGTCAGCTGGGTGTTTGTTGTCTTGGAACTTGGCCTGCAGTTTGTCTGGCCTCAGCAGATCCCCAAATAATTTGCCAAGATTACATACCACCTTTATAAATAAACTCTTGTGTCATCTCTTCATGTACTCATGTTAACTATGACAGATTTATGCAGTGGTGTGCCAGAACAGCATGTATTCCTGCACACACCTTCCTGTCATCAGCTGGACTGGGTTAGAATGACTGGGGTCTCAGAGAGGTGTCCTCCTGTGCCTCTCCCCCACCCACGGGGGGGGGCCCAGGAGTGATGGCAGAGCAGTGATACTGTCTTCTGGAGATGTTTCTGTGTGCTGCAGTAACACAGGGGCTCTGCCTCCTCTCACCTGCAAGTTCAGGCAGATGGGAAGGAAGATGGACATCCTCTTTCATCTGGTGCTTTGAAATTACTGACATCTTTTGGGATGGAAAAAGGCAGAGGACAGAGACTGCCTTGTAGGTTCTGGCAGTTGGGAATGGAGTAATGATGGGGTTCTTTCTCCTGGCCTCATGAATTTAGATATTTTGTTGAGTTTCCCTTTCCTATTCGTTCTTGCTCTGCACTGATGTTGCCTCTTACAGTCACTTCCCAATTCCACTGCTTTTTTTTAGACTTGCAGTAGTAGCTGAGGAGGACTTTCCAGAAAAGGAAATAAGCTGGCTTATTTACATATGGTGTGAGATTTCAGAAAGACCCATGTGCCTTGGGTGGAAACAGTGGTGAATCTGGGCCTTGGATACTCACCCTTTTCATGATGTTAAAAATTCATAGCCTGGATGTGTCATGAGCCAAGCCAGAGTACACTGGATCTTGACCAGAGCTGCTCTGTATTTCTGTTTTCCTGAGAAGGCTTTCCCATGCCAAAGTGCAAAGGCCTTTGATGTTCCTGATCTGGAGAGGGCTCCTGATGATGTAAGATGCTTTGATGGTCTGGGATTGTGCTGCCATTAAGTTCTCCTAAGACATCACAGGAAAATAATTCGTGTTGCCATAATAAATAATTCAAATCAGCTACACAGGATAGTAATACTCAAGTAGTCAGTCTTTAAGATGTTGAATCATTTTAGACCACCCAAAGATTATGGGTGGACTTGAGTCCCCTTGAAGCATCAGTGCCCTTCAAAAGATCACTAATTCTGATGTTATAATTTCCTAAGACTTAGTTATTTCAGTATTCTCTGACTATTTCCCATTTGAGTTATCCTGGAAGTTTTTGAGGGGGAAAAGAGGTCAATGTGGGTTTTTTCCCCAACTTCTAAAAGCAGGGGATTAAGCTGTCACAGATTACTTTACAGTGTAGGTTTGATACCCTTATGTGGCAAAATTGTCACGTCTGGGGCTACTTTCCTTTTCCATGTCACTGTTTTCTATGAGAGATACAAATGATAAGTCCCAGGCCTTTGCATCATTCATGGGGCTTTCCTTTCTTACTCCAGTGACCTCGATGTTAATTTCTGACAGTTCAAATATTCTTTGTTTGTTTGTTTTTTATCCATTGGAAATTGACAGCCAGTGCTAGTCAGTAATGTAAAAACACTGAATACAGATCAAAGGCTTGACTGTAACAGGCATGTGTTTTCTTTTTGACTTTCTTTTCTTTATGTGTTTTGAATTGTGAGCATTAGGAACTAGTAGCCTTACATGGCAGCCTGTGTTTCACTGAAATATTTAAATTCACACTCACTAAACACTAATTCATTGTCACATATTGTTGTATTCCATTCACCAGTAAAAATACTTTATCTGTGTCATTGCCTGTGATGGCCACAGAATTGCCTAGTAGAGCTCTCTTGGAGTGGGGCTAATCTGCATTTATGATATGTGTATTTTTTCCTGCCATTCTAAATAAATCTTTTTACCTTCCTTGAAGAGGCTATTTATTTATGTCCATGTCATTGGTGTGGGCTTGGCCCATATACTTGGTGTTGGCAACTCCAACAGCTTTCTCAGTGCTGCCACTCATTTGAGCCTAGTTTAGATGTCTGCAGCCCTTCTTGTAAATACTTCACTTCCTAAATTAGTTTTATTTATATTTTGTAATGCAATTTTCTGTAAAATTGCAGTAGTCATGTCTGGGTGCTATTAACCCCATCTGAGTTGCAGAACAAAATTTATAATGGGCTGAGAATATCCTGTCCAGACCACCCTGTACTAATGGCCTCCATTACCTGCTGCAGCAGCTCACTCTGCAGTAGCTGCCACAGTCCATGTTTTGTTGTAAGCAGGCCAGTTGGGACTGTTTTGTTTGTTTTCCATCAAAAATGCAAAATAACCTGCCAAAACCAAGTTTTTCCATCGAACCTGACTGAACTATAATTTCCAGAGGTGTACCTTGGTAATAATTGCCTGCTTTACATAAGGAGTAAATAGCAATTGCAAAACGAGGCTTCTCCCGTGTCTTGAAAACATCAATGCATGCTTGTATCAGAGTAAATGCTGTGACCAGCAGTTATGCCCCATAGTCTGTACTCTCACACCAATGGCAGGGAGTAGTTAGCTGCATCTACTTGGAAATTCAAAGTAACATCCAGGCCAAGGGGTTAAGAGCAAAGGCATTATTAAGTTCTTTCCCAGCTCATGTGCTGCTTCTTTTTCTTGTTAGGGGAACAGCAACATCAATAAAAAGGCAGTGAGAAGGTTTGTTTTTAAATCTAGAGGAGAGCAAGGGTGAGCCTTGAAGAAGAAGGAAAGGCAGCCACTTCCAGGACCTGTGGACCTCTGGGCTCTGTGGGACTCCTGTTGTGCCAGCACAGTGGCCAGAGGGAGGCTGAGCCTCATCTCCTGGGCGTGCCTGCTGCTGCTGCCTCTGGAGAGCTGAACACTTGCAGGGACCTGGATCAGTGGGGGCTCACAAAGGACCACGGTACCCCTCCCTGTTCCCCAGAATATTGTAGGCACCATCTCATCCAAGGAATCCCAGGCATGGACTGAGGAGGAGGCTGGAGCCTAAAGCGCCTGAGGGGAGGTAGAGGACAGCCCAGGAGGCAGCAGAGTGGTGTGATCATCAGGAGAGGGGCCCTTCACCCCCCCAGCCCCTTCCTTCTCTCACAGTAGATCCTCTTTCATGCCACAGTATCCCAACTTCCCAAACAGCCCTCCTTGGCCATATAATTGCCTCGTGCTGTGAGCCCCCTCGCTGCCTTCTGTTCTGGGCACTACAACCACAGGGGCTGTGGCTGCTGACCCACAGCTCCCTTAGCTTTGGGGCCCTCAGGTTCCAAGGGTGCTCAGAACACGTGTCCCACAGCAGCAAGGCAATCTGCCTTCCCACTTTTTTGTGGGAAGGCAGATAGGGACACAAAGGAAGATGAGAGATGCCATCAGCCACATGGTAGCAGTGTAAATATCTGGATCTAAATTCATATGGGTTCTAAAAAGATTTTCAGTGCTAAACACAGCCTGAACAGTGGTTTGTGGAAAAAGGCTTTGGAGATAGCCATAGCTTGGTTTATCTCCATGTGCTGGCTGGACCACCAGCTGTAAGCACCTCAAACCCCAGAAGTGGTTTGGTGTGGACCATCATTCTTCTCTCCCCTCTCAGCCAGGGGCAAAACCCTCTTTATACAGGTGTTTAACTAATCAGCACCTAAGTAGTCCTGGGTTTGTGGGATGAGGAGCATAGCAGAGCTTGTTTCATCACCTTTTTTTGCCCATGTGCCTTGGCTGCTCTGTATCTGTCACCAATTCCCAGGGCCATTCCTGATCCTGCTTTTTTAGCTGCTTCCTTAGTCAGGAAGAACTTTGTAAGTTGCATGAGTTGAAGGACAGTTGCACTACTCCGTGTTCTGCTATGTTGGGAGCTTATTTATACTTGAAAAGATGTATTCTAATTCTGTCTCTGCTGTTTTGGTTACTTCTTCTTCAGGGAATTGCACTTTGTGAGACCAGGGTTTGACAGAATTTAACCTTGGTAAATGGGTGTTTTCCTTTTCCATACAATTACTGGCTGTAGCTGATGATCTGTATTTACTTGTTCATGCTGCTCACCTGCTCCAGTAGTGGAGCTAAGATTGTCAGCATTGAGCCTGCATTTAATTTCCTTTTTCTGCCAGTGCCTTTCAGTTTCTCTGTTGCTGGCATGGTGCTGCTCAGATGCACCTAGCCTGCAGCTGATAAATGCCTCCACCTCTCTTGTTGCTGTCCCCTCTCTCTGAGCCCTCATCTTCATCCCTGCTGCTGCTCTGAAGAAGTGCTGTTGTTGCTAGCACAGCTCTGCGCTTGTGATTTCTCGGAGCACACCACCCTTCCTTGCAAGTCTTTCAAGGCCTTTCCGGGCACATCTCGTTGACTGGCACCTCTTGCTGCAGTGGGGAAGGGAGTTCTTGCTGTGTGCTGCTGGGGCAGGGGAAGGTGCACTCCCTCTTTGAACTCCTGCTCTGCCCTGCCTCAGTCTGGCTAGTATTATTTCAGTTTGTCTGAACTGTCTGATCGCTGTCTGCATTCCATCAGCCCCAGCCATGTGGCCGATTTCCTTTGCTTTGCAAATTGTAATTGCTTTGCCAATTAACTCTGGGTCTTCCAGTACTCTTTCTTGAGTGCTTTTCCCCAAAACTCCGTGCTTCCCAAAAGGCATGACTAGTTGGGGTTTTTTTCCTGATTTTTGTTGTTTCATTTGTTTGTGTGTTTGTGGTTTTTGTTTTGGTTTAGGTTTTGGTGGGGGGTTTTTGTTGAATTTTTGTTTGTTTTTTAAATCTTTATTCTTTGTAAATTTTATTTTCACCTTTTTCTTATAACTCTTCATTTGAATTTGATAAACAACACAGATCAAGGAGGGAAAGAAGCATTTTAGTAAATTTGGCAGCTTATGCAGAAGTAGGGGAAGAAAGGAAACTAGAAGGTAAAATCAGTAGAAAAGAAAGCATTTGAAAGTACAGATGACAGGAATTATTTAACAAAAGTAAGGAGTGGCCAAAAATGGGACATAGTAAGGTGAGTGTCAGAGCAGAGTGATCAGAAAATGCCAATGGCCCCTAAAATATTGTAATGTGTAAGGAACTAAAGGCTAGATTAGAAGGAAATACTTGGGATGTCAGTGGAGCAGAGGGGCTGGAACAGAGATCAAAAAGAGAGATGTAGAAAGAAGAGGGCACAGAATAAACCACTGTTTTAGGTTTAAAAGAGGTGGAGGAAAATACAGGGATAAAAGTTACAGAAGCTTGTAGGACTCATAAGCAGCTCTACCAGGGTGGTTAAGAATGTATTTGGTGTCATAAGGGTGTTTGGTGCCTCGAAAATCAGTAGCATGATGGCTTTTCACTGTGGTTAGTGTCTGTGGAGACACCTGGCTCCCCTGTGTAGGGCATTGTGCTCACTGCTGCAGTTGCTGCTCTTGATTGGCAGAGTGTGATTACCTGCTTTGTCCTGGGTGTCAAACAAATGCTCAGCACTTGGTCAGTTTTTTCTGCAGAAAAAGATTTGCTAATGTAGTCAGGGATTTTTTATTTATCCCTCCTTATTTACAGAGGATGTAAAGTCCCTTTTCTCAACGTACAGTGCAAATTGAATAAGAGATGCTTGGTTTGCACATAGTCCTATGGTTCATGGTCAGGTAGCGTTTAATCCAGAAACTCTCTGAATTGCTGAAGTTCATGCTACCTCTGCTCCTTTCATAATCCTCAGGGCTCCCTTTCTGTCTTGCCATGCCTTTTGGGAGTTTTCCTTTTACCCAGAGGGATAGGCATTGTTTGCTGGAAGTAGTGCAGGTTTGCATCCGGACACGGGGAAATTCTCCCTGCTCATCTCCCACCCCAAGCACTGACTGCAGCATTGCAGACTCAGCAGGGAAGGCATCCCATCCCTGGATAACAATTCTGTGGTAGACAGCATGCTGGAGAAGGGACCATTATGGGAAGGAGCCAGACCAGGCTCTGCTATGAGCAGCTTGCAAAGTGATGTTTGTTCAGCATGGCACGCTGGCGTCCAGGGTGCACCACCTCCAGGACTGTCCGAAAGTGTGTAAAACTCGTGGGATCCTGTTGCAGGTTTGAGTCTCAGTTATTCCTCTGAGCAGAAGGAGAGTCCTGAGAGTGCTGCTGAGATCCCCTGGGAGCTGCAGTTCGTCCTTGCTCCCTCTCCCAGCCATGGGGAGGGGTTTGCTTCAGCCCGTGTCAGTGTGGCTCCCCTGCCTGCTCTCCGTTGTATGTAGCTGGCAGCGCGCGGTCGGGTCGCAGCCCTCACCTCCGTGCTGCCCAGCTTTCCACAGCAGCTGAGCTGCTGCTGCTGCCTGGGTGGAGAGCCAGAGGCTAAAATTAGCAGGGAGCTCTTCTCTTGCCAAGTGCTGTGTCTGACCCAGCTGGGCCTGGCGGGGTGGAGAGGAAAACGCTCTTAAATCTCTCCACGCAGAGCACCCTTCGTGCTGCTGCCTTCTGGGAGGGTTCCCTGCGAGGGCTGGGGATGCCTGGTGCTGGGCGTGCTTGGAAGGATGCTGAAGCAGTTGGGAGAGCAGGGTATTGCCAGGACAGTCCTGGGGCATGGTAGGAAATCCTGATTCTCGGAACTCTTTTTCCTTCTTGTTCTCCTTTTTAATATCATATAAACAGCTGGGGAGGCCAGCTCTTGCTCCTGGACATTTTCAGAGCTTCAGGCGTATCCTCGCTTGTGGAAAGGTTTTCTGGGCAAATGAGGGGTTTGGCTGCCCTAAGAAAATTAGTGTCTATTCACCACTGCCACCCTGCCAGAAGAAGCTGCTGGAGATTTCACTGTCCCCAGTAGCTGCCCACCCTAAACGTTCTGTATTACAGGGTGGCCTGCAGGAGGGGCCGTGGCCGGGTGGTTACAGCACATATTTGGGTGAACAGGGATGTAGGCCAGCCCTGTCTCTGCTGCTGAACAGCCAAAGCTTTGGAACAAGCTGCTTCGACCTCCCAAGCCTCAATTAGGCTCTATGTCAAAGGTGTCAGTGACAATTGTTATCTATTCTATTAAAATACTTCATGTTCATGAATGAAAAAGCATTCACTGGGCTCCAGATGCGTTCACTGCCAGGGGAGAGCCTGTTGTTTCATTATTCTGCGGGGCCCAGCCTGCCCTGCTGGAGCAGCCTTGCTGGTTTGGCTTCCCCAGCCATGCTGCCACCCTGCCTTCTGTGAGCCAACTCTGCTAGTGTGTGTAAAGCAGGGGCAGGAACTTGTCTGGGCCCCAGAATACAGATCTCACCTCTGACCTTTCCCATTCATTGCACTTGCCTCAACTGCACAGCCCAGGGCAAAAAAAAATGGGAATGGTGGAAGAATGCAGCTGAGGTGAGGACTTGGTCTTTAAACCCTATTCCTTTTTCCAAGGCCCTGGGGTAGAGCTGTCTGCAGTAGGTGCAAGGGCAGCACAATGGCAAAGTGTGACCATTGCAGGGAGAACTACCGAGGGGGACAGCTCTGGAGGAGGCAGTCTGAGGGTGTGGTGGAGCAAAATGAGCAGCTCTTGACAGCCTAAAAAAGGTCAGAGTAAATTTAACGTGGTTTGCATTGGGATTTGGGGTTTATCTGCAATGGTTGGCGGCAGGCACTGCTTCTAGGGAAAGCTGGGCCGGCTGCAGAAAGAAGAAAAGAAAGGAGGAAGGCATGTTCACGGTCTGTCTGATGACTTCCTGCTGAAAGGGACGTGAAATTCCCCTTTTCCTGCAAATAGCAGAGAAATGGGAGCAGCTGGGATAGCTGCACTAGCTGTCTTCTGCATTTGACCAGCCAGCTTGGAAAGTGGCCTCTCTGTGTCTGGAGCGTGTACGGATGATGTGTGCCAGCCATCTGCCAGGTCTCCATCACTTTAGATGGGTGGGAAGAAAGAGAACTCCAGGAACCACATCCAGGAGGGGATGTGGTATGACAGGGTCCACCCTTGCTCCTGTCTCAGCTCTAGCGCAGGTGCCTCCCTCCTCAGTGGTTTCATGCTGGTGAAGTAAAGGAAACAAAATTGTCAAGTGGGTCTCTGGCTTCCCTTTCTTTTTCCCTGCTGGAGGTGGAGTGAGGACTGTCTGTGTGAAGGACATCAAGGTATTTGTAGCATGGGTGAAGAAAGGCAGAGTATAAAATATATGGGCAAATATGCCTCCTACAGCTGCAAGAGGACCTGCTCAGGGCTACTTGTTTTGCTGGAAAGGATTTATTTGCCTGAAACCCAGCAAGGTGAAGAAAGCTCCACTTTCTTTCACCACAGGCTGGAGAAGGAGGCGGCTGTGTCTTGCCCTTCTCTCCTCACACGAATCTGGCAAGTCCTAGTGGAGGATTCTTTCCTGGTGCTGCTCCCCACGCTCCTGGCAGCTCCTGGCTCTGTGTGCTGGCAGTGGGAGTGCAGGAGGGCTGGGGATGGAGCCATCCTGTGGGGCAGTGGGCCTTAAGGCATTTGTGTCACTTCAGTTCACAAGTCTGAGAGGATGCACTTGCCTTTTCCTAGATGAGTCCTGTTCTTGTGATGGAAAAGTGGCTTTTTCCTGCACTTGCTGGTAACAGTGAGAGTGATCTCCTTGCCTGTCATGATCATCATTGACTGAGAAGTGGGTAAAGTGCTTCTCCCATGTGCCCTCCCCCTTGCTGAACTCTTTTTTGATGCTGACTACTGGCAAAAATACAAATTTCTAACCAGACAGCCACTTGAAATGGCCTGGTTTTGCTGTCTGAGGCTGTCCAGGAGGAGCCTGTGTTCCAGCTGCAGTGCTGGGCTCCCCTGTCTGTGCCAGTCAGGCTGTGAGCATTCCTGCCCAGGGCCCTGCAGAGCTGCTGGGAAGATGTGATGTGACATCAAGTGCTTTGGGCAGTGTGCAGTGGGGCTCCCCCTCTGCCCTGGAGAAGGAGTTGGGAAGGGACTGGTGCTTCCCTGAAGCTGGAATAGCATGCATTGCCAGCACTTGGGCAAATGAAGGAGGGCTGGAATATGACTTGGAGGGTGCCCCTATGTGCGTGTGCTAAATTCAGCTCTGCAGCCAGCTTGTTTAAAATCCACCATTGCAATATTTTGCTGCCTCCCCTCTGGAGAGCTGGGCATTTACAAGATCTGCAGAGATTTCTGCTCAAAGTTAAGCTGCTAAAATTCACTGTGATGCCTTTCTTGGGTTCAGCAGGTCTCAAGACTGTTTACAATTCCTGTCTCAGACCCTGAAACTGGAGTGGTTCAAGTGGGTGACCTGCTACTCTTTCCCTATATCTCCTGGTGTTAGATCAGGGTGTATTTCTTTAATTGTTGAGTAAAATTAAAAGGCAGCTTAGGGCTTTAGTCACTGGTAAGCTTTTTTGGGAGAGTGGAGCTTCATACATTGCTTGGCTGAGGGTAGAAGCCCCCAGAAGGAGGAGCTCAGCTCAGGTGTTTGATACTGGGCTGGTTCTCAAATCAGGCAGTGCTTGATGGGGAGAATCTCCCAGAGCAAGCATACACGAGTTAAAAATTAAAAAGAGAGAATGAGAGAAAGTGGTGATAGTGGGGAGTAAAGCATTTGAGCCACCATTGTGCTTGTAGCAGACACTCAGGACAACCCTTGTCCAGCCCTTGCCACCTTGGCAGGCCAAGGCAGAGGCATGAGGCTTTAGTGATTTTTCTCATGAACGTGGTAGATCCATTTGTGCAGTTGGAGGCACATAAGTTATCATTTTTCTTTAATGCTTTCAGATTTTACCAGCTGTGTCTGTTGTGGGTACTTGGGATTTGTCATTTCACTATATGGCTTAAATGAAACCATACAATTCCCTGTGTGCATTTCTTTGTCAATAATCCAGATTTTAAAAATTACTATTGTTATTTCAAGTAGATGTGATGGTACTGTCTGGATCTATAGCTTTTAAAGAAATAATGTAATTTTATTCTCAGCAGGTGTGTGCATGCTGCTGCCTCCCATGTAAAACTGTCTCAAGTAACCATTGTACATTGGTAGGCACATCACAGTATCTCAAGTTCTGAAGGCATTTTCTACATGTAGAGGGTCTCTGTGTGATCTAAGCACTACAAAATCAGCCCAGAGTCCAGAAACTCGGAAGCTAGCAATTGAATCTCCCAAGAAAACAAAGGCCTAACCTAATTTTGCATTGTGTGCCACATAGCCTCATGATAGCACCTTTTAAGTGTTCTGTGCTCCAAAGGCACCTGTGCTCCTTCTGTTTGCTGAGCACATCTAATCAAACCTGTTTGTTCCAGGTTAAGAACTATTATTTCCCATCAGAAGAATTGCAGCACCTGTGAAACTTCACTTTGTGTTGTTTCAGGTGGCCAGGGGATTTCATGCTGAGCTCCACTGCTGGGGCAATTTTACATGCACTTCATTACCTGGGGTGGTCTGTGTGGAGCTGATCTGTAATGAACATCCAGTTGCAGCTCCTTCCTCTCAGCTCTGAACCAGAGGAGGCCACAGTATGAAGTGGAGATGAGGTGAGGGTTTTGGCAGCTAAGCAGTGTGCTGCTGCTCTTAAACAACATGCTGACAGTGCTCAGTGAATTGTTTTATAGACCAGAGGGACATCTTTAACACCAGCTTTACTATTCTGCATAAAAGCCTTGCAGGCTGCAGTGGTTTCCTTTGTGTGGAGCCAGGGTGTGGGAGGCTTCATTACACTCTGCCCTGATGTTTTAACATTAAGTTAATGTTGAGATACAGCCTGGGATCCATGGGATCAGTCTTAGATGCAGTCTTAAAACATCGGGAGTGATACAAGCTGTCCTCTGCATTTGGTGTCCACCAGAGGAAAAAGTGTTTTCAGGCACTTTCTCTTCAGTGTTGGTCCTTGTTGACCAAGGGTTTCTCTTGTTGCCTTCCCTCGTGTGTGGTGTTAGCCAGGGATCCTCTCTGTGTGGGGTACTTGTGCAGTGAAGGCCCCACAGGTGAGAGACGTCAGGAAACATGTACGTGTCTGTTACGTGCTGCTGTCTCCCACGTGAAACTGTCCCAAGGAACCACTGTACATTTGTGGGCACATCACAGGTGTGTGCTGCAATTCCTGTGCCAGTTCCCTGCCCAGGGGGAGTCAGCAGCACCTGGATAACCCCAGCCTGTGCGTCACTGATTGCAGCACTTGCTCAGTCCTTTGTGTTGTTGCACCAGTTTTCCCCTCCTCCCTCCTTCCGCACCCAAAGCCCCGCGTTGCTCTGCTCCTCCCTGCAAAACATCTCTCCTCCTGCCAGAAGGCATCCCTTCATCTCTGAGGCTGTCCACCCACCTCATCTCTCAGCTTCATGTTCCTCCCTGTGCTCTCTGGGCGTTTGGATGTGCTCCCCACACGTTCCCTCCTCTCCCCACATACCTGTCCACCCCAGCATGCAAGTACCTGCTTGTTGCTGACCTCGCCTACTTAGTGCTGCTTCACTGTGCTCCCCTGAATGTTTTCATGACCGTGAAAGCTTTGCTAACTCCTGCCAAACTCCTGGGACTGCACAGCTTGCAGTATGTTTCAGTCCTTTTACCTTCTGGGATGCTTTAAGGTAGAGAGCAATGTTGATGTATTCAAGAGGTCAGATCCTGAAATAAATTAGACATGACATGGCCATTGCAAGTTTCCTTTCTAGGGTTGCAGCCATGCATTTACATTTCAAATTCTTCCACTATCCCACACCATTTCCTTACCTGGAGGGGTGGCACTGTGTGTAACAGAAGGGTTACAATGTACAGAGCTCTCCTTGGCAGTGGCACAGCTGGGAGCCTCTAGGTAAGAATCAAGGAGCAAACAAATAATGCAAATGTCATTGTGGGAGGCTACTGTAGACCTCCCTATCACTGGAGGAGTATCGGGGACAAACAAAGGTGATACAGAGACTCCATCATCAGAAGGCATGAAAAGACACTTTATTATTAGAAATCTACAGTTCTTACAGAAACAATGGTGGGCCTAAGACCTGATTGGCCTTTAGGAATCTTCTTTCTCTTCCTTTAGGAATATGAACCATAGTTCACTATTGGTGAACTATGAACAGCACACTCTGGAGAATCATATCTATAAACAACAGTTACAGAAAGAGAGACAATAATTGCTTTAATTCTTTCTCTGAGCTTTCCCACAGCTTCTCACAGCTTCCCAGGCAAATCCTGGGACAGCTATGTCTGTGTTCAGAGGATATGTGATTACCACATCTCACCCTATTTACTGTAAAAAAAGAAGAGCTGCATTTGCAAATCTTCTGCGGGGCACTTTGGAGAAGGAAGAGAACAAACACAGCTCAAGAGGTTTATCAGTTGCCAATCAAAACCTCATTTAGAAGCTGATTTAGAATGACCAAAGAGACTTTCAACATATACTGTTGAATTCTCTGCAATCTCTCGTGCAAGAGGTAATTATTAGTTCTAAGAAATCAGTTACTAATTCTAATATAGTAACAAATCATCATCAGTCTGCCAAAGGACTGGCAGTCCAACTTGTCAAAACCCATTTCCTAGTGTGAGTAGAAAAGAAGGTATTAAATAATTTTCTGCCCACATGGCAGAAAAGAAGGTATTAATAAACACGTGCACATACTCAAATCAGCTAAATTTGGCAAGATGAGTAACATCTGCTTGCCACGGCTGCAAAGCCTTTAGGCCTCTGGGATTTATCCCAGCCAGTAAGGTGCAGCAGGTCAAGCCTTGGTTGGCATTCATTGAAATTGCTTTTTGCAGAGTGTGTGTACTTTGATAGAAGAGTTGTGCAAGGATTTTGGCCGATGCAGTCATGTCCTGAATGAACAACTCAAGTGATATAGATGAACTCGGGTCTGAATTGCACCCCCAAAGTTTTCAAAACAATTGAGTGTGTCTGCTGCATAAGCAGACTTGACCAAATTCAGAGACACTGGAGAAAATGCTGGAAAGCCATGGCAACAGCCTTTAATACAAACAGGCCAAGCCTAACTTGTGACGTTCCAGTGCTCTGAGCTGTCTGTGAAGCTGATGCCTTTTTTTTTTTTTTTTTCCTGAGAAGNACTTGTGACGTTCCAGTGCTCTGAGCTGTCTGTGAAGCTGTTGCCTTTTTTTTTTTTTTTTTCCTGAGAAGACAGCGGGCCAAGAAGCCAGAGGGGCCAGGGGTGGTGGCCCCAGCCCTGGCCATGGTGGGCTGCAATGATTTCTCCATCGAGCCCAGATGTGTTGGTCTGTTGTTTTCCCCCAACCCCCAATGCCAAAACGAGAGGAAGGATTGCAGGAGTGGCCACCCAGATGGGCTCCCTGACAGAATGCCTCCTCCTCCTCCCCCCACTCTCTCCAGGACTCCTGCCACTGCTCTCGATGTGGGGAGAGTCGGAGCTGGCAGAAATGGAATGGGACAATCCGCCATAGTCGATCGGGACACGGTTCCTGGAGCCATTGCGGGCAAAAAATATGTTGGCTTTGTCACTTTTCTGTTCCCCAGGGTCTTGTGCCAAAGGGCTTTAGAAATGCATCTCCAGGGAGGCAGTAAAGACCTCGCAACCGCATCGCCTGCGGTGACGGCAGTTAGGAAAAGATCACCGAGGCATTCCCAAGCCTCCGAATGGAGTGCAGCACCCACATCTGCTGCGAACCCCTGACTCTGGCCCAGGCCAGCAGATCACAGAGTGCTTCATCAGAGACAGCAAGTCTCGTGGCTGGTATGAAAGCCCTCCACACGGTCAGTTTGTTGTTCGTCTCTAGAAGGTTGGTTCCTCGTTTTTAAGGAAAACCTGTCCCTCAGGAGGCACCCACTTCAAGAGACGACAGTCTGCTGTGGTGGGAAAAGCCGTCCCCCACTCAGTTCTCAGCCTCCCGGGGCCAACGGTCCGAATGGGACCAGTCTTTCAGCATTTCCTCACTCAGGAGGGCAAACGGTGTCTGATCACAGAGGGTCGCCGGGCCGCTCGTCTCAGGACACGTCCCGACTCTCCTGCGATTCCACGAGGGTTTTCCAGACACCCCCGTGTTCAGCCTCGGCTGCGAACTCGGCCGGACTCTCCAGGGTCCCGTGCCTTCAGCAGAGGCTGCATCAGAGGTGGGGGTCCACCAGATGACTCCACCCTGTTGAGTCAGGGACGGAATGAAAGACTCCAGTCTTCAGAAGGCAAAATAGAATCGTTAATAGGGAAAAGTGTGACTTTTATACTGCCACTCGCTAAGCTGAGACCTGATCGGTCTCAAAGTGAAAGTCTCTCACACTGCTGGTGAACTGTGACTAGCACACTCTGGAGAGCCATATCTATAAACAATGGTTACAGAAAGAGAGATAATAATTGTTTGAATTTTTTTCTCTAAGTTTCCCACAGCTTCTCACAGCTTCCCAGGGAAATCCTGGGAGAACTGTGTCTCTCTCTGTTCAGAGGATATGTGATTACCACACCTCCCAGCCCGGACAATGACACTGACGAATTATTCTTCGAGGAGTTGAGGGAAAACTTCCAGGTCAACTGCCCTTGTCCTTTTGGGGAACTTCAACTTGCCAGAAGTTAACTGGGGGCATGACACAGGTGGTACAACCTGGGTACAACCAGAAGATCCACAAAAACTGGATGACAACTTTATGAAACAAGTCCTGAGGGAGCCGACTCAGAAAGACGCCTTCCTTGATCTGCAGCTTGTCTACAGAGAAGATTTCATTGCTCAAGTGGAGATTGGTGGCCATCTTGGCCATAGCGACCACAAAGTGATCAAGTTTAAAATCTCTGTTGACAGGAGGAAAAGTGCCAGCAAAACCTCAGCTCTGGACATGAGGAGAGCAGATGAGAGTCCACATGACTTGGACATAGGACTTATCCCTTAGGAAGGGATACTAAGTAAGTTTGCAGACTGTACAAGACTGGGAGGAGCTGCTGACTCCCTTGAGGGCAGGAGGGCCCTGCAGAGAGACACTGAGATNAGTGCCAGCAAAACCTCAGCTCTGGACATGAGGAGAGCAGATGAGAGTCCACATGACTTGGACATAGGACTTATCCCTTAGGAAGGGATACTAAGTAAGTTTGCAGACAGTACAAGACTGGGAGGAGCTGCTGACTCCCTTGAGGGCAGGAGGGCCCTGCAGAGAGACACTGAGATATCAGAGGGCTGGGCAATCACCAACCATATGAAGTTCAGCAAGGGGAAGTGACAGATTCTGCACCTGATATGGGACAACCTTGGACATACAGAGAGACTGGGGGATGACCCCATGGAAAGGGACCTTGGGGTCCAGGTTGATGGCAAGTTGAACATGAGTGAGCAGTGCCCTGGCAGCCAGGAGGGACATCTGTGTCCGGGGGGCATCAGGCACAGCATCGCTGGCACAGGGTAAGGGAGGGGATTGTCCTGCTCTGCTCTGGGGCAGCCTCACCTTGAATATTGTGTTTGGGGCAGTTTGGGGTGCCACAATGTTAAAAAGACATTGGGCCATCAGAGAGTGTCCAGTGGACGGCAACAGAGGTGGTGAAGGGCCTTGGGGGGGAGTCG
>VZRH01000072.1:30225-76315 GCA_013397555.1 Urocynchramus pylzowi | reverse complement strand
GCTTGTCTACAGAGAAGATTTCATTGCTCAAGTGGAGATTGGTGGCCATCTTGGCCATAGCGACCACAAAGTGATCAAGTTTAAAATCTCTGTTGACAGGAGGAAAAGTGCCAGCAAAACCTCAGCTCTGGACATGAGGAGAGCAGATGAGAGTCCACATGACTTGGACATAGGGCTTATCCCTTAGGAAGGGATACTAAGTAAGTTTGCAGACAGTACAAGACTGGGAGGAGCTGCTGACTCCCTTGAGGGCAGGAGGGCCCTGCAGAGAGACACTGAGATATCAGAGGGCTGGGCAATCACCAACCATATGAAGTTCAGCAAGGGGAAGTGACAGATTCTGCACCTGATATGGGACAACCTTGGACATACAGAGAGACTGGGGGATGACCCCATGGAAAGGGACCTTGGGGTCCAGGTTGATGGCAAGTTGAACATGAGTGAGCAGTGCCCTGGCAGCCAGGAGGGACATCTGTGTCCGGGGGGCATCAGGCACAGCATCGCTGGCACAGGGTAAGGGAGGGGATTGTCCTGCTCTGCTCTGGGGCAGCCTCACCTTGAATATTGTGTTTGGGGCAGTTTGGGGTGCCACAATGTTAAAAAGACATTGGGCCATCAGAGAGTGTCCAGTGGAGGGCAACAGAGGTGGTGAAGGGCCTTGGGGGGGAGTCGCATGAGGAGAGGCTGAGGGCGCTTGTTCTGTTCAGCCTGGAGAAGAGGAGACTGAGGGGAGACCTCATTGCAGGCTACAGTTTACTCATGAGGGGAAGGTGAGGGACAGACACTGATCTCTTCTCAGTGGTGACCAGGGACAGGACCTGAGGAAGTGACCTGAAGTTGTGTCAGGGGAGGTTTAGTTTGGATGTGAGAAAAGGTTCTTCACCCGGAGGGTGGTCACAGCACCAAGCCTGACAGAGCTCAAGCATTTGGACAACAGTCTTGGACACCTGATGTGACTCTTGGGGATGGTGCTGAGCAGGGCCTGGAGCTGGACTCAATGAGCCTTGTGGGTCCCTTTCAACACAGCATATTCTGTGATTCTGTAATCTCAGGAGGCAGAGATCTTAGAGTTGTTGCTTGTAGCTTACTAAGACAAAAAGAATGCTGTTGCTGCAAAAGTCTAAATTCCAAGAAATTATTCTTAATTGGCAAGTCTTGTTTGTGCTTCCATTAGCCAAGATAACAGATATTATTAGTAGTAGTTGTCTGATCACTGCAGCACCTTCTTAGAGGTTAACAGGGCACAGCAGCACATAAGCAGCACCAAGGCAGTCTGTAGGGATCTTAAGATTTCAACCCTGTAACAAATTCTCCACATTTTTTCAAACTTCACAACCAAATTTGGTTCTGTTGATGCACTGAGAGGGCCAGGTCTGCTTTGTCCACATCTGAAGGGAACTGGTGCAGAGGGTCTCCTTGGCAACCCACCTGCCCTATGGTGTTTGCCAGATTTCCCATCTGGCAGAGCCCATCAGTGCCTGACTCTGTAGCTGTCTGCAGGAAGGCTTTGATCTGAGGGTCTGTGCAGGGAGTTGCTGTCAGTCACTGCCTGCTGCTCTCCACTTGCCAGGAAAGGCTGTTCTAGCTCCTAAGAACAGGGTGTCACAGGGAGCCTTTCTGCCTTCTTCCAGCTCTAGCTCATGGTCCTTCTCTTCATCCCCTGAAAAATTTGGGATATTGAGGATAAAAAGAAGGAGGTGCTTGTGAGTAGATCAAAATTCATGATGTCAAAGCCCCTCTGCTTTTCATTGTGGTGCTGGAGATGTTGCAGAGAGGAGGCTGACTGGTCATGGCCAAGGGAACTGGATGTGAAGTGGGTGACACTGGCTGGGGGTGGGTGGAAATGCAGAAATTAAGGGATGAATCTAGACCCCAGGCACCCTTCTTGCTCAGTGTGGGTTGCTGCTGGTCTCTGGGGACCAGCTGCACATGGAGTTGAGTACAACTATCACAGGTAACAATCACGTGGACAGTGCCACGACCTAGGACACTTTCTTCAGACCATGTGCACACAGTTGGTTTTATCCATCTGTTTAATCCGAGGGCAGACTCTGGTTCTGTCAGGTCATCTGGGCTTCTTGGTAACTTCTAGAAACCTCCTTGTGCAGCTGTGGGCTGCTGGTGGCAGTAAGCAGCAGTAACTCTGTGGTTCCCCCTCACACACTGTGCCTGAGCACACCATTACCTGTGCCACAACACTGCTGGGCAAAGGTCTGCAGGGACTCGGGCACCAGCTCTGTGCACTTTGCTTGGGCATCTGGCAATGCTGGAGGAGAAACTGTTACACAAGAAGGATTGGGCTAAACTCTGGTATGAAAAAGAGCTGCAGCTGGAGGCAGCTGTTAGCACAGACCATCAAACCAGGAGAAGACATGCCTGTCTACCCAGCAGGCCTGGTGGGGGAATTTCAGTGCTGGCTACTATGAATGAGTGACCCCTGGAACAGTTGTGAAGGAACCAAGAGATGGAGAGGCCAGGGATCAGTGGGAAATAGCCAGAGCATGAGCTAGGATTAGGTTTCAGATAAGCATCTGAGGAAACAGCTGCAGTGGTCAGGACTGGGGGTAATGGAAAGGACTAGGTCTGGGGCAGCTGGGTGGGGACAGTCAGAGGCAGTAGGACAACACCATGCCCCATGGATGAATTACCATCACATGCTGATGACTGAAGACAGCACTGGAGTGCCACCAAGGTATCCATGCAGCAGTGGCATTGGCAGTGTTGTGAGCTGAAAGGACAGGAAGGTGCAGGGAGCTGCTTGTGGGTCCTGTAAGGCTGTGGGCCAAGCACAGCTCCAGTTTGGGCAGGTGGACCTCCACAGAGATCCTCAGGCACTTGCTAGCACAGAACTGAACCCAGCAGGAGTAATATCTGTTGGCTGCATCCAGCTTCATCTGCTCCACAGCAGGACACCCTTTATCCTCCTGTCCTTTGCATTGCTGTCAAACTGGGATGAAATACCTGGGTTTCCCCAGGGATTTGCTTTAGGCAAGCCAGTCTCACCTCACAGTATTCCTGTGGGAGGGGAGCAGAGGATGGCACAGCAGGGTCCTAACTAAAGGTGCTAAAGGAAGCACCCTGCTTGACATGGTTGCACTTTTAATGGCTTAGGGGCACCTGGGTCCTGGAGGTCTGGGTTAGCCTGGAGCTTCTCCCATGGCCACTTACTGGTCAGCACTTGCAGGAGTGTAAAGGAAGGTCAGAACTTCCCTTCAGGGCTCAAACACTGTTCTCAAAACTCTGCTGCTCAGGGGAGTTAACTCCAGATTTACCACAGCATTTCTGATCTCAAAGGCAGGCTATAAGGACCTAAATGAAGCAAGGCTGTATGAGATTTGGGATGGTCAAACCGATACATCCTTCATCTGCATAACTGGATCCCTCTTAGTTACTGGAGTTTTTTGGAAAGGCCACAGTGAAACTGGACACCTTACACCTGCAACTGAAAAATACAAGGGAACCTCTTTCAAATATGGTCACACAAGCACTGTTCAGGAGGAAAAGTGACCCAGGAGTCACTCACTGGTCTGTGTGGTAAAAAGTTGGCTGTGCAGCAAAGCTGTCTGCCTTGCTTGCTGCAGCTCATCAGAACATAAATAGAGTGAGGCCACGGGCTGGATCTAAGCCCACAGAAGGCAGTGGTAGGGCTCCCACCAGGCTGCAGCCAATATGGTCCCAAGCAGCTTTGTTTAAAAATGGAAGAGAACATAAACAGGCAAGACTGAGCTGTGACATTCCCTTGAACGCAGATACATCTCTGTGTGGAGCAGAGCAGCTAGCTCTGTGTGCTTCAGTGCTCAGGGGTATCATGAGGTCTCAGAAGGACCATGGGGAAGGATCAGCAGAGGTGGCTGAGGCAAGAGAGCTTTTCTTGTGACAGGTTTTACTTGTGTAAGATACCTATGTCCTTATTCTTTTCCCCTGTGAAGAGAGACGACTTCACGCCAGTCCTACAGCAGAATTCAGAGTGGTTTTAGAGATGAAATCAGTCTCTTGATTTCCCTCAGCACCATACCATTTAATGGGAGTTACACCACGAACCTGTAAAGCATTGTTTGTAAAATAGCCTATTGTGTATGTGCTAGGTACTCTCAGCACAGTTAATCCAGTGCTGCAGGAGCCACTGATGCAAGTGGTGTGGCTGGTGTTTTTTTTAAGGGTTGGATAATTTTATGACTAATAGTAACACTTGCAACTATGCCTGGTAAGAGAAGAGTAATCACAATTTGTGCTGCAGGGCATACGCTGACTGTTTCTGTCGGTCATGAGGACATTTTTTTTTTCCTCTCTGTAAGGTAATACAGCTAAAGGTACTTTTGAAGGTTGTTTTCTTCTGTCTTTTAAACATTAGATGTTGGCTGCTGGTCAAAGGTGGATTATCTGATGGGAAGAACCAATGGCCTGATGTTCTAATTACTAAATTCCTACGTAAGGCTTTTATTTCCTGCACAGTGAGGTACTGTGCATATGCTGTGACTTTTCAGAGAGCCCATTTTTTGTAAGATGGAGTTAAACCCCTAGCTCTGGTCCCTAATTGAAACCAGCAGCACTCAGTAAGTTTGCACCATGTCTGCCTGCTGAGTAGCCCTAGGCAGGCCTCTGTGGTTTCTGTTCTGTGCCCAGGAACTGTATCTCTGGCAGAAAGTCTTAGAGCTGAGTGAAAAAATTGCAATAGATAATGCACCATATTTATTTCACTTTGTTTGTTTGCTTGTGCAACTTCCAGGAGCAGATCAAAATCTCCTGGCATGTACTTGGTATTGTTTAGCTGTTGTATAGGCACTGCTTTTTCTTTTTTATTTTCCTCCTGATCTGGCTAAGGCTAGCCTTTAGACAATCCAGGCCTGTTGTAAATGCTTGTAAGAAGTGAATTAAAAACTGGCCCTCTCTGAGTAAACCAAAACATGGCTTGAAAATATGTTGGGGTTGATTCTTCCAGGGTGGTTCAGTCACTCAGAAAACTGGAAGAAGGCTACTTTAATTACTAAGATGAGTGGTAAAAAGAATCCTTTTAATGTTGCTGGTTGTGGCAGCTTGGTTTTGCTCTGTTCCTTCCACTCCTATAGCTGTACAGCTCTGTACAAACTGTATACAGCTGTGCACACAAATGAGCAGCTGGGCAGTTTTGACCATTGGGCAAAATCCCTGGTGGGTGATGTTTTTGTTTTTAAAGAGCAAAAAATAACCTGGCTTGGTTCTCCAGCTTGCAGTTTGCAGCACCATTGGTTAGAAAACATCCTTTTGATATAAAAGCAGAGTGAACTGGAGTAAGCTGCTAAAAAGAGAGAAAATACAGGATACTGAGATGCTGTCCCATGTCACCTCTTTGACTGTAATTGCATTTTGGCATCTCGTGGGTCCTGCTAAACAAATGTGCTCCCTTGTGGCTCCTGCTTTGCTTGTGGCATTGAAGCAGTCAGGATTTCACATGGGGTTTATTCTGTCTCAGGTTCACAGGTACCACAGCATCCCCAGATCCTGCTCCCATCAATCTGTGAGAGGTCAGTGCTACATCTTGTCAGACTGGGGAGGGGAAAGGACTTGCTTTGCTGTGAGAAACGTGACCCTGCACTGTAAGGAGCACTGAGAAGCCCTGTGAGCACTCCGAGGAGCACTGCTATCCCCCAGGCCTTTGTAGCAGGTCAGGAAGTCAGCAGGGCCATTTGGTGTCCATCACACCCAGCTGCTGCTGGAGCTCTGGGAGCTTGCTGTCATGGTTTCACTGGTGCTTTTCTCATGGCATGAGAATGGGGCCGTCCTGGGTGGAAAGAATAGCTTATAATTTTTTTTGTATGACAGTTACTCTTTTTTCTCCTCATCCTTGCTTCTTTCCTTAGATTTACCCTGGGGTGAGGGATGAGTCACAAAATCTAATGGGCTTTTGCAAGAAGCAGCAGAGGAGGAAGGGCTCCACCAGGGAGTGGTGGCTGATTCCTCGGGAGCAGTGCGTGGCCACCAGATGAAATGTAATGCTGCTGGAGCCCCCGGTGTTCTCCACTCTTGGTGTTGGCAGGAGGCTGGGGCAGCTGAGGAGAACATTTTGGCTTGGTCAGCAACCTGCTTAGACAACAGCCTGTCCTGGAGTCAGTCCTGGAGCTTGACAAGGCAGCCCCACAGCCTGGCCCCTGCAGATGCCTGCTCCTTGCCTTGGGAGCAGGTGGATTGCTTACAGCCAGAGAAGAGGAGATGAAAGGGAGAGGAGGGACCAGCTATCATTTATTAATGCTGTTGAGTTGTGTTTCTTTCCAGTGCTGTAAGATTGGGGCAGGACTTGCAGGCAGCTGATGAAAGAGGAGACCGAGCTCACCAGGAAACATGAGAGCTTTCAGGAGGAGTCTCAGGAGGGCCGCGGGGAGATGGGAAAGTCTGTGTGCTCCCCCAAAGTACTCAGAGGCTGTAAGAATCTGAGAGGGCAAGGGAGTGCCCTTGAGAGAGAAAAGAAAATAAATAAAAAGCATGGAGAGGCCACCTGAGAAGGGATGGAAGAAACTGTACAGTCATCTTGTTATTGCAGAGTTGGTAGATAAAAATACGGGGTTTTCTTCTCTTCTGTGATATTTCATGTTTGCTAAAAATTTTAAGTTGGTATTATGCCCGAGGTGTATTTCCTCTCTTTAGAGCTATTGCTGGGTGAGACCTTGCCTATCCAGAGAGCCCACTACTTTGCTAGGATAAGTGAGCCAGGTTTTGTGAAAAAGACCCGTAAGACTTCCTGGGGTTAGTTAGAGGAATAGGTTTTAGAAATATGTGAAAAATTTCTGTGGAGTCTGGTGAAAAATTATGCATGCTCTGTTTTTTTGTAACTCTTCACAGTCTGTAGCAGGGATGAAGTTGCTAATTAAACTCTTCTTTTATTTGAGACAACCCAAAATAGTTAGAATTGTTCATAAAGGATATCCCTCCACAAGGGCTGCTCACAGCAACTGAATGCTTTAGGGAGCAGATTTCACCAAAGTTCTGGGACATGCTGTGTGTCTCCGGTTTTGTGAGTCATGCTTTTGATCATATGCAAAGATGAATAAAAAATGTTGCTCTGACATTTCCAAATTATGCAGTTACAAGCATTTGAAATTAAACCCAGTGGGGCTTACTTTGCCAGCTTCTGAGATACAGAGATCAGATGTTTTTTTAACTAGAAAGCAAGCTTTTTTCTTATTTCTAATGAGGATCAGAGTGCCCAGAGGCCTAATTTTTCCAATAGAAGGAGTAGCACTTTTGTAACAAATCTGTGTGAGCCTTAGTGCACAGACCCTGTGAATCAGAATCTCCATGCTGGTGTTTTTTGGTGTTTTAGAAAGTGAAATAATTGAGCCTCACAGTACTTCTGTGAATCAAGTTTATGCTACTCTCACCGTGAACATTGACTGAAAAATAGTCAAGGAGAGCATGCTGGCATTCAGGACATGCCAGAATTCACTCATTCCATATTTACTCCTCACAAGCTTTGTCCTGATCTTTCATCAGTGCTGCTGTTAAGGTTACTGAATTTTCAAACACCAACACAGCTGCTTTTAAAAAAGGGTGCAAGTCCCATCTTTGCAGTGCTGCCTGGACCAGTGCTGAACAAGCACCTCGTATTTCAGTCAGTGTTGTGAGAAGGCGTGACAAAACTCACTCCAGCAGCCCAGATCCTTAAAAGCAGGTAAAACCCAGTGTGTGATGTCTGTGGTGCGAGTGTCACTCTTGATGTTGGCTAAAAGAGTGAGGGTGTAGGAGAGCACATTGGGCCATCCTGACGTGGTGCTGTCTTCATTTTGTGCACTGCACCACCAGGTCTTCCTCTTGGCAAGAGCCAGGGCAGCACAGAAATGAACCTGGTGGAGCTGAGCAATTTTGGTTTGCTGCCAGTTTACCTGTTAGCATATTCCATCAGAGCAGGACTTACTTGGATGGATAAGCTCCTGGACAACAGACTGCTGAAATTTCCATTGCATTATTTTGGCATCAGCTCTCCAAGCGGAAGAGCGTGCCTAACAGTGGAACTTACGGGTGTTATGAAATATAATAGACAAAGCCCTAAAATCCTGCAGCAAACAGAATGTGCTTTCTGCTCCATGTTTCATAGATCCTATGAAATTCTGATGTGGTAGCCTGTGTGGGAAGGAACTGGCAGGGCTTTGGGAGGGTCCAGTCCGGCTAGCTCAGGACCCGGAGCCCCTGGCTCAATCCCACATGAACAGAAGCAAAAGACAGAGGTGCTCTTTCCCTCTGGGGAGCCAAGTCCTATTTTATTTCCTAGAGAGGAGACACCCGGGGGGGTCCAGGTGACCTCCCAAGTGGAAAAAAGGCGGTGGTCTCCTCCCTAGGGGATTTTAAGCACAGTGAAAGGGGGGCAGTGAAAGGGGGCCCGCAGCCACTGGGATACAAGTGAGGAGGGGCGAGGGGAGGGGAAAACCAGGAAGAGACCACCAACACTGATGCTTGGGTTGGGAAGGGGAAGACCATGTGATATTATAGGATACAAATAATTTGAACAGTGCTAATTACCAAACACCCAGTGCAAAACAACTAAATAACTATTTAGTGCAATACAACGAGCCTGGGTATTATTCTGTGGTTGCTTTATTTGAATTTAAAAAAAAAATCCTATCTCATTAATATAGTAGGGATCTGAATAATAAATTTAGGTTGCAAAACCTTATTCCTTCTGGCATTCAGTCCCTTCTCTTTTGTCCCTCCATTCTCATTTTCCAGGATCACAAAGGTTTTTGATCACAGACTTGAAATTTGCTGTGAAGAAGGTTCATCTCTAATGGAGAGATGGAGAGCACAGAGTGAGAGAGGAAACTTCGCAGTATTCCTGCAAACTCTGAAGTAGTTAATTGTATTGCCATTTTGGGCTAGGCTCTAAATAGGCACATGTGTGGCTTGGCTCAAATCCCAGTATTTTCCCTTGGGACTTCTGTTTCCAAGGTACTTAAAGACAGGTTTTTCAAAAGTAATGAAGTTGTAAACTTTTGGGGTTGAGAGTTATCAGAATATTTAGATGGCTGTCTGTTTTAAAACTACTTCACAAATTCTTTTTGTCTTGTGTGGTGAACAGTCTGGAGTTAACTTGGAACAAGGCAAGTTACAGCCTAGGACTTCATGAGAGAAGACTTGGCCGTGTTCAGGGACCTGCTTCAGAGAATCCCACAGGAGGTGGTCTTAGGGAGCTTTGCAGGAAAGGACTTTGGGATTCTGGTGCAAGCTGCTTTAGGAGACGGTGATGCTGCTGTGAGCAGGGGTTCAGACCAGATGGTTTCCAGAGGTGCTGTCCAAACTCAGCAGTTCTGTGCTTTGGTATTAGCATGCATTAAAAACAGATTAAAAGTATTGAAGAATGAACTGCCCTGGGCTATTTTTGGAGCCCAGGAAGTCACAGACACACACAGTCCTCATCTCCATCCCAGGAGACACTGCACTGGGAACTTTCCCTGTAAAACAGTGGTTAGCACATAAACTGCACTGTAATGTTTCAGAGCAGCAGACCCGAGGTCTGATGCTCTCCCAGCAATGTAGAACCTGGAGCTTTGTGAGTGATTGGGATCAGAGGAACATAAAGGGCAGACAGTAAACAGCTTTTGGCAAAAGCTGTTTTTTTTGGCAAAAAACAGCTTTTGGCACCTTTTGCAGGTGAGAGGACAGCTGCTCTCTCTGGCCGTCAGTTTTGGCAGAACATGCTAGCATTTGGGTATTTTGGTATATGTGGATGTGTAAGGCAGTGCACTCTTACCCTTATGGAAAAGGACTCAAATTGAACAGAGTCAGTGGAGCTTGGTAGGAATCACACCAGGAGCCTGTGGAAAAGGTCAGTAAAACTTTAAAGAGATTGAAGAGAGTATTTGGATGAAATCTCAGGTCAGCATGTAAATAACCAATGTCAGATGGCATTTTTAGTGGACATTTATTCTGGAGCCAGTACAGGAATTATTTTGTGAGTTTCCTGTACTGAATTACACAAGAGGCAGATTAGACAGTTGTTAGGGTTTTGTTTGTCCTGAAGTTCATTTGCTGGATGAATGCTGGGCAGTAGGAAGCCCTCTTCCTTGGCTTATGGAAATTTCCAGTGTGTTGGAAAGAAAACGATAATTTTGCAATCAGTCCTTGCAAGCCACCTTAAGCAGTTGGAAGGGCAATTTTAATGCTCTGGTAGAAAGCTACAGCAAAGTTAAATATTCCACTGAAACAGGATAGCTCTGTGAGGCATGCTGGCCCAGCTCCAAGGCAACTAACCCGGCTGTCTCCTGCTGGGTGAAGGATCACCTCCTGGAAGCCCTCAGGAATGCCTGCTGGTGGCAGGGATTGCTTGTGCAAAACAGGGGCCCTGCAGCAGCATTTGGCTGGCCCCTACAGCCTGGGCTCCAGAAAATTCAGCTGTGTCTCAGCTCATGGATGGCTCTGAGCTTGTTCTGTCTGGGGCAGAAGGTTAGCAGAACTGAAACCAGAAATTTCCCAGTAAACAATTTTTCAGTTCCCTGGAAGTTCTGAAAGAGCAGTAGAAATGGTTCCCCTGATTTTATGAAACTAGACCTATCACACAGGTTTTGTTAATACAGAAGGTAGCACAGAAATGAGTTAAATTTATAACACAGCTTAAGTGTCATTCACAAAGTGCAGTGATGGCACAATTTTCACAAAGTGCAGTGATGGCATCATTTTACCATCACTGTTAAAGCATTTTAATTTGTGTTTCCAACTCCCAGTTATAATAATAACAAAAATGTTAATATATTTAAGCTGTATCACAATGAAAAAAAAAAACAACCAACAATCTGCAACAACTCAAACTCCCTATATAGGGAGAGAATGACAGAAGAGGTAGTATATAAGGGATTTTTTCCCTAAGAACATGGAGCTCTTTCAACTTGGTCTTCAGAAAGGATCCACACTTGGAATTGGCTAAAAATGAGAGATGCAGTTTAACAATCACTGGCACTTCAGATAAGAAAGATCTTCATCAGCTTTAAAACCCCTCTCAGTGAGGGATGGGCCTATGGATCAACTAAGAGCGGAATAGTTGCTTTGTTTCTTCTCTTTCTGCACTAAGTGCCTGCATTATTATTGCATGTACTTTGCTAAAGCAAACTGAAACTTCTCCATCAGCCATTTAAAAGTCCTTTAAACGACTTGAATCATAAACCTCCCTGGTTCTCAGCTGTGCTGTGCCTTACACAGGGGTCTTATTTGTACTTCCTCCAATTGTATGTCTGCACATCTGCAGATGTGCTCATGGTGAGCAGGTGACAGCAGCACACTGGAGTCTTTTTAGAGGAGAGTTCAAGGGTGGTGTTCCACGCACCAGCAAGGAGCCAGAGCCGGCAGGGCACAGAGCGGGTGGGGCAGAGCCAGACCGGGCGGGGGCGGGGGAGGTGTCGAACCGAGCCGGGCCAGGCTTGGAGTCTGGGGGCTGCAGGTGCCCCAGGGACCCCTTGGCTCGGTCCCGTCCCTCTCTGCAGGAGGGGTGGGGCAGGCGTGTCTCTCCACTCTGCCACCCGGAGCGTCCCTCCTCCCTCTTCAGCCCTCTCCCAGCTCAGGTGGATTTTAAGGATCCTGGGATGCTCAAAAAAAAAAGAACTTTTAAAGCAAGATTTACAGAGCAAACTAAAACTGCTCTTCTTGCTTCTTCTTGTGTGGCATCTCTTAAGTCTTCTTGAGAAAGTTTTTAATTGGAAGACACCACATTTTAAAAAATAATCCCAAGTGAGAGTGGAGTCTGTCCCAGTTTAGCAAGCTGAAAATATTCAGCAATCTCAGTAAATCTTCTGTCAAACAGTGGGATTTAGGCATGGGTGTTTTAGCAAACTAGGTCGCGGTAAATACAAACTCTTTCTTTTTGTCTCTGTGGAGGTATAGGCTGAATATCAGGGAAAGGTTTTTCACTCAGAGGTTGTTCAGGTACTGGAACAGCTCCCCAGGGCAGCGGTCACAGCTCCAAGCCTGACAGCGCTCGCTCAAGAAGCATTTGGACAAAGCTTTCTGGGATTCTTGGGATTGTCCTGTGCAGGGCCAGGAGCTGGACTTGATGATCCTTGTGGGTCCCTTCCAACTCAGAATATTCTGTGATTCTGTGGGACAAAAAGCAGTTTCTGTGAACTCCTCCTGGTTCCCGCTTTCTTAATTATTTTTGTCCAGTGTGTTGCACAGGCTGGTTTGAGATCCAAAGCCGGACGTTGACGTGGGAGTTCAGACAGAGGAGAAACAATATTTCAGAAGTTCATATTTTGGAATTATGTCACTGGGTAAGAGCTCTATAAAAGAGAGTTTACACAACCCTGGTTTTTCCTCATAGCAACCCATGTTGTGTAAATAAAGCTGTCCCAGAAGCAAGTGTGCGTGCTTTGCAGCCCGTGCAGTTGCACAGCGTGCGCTTGCTCAGAGGCAGGGTGCCTGAAGGAAGGACCTGAAGGAACCTTGTTTTGTCCATGTGAGTCTGGAGCCTGAGTCAGGGAGGAGCTCGAGCATGCTCTTGCCCCCTTAGTACTCTGAGGCTTGATATTTGTAGTCATAGGTACATAGGATTTTCCATTACTTATCAAAATGTTAGCCTGTCTTTGCATGTTTTTCCACCCTGACTAGCAGTTGGTATTTGATGATGATTCAGAGGAAACCAGTGTTACAAATCTCAGCTTTGCTAAACAGAGATGCTGGTGTCAGGTTGCATGCACAGTTCCACTGCAAACACAGATGAAAGCTGACATTTAGGCTTAGAGGTCAGATAAAGCTTTGAGTGTAGATTTGGTGGTGTCAGCATCTGATGAGAAATTTCAGACATTCTTGAAGAATATCCTGATTTTCCAGTTGCCTTTTGTTGCCATTTTAATCGATGCTTGATCATGGTTACAGCAGCCTTCTAGTACCTAAAGGCAGCCCACAGGAAAGCTGGAAAGGAACTTTTTATGAGGGCATGTAATGATAGGACAAGAGGGAAAGCTTCAAACTGAAAGAGGGCAAGTTTAGATTAGATATTAGGAAGAAATTTGTCACTGTGAGGGTGGTGAGGCACTGGAACAGGTTGCCCAGAGAAGTTGTGGATGTCCCATCTCTGCAAGTGTTCAAGGTCAGGTTGGATGGGGCCTTGAGCAGCCTGCTCTAGCGGGAGATTTCCCTGCCCACAGCAGAGGGGTTGGAACTTTGAAGTCCCTTTCAGCACAAATCATCCAATGACACCTAAGTCTGAACCAGAAGTTGTAGTTTTGGATTTTGAATCAAAATTGTGGAAGTAAACTTATAAACAGGGATTGCATCCAGGTTCCTGAAATACTTGGGAGTGGTTTTAGAGCCCATCCAAACCCCAGTAACATTATTAGAAGAGCTTCATCTGACTCAAAATGCAATCATCAGATTGTTTCCAATGTGACACACCTAGAGAGCAGTACCAAAGCAGTGCCTCAATCACTGCACTGCCAGTTCCTCTTTGTTATATTGGAGACTTTTGGGTTGATATTTATCGGTATCCATGCTGCTGGTTCCTCCTCAGCAGAGCTGTTGGAGAGCTTTTGTGTTGTCCCACAGTTAGAGGTGCCTCTGTCCTCAGGGCTTTGTTTGATGTCAGAGCAGGGCGTCCGTGCCGAGCCATGGGCAGAACAGTCACTGCTGTCCTCAAGAACACGGGCAATTTAAAGTAATTTAAGCAAATCATAAGATATTTCTAGGGTGGCCTGCAAGAGAGTTGGTTTAGCTCGCCTCCTTGCCTTGAGGTCAGGTCAACCCTACCTGCACCATTTCTGGCAGATATTTGTCCAGCCCCTTCTTTATTTTCCTCTGCCCATAGTCATGTCCATAGTCTGCCTCCAGTCACCAGTGAATCTGAAAGTGTAGGGGAGTAATTTTGTTGCAGTGGTCGCGGAGACCACGGAAATAACGATTTCAGCAGTAGTGAGTTGAGGTGGCTTTGGAGGTGAATTCAGGGGAAGAAAATGGTTACAGCAGCTTTGAGCAAAATAGCAAGTAGAAGTGGCAAGTAGAGATGTAAGTAAAGTGTAGGGGTTTTTCTCATGGAAGCAGTGAATGGCATTTTCTACAGCACAAAGTTCCACAGAACTTGACTGAAAATCAAGCTGCAAGAAGATATTTTGGGAATGCTGCATCTATGTGGAAGTAGCAAGGTATTGAGCCTTCAGGAAAATCCTCACCCAAGATAAAAAAACAATGCATTAGCTGTGTTTGGTAAAGCAGTAACTGCTGTTGACTTGAAGGTCTGTTGCTCAGTTGACGTTCAGCTTCACATCCTAGACAGATCCTCTATTTAAAACTGAAAAAAAAAGTCTTGGGAAGCTCTTTGGGCAGTCTGTTGCTGCAGTGTTTGGATCACTTGAGAAAAATGCACTTACCAAAGCTTTCTGAAAGCTTTGTGGATGACCGTGTTGAGCTCTCTTGGGCACAGTCCTGTTGCAGAAAGAAAAACAGATGGCAAAGACTGCTGGGCATAAAATTGCCGTTTTCTTTCTTGATTTTTGTAGGTACCTCCCTGTGCTCAGGGGAGGGAAGCTGCCTACGTATGTTACTTCATATTAATTGCTCTTACTCAGCTACTGTGGACATCAAAGCAGCAGATCTGTTGGTGGTAGAAAGCATTTAGAAACATGCATCTCTTTGCAAAATCAGTCCTCACTGATGATCATGATGATGCAGGAGGTATGAATTAGGGCAGGCAGGGAGCCTGCCAGGTCTGTGTACAAGTGCAGTGCCTGTGGGGTGTTGCACTGAGGTACTGATAAATGGAGGCAAACTTCAGCTTTAAATAACGTGTTAGCTCAATGAACAGGCCTTTGTTGCCCCTCCTGTCTCTAGGCACAGCTTCACCAGTGCCTCCAAATGGCAGGGAGACTGCCAGGAGTACCACCTGCAGTGATCAAAACCAGGTAGAACATCTGCTTTTCATGCCAGTTACCTTGAGGTTTAGGTAGGAATTTCTAAAGTTGTTACTATTATTTGTATTAAAAACAAAATAAGGCAGACAGCAGAGTGTGAGTCAGCCGTTGAGCATGTGCTCACTGGGAGTGGATTGGTAGAAACCCATGCAAATGTTTCAGGATTAAAGGCATTTTTGAAACAAAAATAATGCCTAATGTTGCAGCTCACCATCAAAGTAGCAAATTACTTTTACTTTAGAAGCAGGGGTAAAACTCAAAATCTAGCCTGGTGTACAAAACACCTGACTCTGTGTTCCTCTCACAACCTGCTGGTTTTTCCAAGCTCTAAGTACTGAAGTTGGAGCAAGGCACATCTCACACCAGTAAATGTTCTGTTGCAAATCCTGTGTTTTGAAGACAATGACTGGCAAAAGGCTGGCTTGGTAAGTGTGATTCCATGATGAGAACTACTCAAATACCTTTGTTCTTGGCATGACTGGAATCAGCCCTCTTTGACTGGCTGTAGCTGTTTTGAGAACTCTGTAGCTGTGCCTGAAGACTGTAGAAACAGAGAGCCTGCTTTTGATGGCAATATTGTACAAAGAGGCAGACACAGAGGCAGCCTGTGTGCAGCACAATGTCTCAGGGACAAGCACACCATAATTGCAGCACAATTGCCACGTTCTGTAAATTAAACAGTGGAACTTGCCAGCAGTTGTTAAGGATTTTAAGTGCACAGCTATCATGGCCATAATGTTGAAAATACATTTTATGATTTAAGAGCTTCTATATGTGTTTTATGTGGTTTAAGATGGCCCATGGAATATCTCAAGAGGGTAACAGACTAGCCAGCATTTCTCCCTGCTTTGCTTCAGAAGTTAGCAGTGCCAAAATCATGGGCTTTTATCTTATGCTGCTGAATGCAGCACTAGGTGCTCTTCTGCTCAGTCTTCATTTGAGCCAATGTTTCCTCCTTTCCCTGAAAAACAGAATGCTCTGCTCTTCCCCCTTCCCCAGTCTAATCCTTCAGGACTCCTCAGTGGAGGAGAGGAGAGGAAGAGGAGAGGTTAAGTTGCGTGGTTGGAGAGATGAGGATGGGCAGGAGAGGACACAGGGCTCCTGTTGGCAGAAGTCACCTGGGGCAGGGGTTGTGACTGCCCAGCCAAAGCTGTGGCTGGGCACCTCAGCTGGCTGCATGCTCACCCTTCCATGCTTGCATGAACTACTGATCCTCCTGTGCCTTCAGAGTGGAAAGTGAAGACAAGCAAGAGTTTACAGTGCTTTTGCTCTAGTACATTCTAGGTTGAAACAGAGGCATTTCTGGAGCTGACATAGGAGCTCAGCCCTGTAATTTTGCAGGATAGTGCAGCTACATGGTGGTCTTTCTCACTCAAATCCAGCACTGCATCTCCATATACCACATCCTCACTGAGCTTTCAGACAGCAGGCAGTATTTGCTAGATCATTGTGTGGCATGAGTGGTTTTAACAATTTAACTAGGGCAGTGAAAAATTTTAATGACAGAAGTAAGATTTTAATTATATTTTCAGTGAAACCAGTTAGTGCCCCAGCCATTGTTTATCAGTTCCTCACTTGCTGCATAAAATACATTTCCTCTACCTAGAGGGGAACAGCAGCAAGGTATTATTTGTGGGTGAGTCTGGCAGTGAGACTGCATTAGGCAGTTAATGTCTGCTGATTTTCCTCTCCTTCCCAAGTGTGGTGCTCTGCCTTTTCCTCCATCATACTTCAAGTACCTTTAATGTTCTGCAGCTTATTGTCAGTTTGCAAAGCCATTCACATAGCAGTGAATCAGAGTTACACCTGGAGGAAGAATGGAGTAATTTGTTTCTGCACACAAGGTTCCTAACTTGAGCTTTGTCCCTGGAGGAGGTCAGCAATCTTATTTGTGGTTTCTGCACTAACCAGAAATGGAACACTTTGCAGGGCTCCCTCTGTAACAACTGGGTTTCGTGCTCCTTGAATCCTTTTAACTGCAGGAGTGATGTTCCAATCTTGACCTGAGGACAAGAAGTTCACTCTTTTCTGTCTATCCCTTTCATTGACCTGAATAAGTATCCAGAGACTCCCTTGGCCTGGCCCTGCCCTTGAATTGGGGTTTTTTGGTAGTTTCTCTGACCCTGTCTGTGATGATCTAATTCACCCATATATCCAGAAATTGTTGTCTGTCTCTTTTCACTGTATCCTTCACCCACATCTCTGTTTGTAGAAGGTCAGATTACACCTCATCCTCATGATCTTTGCACTTGGTGTTGCGGGGCTGTGTTGGTGTGTGTGGTGGGCCAGGAGATGGGCATTGCTTCCTCTGCAGAGGGGCACCAGCAGCAGGGTTTGCTCTGGTATGCAAAATGCATGTCAAACTCTCTAAACACCTTCTTATGTTCAGTTTCAAGCAAACTTCCCCTGCATCTTTTGGACTAGTATGTTTGCAAGGCACCTAGTGGTAATGTCTGGGGGTATTGGGTATTGCACCTTCATACCTGTTCAGCCAGGAGGGACACTGGGAAAGACTTCAAATGATGCTGAAGTCCCATGGAATAAAAGTAAGTTGAAAATATTCAACCAGGATAAGAGGAGAAATAAGACCTTCTAGGGGAGGGTTAAAACATCAAGCCCCAGTGAGGGGTCTGTGGATGCTGGGGGTAATGAAGAACAACGCCCTGCTTCAATCCTGCCAGTTTCTTTCTTGCCCTATCCTTGCAACAAAAACAAGAGGGGAAGGGTCTCACAAGAAGGAAGATGCTTTTGTGCAAAACAGCCTGTAGACCTGCTGTTTCCTGAGGCTGCTGAGTGAAATCATTTAGCAGGGTTATAAAAGGGCTGGCTAGAATGTGGGTGTTAATAGCATTTGCAGCTATGTAAGCAGCAGTAACAACAGCAGAGTAATCAAATCTCGTCTTTCAGAGGGGAAGTTGATCACCTGAGTGGGTCTGGGATTTCCCCTTGCACCATTGCCAGGTATCTTCACAGGCTAATTGAAATGCTGAGTGCTGTCTGGGGCCAGGGGCATGGCAGTGCCTGGATGGATCTAATCTCTGAACACACAGAGCAGCTCTGGTCACACTCCTGCCCTGAGGCCTGAAAGCTCCCTGCTGGCTCTTATCTCTGGCTCTGGCTTTCTGCTTTTGTCTTTTAATTTTTTTTTCCTCTTGAACTGGGCTTCAAGTGCATTGCTCTGGCAGAGTCATAACTGTTGGGTGAGATCTCTTCATCTCCACTTGCAGCTTCCTTTGCTGACTTTTAACCCAAGAGCAGTGAAAAGCATGGCTGAAAAGAGGCAGACATGGTGCTCATCTGGTCTTGCCTGACCAGACCCTAGGCAAGAATCATCTCCATCTTCTTTTCTCTTGGTACAGCTTTTCTGTCTCTTAATGGTTAACCCACTGGAGCTGTGCTCCAGACTGGCTGCCTCTTGCAGGGGCTCTGCTGTAGGATGCAGCACCTGTTTCAGCCTCCTCTTCAGCTTCTTTGCCTTTTCTTTGTACTCACCTGCCTCTTATTTCCAGTAGGAAGCTCGGGTCCTGAGGGCTTCCCATTGTGAATCCAGAGGAGCAGCTGAGGGTTGGCCCTGCTGGGCATTTGGATCCTCAGCAGGCATCTGCCAGCCAGCCTGATGGGAACAGGGACAAAAAGGACCACTTTTCTCTGAAGAAGAACCACCTTCATGGCTTTGGTTGATCCCTGTGAGGGACAATTGGGGTACAAAAGTAGAAAGAAAGATGGACCTCTGCTTGTAGAGAGGAGATCAGACTGATGCCAAGGAGGGGGGCAGCATGTGGCAGCAAGTCTGGCTGCTACTTCTAGCAAGCTGTGCCTGCATCAGTGCTGCCTTCCTTGGAGGTGTTTGAGGTGAAAAAATAGCCTTGGAAAACAACTGGTGTGCTTTGGGAAGTGATGGGAAATGCTTTGGGAGGTGAAGCCCAGAAGAGAGAAAGGCAAGGAGCTGTCTCGTGCATCTGTCTGACAGGCTGATGGCAGCAATGCCTGGCCCAGCATCTTCCCCTGACTTTGAGACAGGCTCTTCCCAAGCCTTTGATTTCTGCCTTCATGGTTTTTCTGCCTTTTTACATCCTAGCCAGAACCAGTTTTGTAGAGGGACTGGAGCAAAACCATCACAACTAATAGTTCTGGCCTTCCTTCTTAGCAACACTGAAGTGTTTGCTGAGGTATTTTAGTTCTTGACTCCTGCTTTTTTCCAGGAGTGGGCTTGTTGGCTTTAAGTAGCCATCAAGAGAGTGCTCGAGCTAGTGAGCAGTGCTCAGGGAGAGCTTGAGGACAGGCTGGACCTGTGGTAGATCACCTCCCCCAGGTGCTCCTGGGGCAGGGCAGTGGACGTGGCCTCAGGGCTCCCCTCTCCAGCTGTCTCCAGCAGTGGAGACCTGTGAGGCCATGCCTTGAATCCTGTGACATGCTGTGGAGGAAACCTTGGTGAGCAGTTGGCCTCAGGGGGTGTTCTGACTGTAGGAAGCTGCAGGAGATCTGAATTTTCTGTGATTTCCTCCCTTTAGTGAGGAAAGCGTGGGCAAAACTGGGTCCTTCTTCAGGGGTGTCCTGTGGAGACCCCCAGGGAAATGCCAATCTTTCAGAAGGAACTGGAGTGCCAAGAACTTTCTCTAAGGGGAGTGTTGATCCTATTATATTCTGAAAATCATTTCCTACCACGCTGGAGAATTGGCTTGTCAAAGCACAAATTACCCAGCAAGGAAATCACTGCCTCCAGATTAATTCGTAGCTCCTTTGTCTGTTCTGTGCTTGGCTGATGTGTTAGGTAAATATTTGTACAACACAGAGAATTGCCTCCCTTTCTTCTCTTTTCCAAGGGTCAAAGAAATGTCAGCCATTGGCACTTCTGTGCAGCCAGGCTGCTGTGTTTGCTGGGAGGCAGGCTCCATGCCAGCCGTGGAACAGCCAGAGTGGCTGGCTGTGGTGGCCAGCAGCCCTTCCCAGAAGAGGCAGGTTACTGGTGCTTTGCCCTGGGCTTATTCCACAGGGCAGTGAAGTGCTGGGTTGAGCAATGAAACCAAATAACCTCTCCCCTCTGCACAAGAGAAAAAAGCCTGCTGTTCATGGTGTCTTCCTTCTGTGAATCTCCAGGGGTGAACTTCTGTTGCCTATTATTTTTTTTTCCTGATTTACTTCTTTCCTCTCTAGCCAGCTGGGCTTCAGTGATCCTTGTGGTTCCCTTGCAACTCAGGATATTCTACACTTCTATGCTTCTATGGGTCTATTCTCTGGAAAAAAAAAAAAAAAAAGCCTGCTGTTCTCTCCCACTATTGCAAGGAACTCTCAAAGCAGCAAGTGCTGAATTTCACATGAATGACAAAGTCTGTTTCAGCCCCATTCCAAGTGGGGCCGTGTGTCCAGTCGCAGGACACTCACAGAAAGTATTTTCTGCCTCATTGCTCTGAACAAGGGGGAAACTCACTAGTTACACATAAAATTATATAAAGACAAAGGAATTTCTCCTTTTTTTCCCATGACAGTCAGTCCATGAAGCATAAGTTATGGTTAGCTGCATTAATGAGTAGGTTACTCACCCAGTAACTGAAAAATTTTCTGCAGAAGATAAATACTGACCTTGGTATTTTTAATCATAAATTTAAATGCATAGCTTCAAGTCAGAATCTGGGAGTGAGAAGATCTTGATCAGAAGTTTGTGACTGTTCAGCATCTAACAGGCCTGAATGAAACCCACACATCCAAGCCAGCACCCACATCAGGAAAGCAGGACAGCCTAGTTGGCTCTGAGCCTTGTCTCTCACTTGAATCTCTGACTACTTGCATGTTTTTCACATTTTTTGCACTTTCTTTTTATTAATTGCCCCCCTTTGATCAGCACACAGTAGGAGGCAGCTTTCTGCTCACTTCTGCCAGACCCTGTGGGACCCAGACTCAGGAGCAAGTAGAGACAGAGTTTTTCAAGCCTATTTGTAGTTACAATATCTGGCCAAGAGCTTAGCACAGCCAGGGAGGGGGATCTGGCAAAGGGCTGTTTGTGAATTCTAGTTCCTGGGGTGGTTTGGGGTTTGCCTTGGCCTCTGTGTAGCCCAGAGATGTTTGGGGGATGGTCTAAGCCACGTGGCCTGTAAAAGCCCCTCCAAAGCAAGCAGATGAAACATGCTTCTGCTGAGGCACAGCGAGTCTGCCATGCTGCTGATTGGGTGGGCAGGGTGTAGCTAGGTGGGTTGGGTGAAGATGGGTGTGCTGCCTATGGATCAGCAGTGGGCTTTTCTTCCCCCTCAGGGTGTGTTCCTGCCACTTCTGGCTCTAGGAGTAGTGTAGAAGGCTCAGACCATTCATCTAAACACTCAGACTTGAAGCTGTTGGGATGGTTCCCTGTATATACCAAGGCAGCCAACTTCTTTGGGCTTCCTAGAGCTTTGGGGATGATCTCTAGTTGTAAAGAAAATGGGGAGAGAGCCTGGCTGCTCTCCCTGGTGTGTGGGTATTGAGCTGGTTTGCCACCAGCCCGGGAGAAGCCAGGGCTGATGGAGGTTTTGGAGCTTGCCACTCCGGCTGGGGTGCCGTGTGGCGTGGGCACAGCGCCGAGCTGCTGGCAGGTGGGTCACTTCATGGCTGAGTGCCAAAATGTTTGTCAGATCTGAAAACCACATAGTGGGAGGCACTGCTGGGAGGTCTGAGCTCTGCTCACCAGCACTGTCTCATTAGTGATAGGGGCAGCAGGCATGGGGAGAGCTGCAGGGCTGTGCTGCATCTGCTTGTCTTTGTTCCTCCTGAACCCAGGAGGTCACTGAAGTTTTGGAAGGAAATCAGAATTGATCCTGACTTCTGGATTGAGCAGAATGAGAGGGGAAAGGAGTTTCAAATGAAGTTGCTTTGAACCTGGAAGGTGACTTTGCTTGAACAGCAGTGTCCTTGACTGCATCACTGCCAATGTTTTAGGTGTGGCAGATGAGTATCCATAATTTCCTTCAAGAAAAAAAATTGAAGCTTTTATTGTGAAAATAGGTGAATATAAGAATAAAATGCTTTTGATGGTTAAGTGAATTAGTAATCTAGTTATTCTCTTATTTTTCTTTGGCAGAGCTAATTGATAAAAATTGTTGTTCTTTAGTTTGCTGGGATTATCTGAGTAATCTAAAAAATATTTCTAGTTGTGTGGTGATTAATGAAATCTCTGATATCTATTTTAGAACTATGATGAATCTTTAATTTAAGTAGTAAATTAATAAGAAGGAGGGAAGAGCTTTTAAGGAAGATACAAGCAGTTTTTCTCTCTGTGCCAGTCTGCCAACTCCAAGCAACATAAACCAACTCCGTGTCTCTGCTGGACCATTACAGGCTGTTAGAGGTCTCTCAGCCTTGTAAGACCAGTTCATACTGGTGACTGCTACACTTTCTTTTTTTAACCCTGTTCCCTGACACCTTTCTGTTTCCTCTGTACAGGATATGAAAACTGGAGGGAGCTTGCTAAGGTTCTGTCAGACACCAATGTCCCAGGTGGGGACACAAGCCTTCAGCTGGACTACCCACAGGAGCTGGGGCACCAGGTGAGGACGCTTGGGCTGCCTTCTGAACATGCAGGAGGGCAGCCCTTCCTCTCTGATGCTGGCCCCAAGAGACAGCTCTCTCTTCACACAGGAAAGAGAGCTTGCCACAGGGCAAAATCTGAGCTGACTCACAGCAACATGAACCTACAATGGCTCCACTGTAGTCAGTGAAGGTATTTTAGATGTACCAAGCCACGGCGGTGGGATGGAGCTGGCTGGGCTTGTGGCACAGGAAGGCAAGATAGAAGCAGAAGTGAAAGGTCAGGAGAGAGATTATTGCTCTCCAGTGAAGCACATCTCAGTACTGGTGACTGAAGGCAGTGCTGGAAGAACTATTGCTTGGACTTTTTTGAAACATAGATGGGGGAAAAAACCCCCAGAGAATGACCTAAGTTTTAACTCTGTGCTGAAGTTAACTCTAGCAAGCAGTTATAAAATACTAGTATCCTTTTCCCTCAGCAGCTCACCATGTAAATGTGCTGTCAAAAAAGCCAGGGAGCATTTTCACCCTGTTACATCCATGATATCCAGCCTGTCCTTTGGAAAGGGCGCTTGAAAACTTGTTTTATTTTCTCATATGTTCTTGTGACAAGGTTTGAACTCTCTTGTAGAGCTCGTATAGAACCACCTTGTACATGTCAGTGCCATGCCATTTATCAGGTTATTTTGACTTTTCTCTTCTTGTATTTCAGATCCAAGAGCTGCAAATAGGTGGGAGGAACAAATCAAATTACGCAGCTGTTGACAACGCTGTCCCATGGATGCTGGAGGTAAGTGCCTTTCTCCATCATTTTGGGTGAGGGGGGTTATGGCTAGAGACCTGTACAGCAGAAATGAAAGGCAGGGATGTATGCCTGGAAATTAATTCACTTTACTAGAAGTCCACTCCCTGCTTAATGACACTTGCAGATCTGAGTAATCACCCGGAAAGACTGGAGTGTCCAGATTCCAGATAATTTGGTGTCTCCACCACTCCTCAAGGCTCCAAGCACCCACCCACAATTCAGGCAGCCCTCTACCTTCCTGAAAAGTGAACTTTATTCAGGGCTGGGGTGTGTAGGGCCAGTCATTCAAGCAAATACATGACTGTGGCACGCAGAAGTGTCACACTGCTCTTGCTCTGGCTTTTGGCATCCAACCCCTGAGTGTCATAGTTGGAGATTTCTCCACTTCAGTGGCATTTCCATGACCAGAGACCCTCTCTGGTGACCCTTGCAGGCTGGGGTAAACACTCCCTTTGTTTCCTTCATGCCTCAATTACTCTTTCCTCCCCTGTTCCCTTATCTCATCATTCCTCTTCAGATAAGGGAGCAATGCAGCCTGCTTCTAATGAGAGGGACACCAGCCAGGGGGCATTTAGTTAATGGAGCCATTAACTAAATTCCTCAAGGTGATTAGAGACCTGCACAAATTAAGGAGCCTCTGTGACTCCCAGGGGAGGGAGCAGGCTGCTGGCCCTGCACGAAGGTCTCCAGATCTCGTGGAGGGAGAGTGTATCCATCCAGCCACAGCAAGGAGCAGTTCAGGTCCCTGCAGCCTCAGCTTTCCTGGCAGCATCCAGCATCAGCCACCTTCCAGTGCCCAGAGCCAGATCAGGCCATTGAGCTGGTCTGTGTCAGAGCATGGCCTCTGCAGTGCTGGTCCCAGCTGGAGCCTGGAGTCCTCTCCAGCTGCAGGGCCTTGCAGGCAGGGCTGCCTCCCAGAGGAGCAAGAGCCAGCAGGGTGTCAGGGACAGGGCTGCTGCTGTGCCCAGGGGTGACACTGGGCGTTTGCTGCTCCCCTCTCCCACGGCACTGGGCGATACAGGCTCTGTGTGCCATCTCCCAGCTTCCCTGAGGCTTTACCCTCTGCCTCTGATCCCCTCCCTGGAGACTTCCCAAAGCACATGAATCTGGAGAGTGGCCAGCTGTGCTGTACAGTGAGCCTTCACCAGGTTAGAGGTGCACTGGTGAGGTGCACGCTGTGGCCTGGACACTTTTCTCCTTGGCTGTATAAGGCAGAATTTCCTGCCCTTGCTACAGCACTGTGTGTACCCAGAGGGTCAGCAGAGTCCCCCTGGCTGCAAACAGAGGCCAGTGGTTCACCAGTACCAGCTGCAGGAGGTGGAGAGGGATCCATGGACACAGCTCTTTACAGAGCTGCTTGCTGTCCTCCTAACCACCAACTGAAATTTCTCCCAGCCTGGGGATTAAGTTTTTCTGTGACTCTGCCCAAATTAATTTCCCTGGGTCTGTAATCCCATCGTGCCCTTCCCACAGCATCTCTAATAACTTAATTGCAGCCCCTCCTGGGGTGAGGGACACCAGGTTGCCTCACACAGGTCAGGGAGCTGGACTTTGTTTGAATAGAGAGGCATATTCCTGAAAAACATAAATAATTAACAGGTTGCAGAGTGAGCTGGCGGCCAGCATTGCTAAAAAAGGACAGGTTTCAATTTTCCTCTCTCAGTTTCAGGATATGGGAGATGCAGCTTAAGTGTTCAGCCTTGGATAATGTGGTAGGAAAGCGTGCTCATTGGAAATCCCAAAGTGAAGTTCTGTTCTGGCATCTGGTGGAGAGGAGGGTTCACCCTTGCTCCTGGTTCCTCAAGATGCCAGTGATGGTTGCTATCCTTACTGCCACTTCCAGGCACCAGAGCAAAGTCTTCCAGCTCCCAGCATCACACCCTGCCTGCTCAGGCTGGAGAGAGGTGGGCTGTTTGTTTCATTAATTCAGAAATGTGCCTGGCTGTCATGGGGGCAAGCCTGTGCTGGAGGGTATGAGTGTCACCATTTGACACTGCTGTAGGTGTGGGGAGGACTTCCAGAAAAGGGGCTGGTTAGCCAGGCTGCTCTCATTTACCTCTGCAAAAGCATCTGCTCCTCTCTGAGAGAAGAAAGGTCTGGGCAGTGCTGGGGTGCATTTAAAGCGTCCTTTCCTCCTTTGTGTCTGCACAGCCTCAGGACCTGCTTCTCTCTGCAGGGAGGGGTGAGGGATGTCCAGGAGCACAGCCCCTTGCAGGCAGCACCTGGACAGTTGCACAGGTGCTGCACAAAACCAAAGGATTGTGCTGGAGTGTTGTCCTGCTACCAAGCCTGTCTGAAGAGGAAGCATCCTTTCCTGAGAGGACTGAAAGACAAAAGCTATTGCTGCTCACTCTGTCTCTGCTGATGTCCCTTCCTTATCTGCTCATGCCCATCCAGACAGGGGGCTATCTTGCTAACTTGTCTTGATGGATTCCCACAAGTGCCCAGCACAGCAGAGCGTGCCACCAAGCCCAGCTGCTGGCTGCTGAATGTCACCCAGTCAGGGGAGCTGGGCCAGGCAGGAGGAGGGGCCACAGCCACTACGAGGAGACAGAAGAGTCTTACAAACTCAGGAGTTTCTAGTTGGCAGCACAATGTCGCCTTTCTTCTGTGGCTCAGGCCCCCTCTGTGCCCTGTTTATCATTCCCTGGGCTGCGTGCAGCTATGCAGCTGACTTGCCTCTGTGATGCCAAAGCTGCCCAGGATTAAATTAGGAAAGCTTCTCCATCCTGCTCCAGTTACAGGGCAGGAGGTCGTGTCCCTGCTGCTGCAATTCTCTCAGCTTTGCTGCTTGCCCAAATCTTTCTTCCCTGGTCTCCTTGCTCAGGAGGAGCCCCTGGGTGTGTGGTGCCACCCCCCAGATAGTTTTGACATGACAGGGTTTGGGATAGGAAGAAGTCTGGGTTGTCTATGTTCCTGATCCTCCTCTATGGTCAGTTCTTGTAGCAGGGGCTGATAATCTAACATTTATCACTAGAAGGAAGCAGAAATACCAAAGTCTTTTACTGCAACACTAGGGCTGCAGACAGACATTTTTCCAGCGTGCTCAGCAGGGAGGGTCGGGCTGGGACTCAGGCCAGCCCCGCTCCCACAGCCCTGGAGGGGCATGGCTGCATCAGTGCCAAGCAAGGGCCTGGCCCAGCTGTCCCCCCACCCTTGTAAGGGTCCAGCTCTCCCTTGCTGGGACAGCCCTGTCACAGTGCCACTGTGCTCAGACGGTGTCAGCCTGCCTGGTCTCCATGGGGAGAAGAGCTCAGGTGCTGTGGTATAGGGCACACTCACACTGTGCTGTGCTCCAGGGCACACTCACACTGTGCTGTGCTCCAGAGCACACACACTCACACTGTGCTGTGCTCCAGGGCACACTCACACTGTGCTGTGCTCCAGGGCACACTCTGTGCTGTGCTCCAGAGCACACTGTCACTGTGCTGTGCTCCAGGGCACACTGTCACTGTGCTGTGCTCCAGGGCACACTCACACTGTGCTGTGCTCCAGAGCACATTCACACTGTGCTGTGCTCCAGAGCACATTCACACTGTGCTGTGCTCCAGGGCACACTGTCACTGTGCTGTGCTCCAGGGCACACTCACACTGTGCTGTGCTCCAGGGCACACTGTCACTGTGCTGTGCTCCAGGGCACACTCACTCACACTGTGCTGTGCCTCAGGGCACACTGTCACTGTGCTGTGCTCCAGGGCACACTCACACTGTGCTGTGCTCCAGGGCACACACACTCACACTGTGCTGTGCTCCAGGGCACACTCACACTGTGCTGTGCTCCAGGGCACACTCACACTGTGCTGTGCCTCAGGGCACACTGTCACTGTGCCTGTTCTGGTGCCCTTGTTGTGTGACCTGTGCCTGTTCTGGGCCTGAGCTGGGATCATGCACTGCTGCTATTTCAGCAGGGTGATAAGCAACTGGGGAAAGGTGTTGGGACAGGGAGAAACCTCAAGGGCAGGAGAAACCCTCTGGATGGGAAGGTCACATAAAACCAGCTCCCTTGAATACACAGACTCATGGCTTCTGTTCCTGGTTTTGGCCAAATCAGTCTGTCCAGAGTTTTCAAAGCAGATGTTTTTAAGGGGAGAATGGGAACGGGACTTGTTGCTTGCTAGGTCCTAAATTTCCAGCCCTTTGCAAAACAGGGCTAGGTAGGAAGTCAAACGTAGGTAGGCCAAGCTGGGAGGTCAAATGCAGTAACCACGTTTTAGAATCATGTTCTAAAAACCATATTTTAGAAAATCCATTGACATTTCTGTGCACAGGAATTGGGAATGGTGGTGATGTTGCTCTATAACTGCAGTCTGCAGAAGCCCCAAGTAGGAGATTTTTGCAGCATGTTGCATGAGAGGATACTCATATAGCAAGCAGAAGAATTTCTCAGCTGCCTGTAATGGGCAGCTGTGAATTGAGTCAGAGGGACAGAGGTGATAGTGTTTCAAAACAGCTGCTACGCTGATGACTCGTGGGGGCCTAAAATTAAAGCCTAGCTCAGTTTTCAGTCCCAAAGCAGCACTTTGAGCAGCTAGCACTTATCTGTCAATAATGTTCTTTTTTTCCCTTTAAGAGGAAACAGAAACTAAGTTAAACTGCTGTAACTCAGGAGAAAATTTGTTGATTTAAAAAAGATTTTAAAATTGCATCCAAGAAATACTTATTATTTACCAGTTAATTATTTTTAGTAGCTGTGGGTGCAGGAAAGCAAGGTGATCTCATTAACTCCTGCCAGAATCTCCTCTCTGGAGGCTTTGTAAAGACTTTGGAGGTAGGAGTGTTGGGCTAGAAATCTCAGGAGTTATCTCTGTAAGTATTGATGGTGTACCTAGTACAGTGATGTCTGCCTTATTTTTTATTAGGCTGCCCTCTCCCTAACACTGCCAAACTGCAGTGAAGTTCTGTATTGCAATGGGACTGGTCCAAGTTTTACTCTGCAAGCATTTGAGCAAGTATAGCCAGTCTTTTGGGATTTGCCTCTTAAATATCTGGTTTTGCATTTGGGCTGCCTCATGTCAAAGCCAGCCCAGCTTCATTGCAGTCCTGAGCTTCGAGATCATCCCCGGGGTCTTTGGCAGGAGGGAACTGCAGTGCCAGTCTGTCCACAGTGTGGGAGTGTTGTGCTACGTTTCACAGAGCTCTGAGCCTGCTGTCTGCCGTGTGCAAGCAATTCTCAAAAAAACCCCCCAAAACCCCCAAAAACCCAACTTCCATAGGACTCAGCTTCTGGCAGTGATGCTCTGTGGGAGCCCAGCCTGTTCCTCTCACTTCATGTTCCACAAGAAACAGTAGTTGTCATTATTTGATTTGGCTGAGAAAAGCAGTGTAGGACCCTTGGGTGTGAACCTGGATTTGGCCAGGGGGCACGGGACTGCACAGCAATTAAATTCCAATTCAGTGTTTGTCACGCTTGCAGTGATTTATTTGTATCACAAGTTCCTGCAGAGTCCCAGGCTCCTTTTGGCTGCATCCATCACCCTGAGCCCTCTGTCTGTCTCCACTCTGATTCTGTGCATTGCTCTGCGGAATTCCATCCCCTTTGTCGCGCTGCTTCTCCTCTTGTCTGGTGGGCAGAATCCAGGCTGATGGATGTCAGCAGAGGAGGGAAGAGGAGGAGATGCTAGTGGGGGGCATCGAGGGCTTGCAGGCATCCATCAGGCCCTGGCAGTGAGAGAGGGCTGACAAGAGACCACCCCAGAACAGCAGTGGCTGTGAATGTGCTGTGCCTGGCGCACAGAAATGGTTTTCACATGCACGACTAAAGTCCACAGCTCGCAAGGAGCATTGCTGGTGTGGAGCCAAATCTGCTTCACAGCCTTCCTTCAAGCCACAGTGTATTTCAACACACCCCCAGCCCACCATCCTGGGAAAAGCAACTCAGTGAAGAAGTTTCTCTGGCAGAAGTGCACAGAGAGGTTGGACCCTCCTCCACTGTGCTGCTTCAGGCCTGCTAGAGTCTCTCCAGCAAAAACTAAGAATTTGCTGCCATCTGTAGACATTTGGGTGCTGTTCAGGCTGTTTCCCCAGCCCTGCTCCCACAGCCCTTATATAGGCAAGACAGCTGCAGCAAAACCTCCCCAGTCCCAAGGCAACCTATTCCTTTCTTCAGTGTTTTGCCATCTAAGGTAGCTTGTACTGACTCCAGCTTATTTATTCTTCACTGTTGGATGCCAGTCCTGCGAGGAGGGTTTCAATATCCACCTCCACTGGTTGCAGGCAGAAAGCTTGGCCTTTGCTGAGGAGCAGACAGCAATTCCCTTCTGAATGGCTCTGACAGAAATAAAGTCTGTCCTTTGAGGAGTGTGTTGCTGAAGTCCCACAGTGGCCAGCAAGCTTTCCCCAGCCCAGCTGTGCTCCAGGTCTCAGCTGGACAGTGGCAGCCTCTCCTGATGGGGCTGGCTGCATAGCAGGGACCTGTACTCACACTGCACACCCTCCTGTGCTGTCCAGGCTGGAACCCCCGCTGCCCTCAGTGTTTCTGTGTCCCTGCAGACACACGGAGGCTGTGCTGCTGCTCTCTGCTCTGCTGGGCCTCCATCTCCCTGTCCCCACCACCTTCCATCAGCTTTACCTCTAAGACATGCTTTGAGAAGGTGATCTGCCATCTCCTCTCCCTAGGGTGTCCCTTCTTCCTCAGGTCAGGAAGATAGCCCTGAGATGGTGAGGGAGTCCAAAACACCTTCTTGCAGAACGTCAGATGTTACATCATGGGGAGCTGTTGCCACCCTGCAGTGTTCCACACCACGGCCTCAGAGCATAGCCCTCTGGTGAAACACCTCCTTGATGGAGCAAACCCCAGCCATGGAGCTGAGATGTCCCAAGCATTAGCTCAGCTCCCTGGTGCCATTCTGGTGTTTGTGCCAACCCCACACCTTCAGCAGATGAGCAGCAGTGCTCTGGACCCATGTCTCCTGCAGACCAGTCCATCATAGCAAAGGAATCTTCCTTCACTGTCCCGAGCACTCCAGTACCAGGGCCATGGCCAAGGCTGTCAGAGCAGAGGAGGGACACAGGGGTTGGATGCAACAGTTCATGGTGCCCCCCTTCTGCCCTCTAGTTCCAGGGCCAGGCCAACCTGCACGTGTTTGAGGACTGGTGTGGCAGCTCCATCGAGCAGCTCAGGAGAAACCTCCACTTCCCTCTCTTCCCTCACGTGAGTAAGACCATGACATCCACTGTCCTGCACTTCCCAGCTTGGCTTCCCAGGTGGATCACCCTTGTTCCCTTCATGTCCTGCTCCTCCCTCCCTCTCTGTCCTGCTTTTTGTTAAAATCCACCACCTCCCTCTCAACCACCTCCTCTGTCCTCCTGCTGAGGGAGCAGGAAGCTTTCAGAAGGGTCCAAGGGTAGCAGCTCTTCTGCTGCACAGGGGAGGGTCATTCACACATGCTGGCCTGCCAGGGCTCAGACACAGGCTGAAGGAGCCCTGTAGCTGGTGCTCTCCTTCCAAGTGGCTTGGGAATGCCATGTCCTGTTCCCACCTTCTCAGTGCATCCCCCATGCAGCTTTTCCCTTCTCAGCAGCACCTGCTCCATCTCATTTCTTACTTGGTTGGCTCTTTCCCTCTGCCTCCATCACATCCCATACCCCATCCTCCTCTCAGAGAAAAACCTCTGCCCACCTGTCCCAGCGTTTTTGATTCTTCCCTTCTTCCTGATAAAAATAATCTAAAATTATTTTTTATGAATTTTTGAATTTTTTCTTCTTCCATGTCAGACAAGAACTACGCTGAAGAAGTTGGCTGTGTCCCCAAAATGGACCAACTATGGTCTTCGGATATTTGGTTACCTGCATCCTTTCACTGATGGTGAGGGTTCTGAGTGCCTTGACTCATGTCCCTTGTCACCTTCCCCTCCCTCCCCTCCTGGTGCTGAGCCACTGGTGCCCTCACCCTGGCAAGCCCAGCTCCAGGTCCCTCACGTGGGTGGCGTGTGTGACTGGCCATGGCCTTGGCGTGGCTGGAAACGCATCTGCCCGCTCCCTGGCAAGGAAAAGCCCAGGAGAAAGCAGATGGGGAGTGCTAGATAAATAACAATGCTGCTGTGAATTCACAGCCCCACGGCGTGTATGTGGCCACGAACAATCCCTGAGCTTTGCCTGCCTCCCTCCCTGGCATGGCCAGGACTGTCCATGACATCAGCGATGTCCCTTTGCTCCCCGGGTGCATGAATGCCATCTGACACAGCTGACATCTGTGTCCCCCAGCTGCATGCCTCTGCCCCCAGCAGCCTGCTGGCACTCGCCCTCTGTCACGGGCCCTGGCCTGCAGCTGCCATCCCTGTGACCCCGGACAAAGAGTGAACCTCAGGCTCCTCTTTGTCCCTCTGTGGCTCCACGTGCACGTTCCTCCATCCAAACGCTGCATCTCACACAAAATTTTGCTCTGGAAGCAAAAGGGATGTCAGGGAAGGCTTTTCATAGACTTCTTAGCTTTCCAGGTTGGATGTGTTGCCACCCTGCAGCAGGAGGCAGTGTCACTGAACCAGTGTCACTGAACCAGTGACATCTGTAAAGTTTGTTTTCAGTCACAGCAGAGTTAGCAGTGAGGTTCAAAGGCAGGAAGGTGATAATATCAAAAGGGAAGGATGGTCTCACCAGGAAAAAGGGTGAAGACAGCATTTTAGAGGAGCAGGATCTGTTCTGTGCACAAGCACTTACCCCAAAGCCCTACTTACTCCCTCCATCTCTCGACAGGGGAGTTTCAGTTTGCCATTGCTGCAGATGACAATGCTGAGTTCTGGCTCAGTACAGATGAAAAGCCCTCTGGTCTCCAGCTGCTGGCCAGCGTAGGCAAGGTACAGTGCATGCTGCACGGCTTCTCCCATCCAGGCTTTAATGTTTCTGTGGGAACAGAGACCTTCCTGACCTACTGCTTCCTTGGACTGCCCGGGTTTCTTTCCCTGCCCAGCTACAGAGAACGTCAGCATAGATGCCAGATGGGGTATGACATGTGGTGTCTTAAGCCACTTACCTCTAGGTAGTGCTCCTGGGAGTCCCTTGTTCACAATTAAGGGACTTAAGTCTGTCCACAGGTGATGGATTTCACAGGTGACTTACCAGGAGGAATTGGAGGGAAGAGGGAGTTAAATTTTCCTTTTCTATCATTGTCAGTGCAGTAACAAGGGAAGAAACTCATCTTAACTAGAGCCATCTTCTGTCTCTTCACAGACAGGGAAGGAGTGGACCGCACCAGGAGAGTTTGGGAAATTTCACAGCCAGAAGTCAAACATGGTGAGGTGAGTGAGCAAAGTCCCTCAGTCCCAGCCACCTCTGCACATGACCAGGAAATCACAAGGATAAGGGAAAAGCACTCGTGCTTGCCCTGAGGAGTTTCGCAATACAGAGAAAGGGATTACTCTGGGGTATTGCCAAAGCTTTGCTGATTTATTGCAGGAATGCAACACTAAATTTTTCTTCCCTGGAGCAATCAACCAACAGCACATCCAGGCTCCCCTATATGAACTATATCCCAAGCTTCCTGCCTTGGAACTGGCCAGGTTTCCTGGAGGCCAAAACCCAGCAGGCGACACTGAGAAGGAGTTATTCAGAATTAACTGCGAAGGGTCTGGAGTGCTCCAGGTGCACAAGTGCAGTTACCTCTCTCACTGTCAGGATCTGGATTTTCTTGGCAGCACTAACCCCGCCTTACCCTGAGAATTAGGTTGTTTCAGGGGTGTGGTTGCTCTCCACTCATTGTCTGCTGACAAGCTAAGAAATGTTCTTTAATGCTCCTGGTGACAGACACGTTGTTCTTCACAGGTTGTCAGCAGAGGGCAGGTACTACTTTGAGGTGCTGCACAAGCAGGATGACAGAGGAACAGACCATGTGGAAGTAGCAGTGAGTCTGTGGAAGTGGTGGTCCCGTATACCTGTCCCCACAGAGCTTGGGAATTATGTTTGTAACCGTTTCCCTCCTTTCCCTGGCCTCAGCTCCTCATTGCATGAGATGTAGCTAATCCCTTCCAAAGCCCATACCTACTTCTGTGTGAGATAGTCCTGGCCATGTGTCAGGACCCCTTCCTCTGCTTACTTGGGATAGATCTGCCTTCTCTGGGGTCTGTTGCAGCTTTCTGGCCTTTCCTGGCTTGGATGTCTCCTGGGGGATCTCTGCTCATTCCCAGTCTTTTGCTGCCGGGTAAATTCTGTCCTAGTAGGGATAGTGTGTTCCTGTTGTCCAGGCTTGACTCCATAGGTACTTCATTTTAATGTGTTTCTCTGTTCCAGTGGAGACTGAATGATCCAGAAGCAAAGTTCAAAGTCATTGACTCCCAATATCTCTCCCTTTTTGCTAGTAAGTATCTTCACTACAAGTTTTCCCAAGCACCTCCCCATTCTTCCTAAATGTATCAGCATCCAGTGTTTCACCATGAATCATTGTCTAGCCAGGCAAATACCAGGCATACACATCATTGGGAGAAAAAGGTGGAGACAGTTCAGGAGAAAGACTTCCGAACAAGAGTGTGACTCATTATTAAACACAGGAGAATCAGAAGTAAGATTGGAACATTATTTCAGAGAAGTCTAAAGGTAGTGAGGAAGGGCAGAGAGGAAAGTCTGAAAAGGCGAGAAGTGTTGTAGATTGAGAGTAACACAGGATGGAGATTGCTTTCTGAGAGCCAAGGGGAGCATGAGTCCCAAAACATGGGAGCTGTGGGGGTGTGCTGCCAGCTGGACACAACCAGGGAGGAGGGGCTGCTCTGGCACTCCAGGAGATTTCACTCTGGGTCCCGAGCAACAGGATACACTGGCAATGGTGGGGGATGCTGCTTTCTTCTGTCCCAGCCTCACTTCTCTTTGAGTAGGTGCTGGATTGCTGCAAACACATCAGTCCAGTCCCTCCTGTTTTGTAAACCCTTCTTAGCACATCAAGTGATGGTGTTATCAGTTAAGAAGCTGCTTAGTCCTGTTTACCCTTACCCAGCTTTGTCAGCATCACTTTCCTCTGCCAGCATTCCCCCTTTCCATATCTACTGCTGTTGCCTTCCAACATTTCTGGGCTTTTTTCATACCAGCCCTTTTGTGCATGGAAGACTCCTGGACGTAATCAAGGCATCTGTTTGCTATGTCTTGGATCACAACCTGCTGCTGTATTTTCTGAAACCTCCCATGTGGCTAGGAGTAGGCTTTCCATTAGGTCTTCCATCTTGATCCTTCCTCCTGCTCTTTTCTTCTTACTCATTACCTGTAGAATAGAAGACTGACATTCCAGAAGATCACTTCTGGAAGATTTGGTGCAGTTCTGCAGTCTCATTTTTATCTGTTGCCTTCTGCCCATAGTTTTTTCCCTCGTTCACATTAGCCTCTGGCTGTATTACATGACATCCCATTCTTTCTGGGGTCCCGTGTGGTTCAGTACCCCAGAGTTGCACACCAGTGCCCTTGGCAGGATGTTGCTTTTCCTTCATGGATATTTATTCAGTTCCCCCATTTTAGAGCAAGATTCATGGAGACATGAAGTCCTGTGACAGCAGCACCCAAGGAAAAATGTAACCAATACCCAGTCTTGAGTTTGAGCTTCCTGTTGTTCTTGGCTTACCGTGGGACTTCATTCCCTTTCTGGAGTAACATCCTCCTCAGCCACTGAAGGTCCTTCCTTTGCTCCTCAGGTTTCTCCTCCCATTCATCTCTCTTAATCTCCTTTGAAAAGGAACTTAATACTAATAATACAGAGGTATCCAGTAGTTCCTGCCAGCGTGGAGCCTGTTCAGCACACCAGTGATGGTGTATCTGAGGCAGGAGGTAATTTTTGTCCACTACTCATCACTCTGTGTGTTTGCTTTTAGTGAAAGCTGTGTTCCCACCCCACAGCTTCTGTATCTCCAGATTTCTGGGTCAGAGCCTTTCCTTTGCCTGTGCCAGAGACAGCATTAGTGTCACTGTCACAACAAGAAATAATAAAACTCACGCAAGGTGTCCCAGCATCTGAACAGGAACAGGAAAGGGGAGCTTTATTTTTTAGACCTCAACATTTATAGAATTCTAAAGGTGACAGTGGATTGGAGGATGGCATTGCCACCTCTCCAACCACACTGGTCAAACTAGCAGCCCATCAAAATTCTCCTCCTACAGAGAAGAATACAAAACAATCATTATTTACATGAAAGTGCGTGAGAAGCTCCATTACAAGAATGTAAACATCAGAAGGCTTAGAGAAACTCAAAAGAACAGGGCAGCACGTTAGTGCCACGGATGCAATGCCATTTGGAAAGGGCTGACACTGGAGAGGGGTGCTTTTTCGGACAAGGAACAAGTGAGCCCCTGTCTTCCCCTTGTGTTCTCTCTCTGGTCTCTAGACGAGACGCTTTTGAAGATGGATGAGGTTGGGCACATCCCGCAGACGCTGGCCACTCGCAGGAGCTGGGCTGCTGAAGGTGCTGGCAGCAGGGTACACCCAGCTGACATGTTGAAGCCTGACCCCCGGGACACTCTTTATGAAGGTAAGACTTGGAAAGCAGCTGAGGAAGTAACGGCAGCCTGTGCAGGAGCACAGCTGGGAAGGGTTGTCCTCCTACACTACAGTTATCCAGGCCATGCTTTTTTATCCCTGGTGCAAAAGAGAGGGGCAACTGCAGTATCAGTCACTGTAGGAGACAAAACACAGACTAAAGCCAGCTCCTCTTTCTTGGTATCCAGCTCAAACAACATCCCCAGGCATATTTTTGTGTGAGCGTCTTAAAGGAATGTAAAGAGCTGAGCTGTGCGAGAAGGTTTGTTTAATCTATTTCTTAATATTTCACGTGGATAAATGGGTGTCAGGGACAGAAGTAGCTGGGCTGGTGCATGGCTGCAGCAGGGCTGCTCCTGCAGCCCTCGCCTGTGTGTTCCTTCTCCGCAGTGCCTCTGCTCAGCAAGTCCCGCGTGCAGCGGGCCCTGCCGGACTGCCCGTACAAGCCCAGCTACCTGGTCAGTGGATTTCCTCTGCAGCGCTACCAGGGCCTCCAGTTCGTGAGTTGGATTTCTTGACCTGCTGCTTGCCCAGGGATACACAAGGAGGAAGAAGGGATCCCATTAGCCACAGGGCCTGAGCTTGCCTTTGCAGGGAGTCTCGCAGTGGCTGAGGATTTCCTTCTCCGTCTTGGGGGACTGTGGTATGCGTGGGTTACTAAAGCCACGGGCATCTCTTCAGGAGGACTTGGCCACCTCTCTACCAGTTAGTTCTCACTCTCTTGTAGGACTTAAGCTCACAGTTAGAGAGGTGGACAGATGCTGAGGGAGAGGGTAAAAGGCACGTGCATACATACGTGTATCCTAGCATACTTCCTTCTGTCTTCCATTCTCACAGCCTGCCGCTGGAGAGGGAAAGAGTGAGCAACTCCTGCTCCCTTTAAAAAGGGCTGGTTATCCTGCAGCTATGTCTGGGTCACCTTGTGACTGATGTCTGCAATTTGCGAGGGTTTCACTTTGTCTTTCTCTCTTCTCCACAGGTTCATTTATCCTTTGTTTACCCAAATGATTACAGCCGCCTGAGCCACATGGAGAAAGACAACAAATGCTTCTACCAGGAAAACCCTTATTATTTGGAAAGGTAGCGTGCTGTAAATTCAGGTTTACTAGCAGGGTGGGGAGAAGCTTGAAGGCTGGAATTGGTGTGGAATTTCATGCTCACTTCTGTAGGACTTTTCTTAATTCTTAAAGATCCCCTAAGTCTTGCAAAACATTAAAGCATTTATAGTTTCTTTTGATAACTTGAGTGAAAATATGTTTAGGTCTCAAGGGGAAACTACCAGCGCTTTTCTTGCACTGTTAACCCAGTAGCTGAGTCAGAGCATGTTTGTTCTCTTACATCAGGGAGTGTATTCCCAGCAAGCTTGGCCTGCAAGTGGCTGGAGCCTCCTGATAGCTGTCACTGTGAAAGCCAAACTATGCTCACCACCCGCATTTCTGGGGGAAGAAATGCATGTCACTCATCTTCACTGGTGCCCAGACCCCAGTGGTGGCCCCTCAAGGGAGCTGCTACTTGCATGCTCCCTACTGCAACAATCAGACACCTTGTGCAAGGACTCCCAGCCATTCAGGAGGACTTTTGTGCAGGATAAAGAGGGTCACTTTCCCAGTAAGATAGCTGATTATGGCCTCCCTGTGCTCAGGATCTTCTTCCTTCTTCCAGGGAAGGGCAAAGTAACATTCATCAAACTTGTGTTTTGCTCTTCTCTCTGCAGATTTGGATTTTACAAGTACATGAAAATGGATCGGCCAGAGAAGAGCCTGGACTCTGGAGAAAAGACAGAGCAACCAGGTAGGAGCCCTAATGTCAGAACCCAGAGAATCCTTTTATCTGTCACTTTTGTGTGTGGTCTTGCAGCACCAGCTGAAGGGAGCTCTTGGCTTTCCATACCAAGGAAGTCTCAGCCTTTCCCTGCCAGATTGCTGTGTCTGGGAGGAGACTTTTGCTGCCACTTTTACTTCCCTTAAGGGCAGGTTGGGAGCTCACCAAACAGTGGGCTGCAGTAGACATCATGGCAACTCTCAGGCCCACAGCTTAGCTGAGGCACGATTCTAGCAAAAACATGGGCAGGAGTAACACGGCCAGAGGTGTGCAGTGTGGCAGCCTGTGGTCACAGTGCCCTGCAGAGCTGTGGCCAGACCCACAGCTAAGGGCAAAGCCAGACAGCCCCACAGCCTTTGGCAGTGGTGGGTGATGGGTGCTGAGGAGGCTGGTGGCAGCAAGAGCACAGCTCCTACGGGGGAGATCATCCCTGTCCCTCTGAGCAGGAGAGACAACACTGAGAGGAGGCAAGAAGTAGCTGCCCCCCTGCCTGGTGGGTGCCTGGGCAGGGCAGGGAAGGCAGTGGGAGGGTGCCAGAGGCATAACTTTGATTCATCCTGCAGGCTCCCAGGAGGGGAACCTGGATGAGGTGCAGTATGAGGAGCAGGACGTGGAGAGCACCAGTGCCCCCGAGCGGGCTGGCCCAGGGAGGGCAGGGCCAGCAGGCCAGGCTCCCGGCACCCTGTTGGGCAGTGACAATATTCACGAGGACTATTCCCTTCGGGAGCGCCGCCGGCTCCTCTCGCTGACCGGTGACGATGCAGGAGAGGAGATACGGAGGAGGAGGAGGACAAAAAGGTCTGGTATCAAATCAGCTGTGCTGGCCTCTGCCAACCAAAGCCTCAGCCTGACTGGCCTCGAGGGAAACCCAGTAATGAAGAGACCCCGTTTAAAAGCTGGCGTCAAAGACAATTCCAGGAGCCCTCCACAGCATGCCAGGGCCATCCAGGGCAGAGTGCCCGTCAGAAGGACAATCCCTCCTTCTAGGACTGTGTCTCAAAGGCAGCAGTCTCTCCCCTGGGGCCACCCCAGGGACTCAGTGGTCACAATTCCCAGCAGGGTAGGACCTCAAGGAGACCTCAGCACCACAAAGGACAGGCTGCAGCCAGCAGGCACTGTGCCAGCTGGGAAGAGAGGCCCAGTCTCTGGCAAAGCCGGGAGACAGGCGGTGAGTGCTGCCAGCCCCAGCCAGCAGCCCGGGCTGCCACCGTGGCTGAGCCAGGTGCAGGCCTATGTGGCTGAGCAGAAGGGGGCCAGCAATGGGGATGTGGATGAAGGAGAGGCGCAGGTGGCATCTCCTTTGAAGGGCAAGTCTGGAGGAGCAGCAGAGGAGGAAGAGGTGGATGGGGAGCCAGAGGAGGAAGATGAGGAGGATTTTGATTACGTACCAGTGTTTGACCAGGCAGTCAACTGGGGGCAGACCTTCAGCATGAGCAACCTGGACTTCCATATGCTGCGCACAGACTGGATTGACCTGAAGTGCAACACCTCGGGAAATTTGCTGCTAAGAGAAAGGGAGGCCCTGGAAGTTACACGTGTCTTCCTGAGGAAGCTCAACCAGAGGAGTAAAGGGTAAGGCGCAGTGAGAAAAGCAAGGGGCACTGTCCCAGAGCTGGCTTACCGTGCTGCATGGGAAATACCTGTTATTTGAGTAACTGCTGAGAATCAGAGGATGAACTAGATATGGTAAATAAGATTTCAGGCAAGGAATCTGTGTAAAACACTGGACTTCAGGCACACTTCCTTTGCCTGAGAAATGGTAGCAGCTTTTGCTGGTACTCTTTTGTTACATGGTCTTGGTATAGTTCTTTTTCTTCTCAAGACTTACCGTCCCTTCTGGCAAACAGACACACTTCCTCTAGCTTCCATAAGCCAAACAATCTAACTCCTGACCCTTCTGTTGGGCTGGCCATAATTTTAATAATTTTTTAGCAGCCTTTCTGGTTTCAGTTGGTGTTAATCTTCCTATACGTAAGTGGCCAATATCCTGGATGTTTTAGGAATGGGTGGTTTTAGCTTCTAATCCCTGCTGGAGGTAGGCCTAATGCTACATATTAAGATCACGTTTGCTTTTTCAGGGTCACGTCAGTCACAGCCAGGTGTAACTGACCAGTACACACAAGATTTCCTCAGGATTTTTAACTCACAGGCATCTATTCTATAGCAGAAACTCTTGTTACGATCTGAAAGGGCGTGACCTGGCATTTCATCCAGTTTTGGCCATTCTGAATCTATAGCTCCTGCCAGTTTTTACTGTATGGTTGCTCAGTCCTACTCCGTATTCTTGTTTGATAAGCTGTCATGAGCCAGTTTCAGCAGCCCAAACATGCTCCTTGTGCCACAATCATTGTAGGTGTTGTTGAATACACTCACAATTACCAGCCCAACACAATCATTCAGACACATCTGTTATTTTCTGTGTCACCTTTATTTCATTTCTCTTGCCAAATATTTCCTCTTGGCTGGAATCCCAGGTCTAATCCCACATGCCTGTGGATTTAGGAGAAACAGGTGCTAAACATTCCCGTGGAACTTTGGAAGCAGTGCAGCAAAGCAGGGGGGTGGGAACTGGGGACAGAGAGGTTTGTGCTGGCCCGAAGGAAGGAGCCCAGCAGAGCTGCAGGGCTGGGGCAGGGTAGGGATGTGCCCGGGCTGTGCCCACACCGGCTGTGTCTCCTGCAGGCGCTTCCAGCTGCAGCGCATCGTGAACGTGGAGAAGCGGCAGGACCGCCTGCGGGGCAGCCGCTACCTGCTGGAGCTGGAGCTGCTGGAGCAGGGCGAGCGCCGCCTCCGCCTCTCCGAGTACGTCTTCGCGCGGGGCTGGCAGGGCGGCAGCAGCCGCCAGGAGGACGAGAGGAGGATGAGGAACCTGGTGTGGGGCCGCCGGCGGCGCCTGATGGCTGCGGCCGGCGAGCCAGAGCTGTGCTGGCCCCAGGGGTTTTCCTGGAACCACCAGGCTGTGGTTCACTTCGTGGTGCCAGGTAAGGGGATCTGCCTCCCCAGGACATGGAGGGTTGGCACAGTGGGCGGTTCCCATCGGGGCAGGCCTGCACTGTGGGTCTGAGCCAGTCTCAGCCATCTCACTTGGGTCGCTTCCAATTTCTGTTCTCTTCAAGTTAAATACCTCCAAAGATATGATAGGGCCCAAGCAGCCATGGCTTGTAATCTCAGAGAAAATCCTGTCACATGGTGGGGAAGAACCCACACTGATTCCTTGGCTCTGTGGACCAGGTTTTCAGCCTGGGCCTATTACATCATCCCTGAAAGGTTGTTGAGGTTTAACAGAAGGCAAGAAGCCTTGAATGTTGAGAAAAACCACCACCATTTAGATCAGTTTGCTTTGATTCTCTCCCTGTTGCAATACAACCAGTGAAAAACCAGGCACGCTGGGTGCTGCAGTTCATCTCCGACATGGAAGAGCTGTTCCGAGTCACCAAGGATCCCTACTTCAGCGTCATCATCATTGACTACAGCAGCGATGACATGGACGTAGAGAAGGCCCTGAAAAGGTCTACCTTGCACAGGTGGGAGTACTGCTTGGTGACAAGAAGCCACTCACACACATATGCCTGCAAACAGCACATTTGGCAGTCTCTGTGCGTTGACCAGCCACAGCCTGCTGCAGCTGGAACACCACAGACACCATCCATCCAGACCTTGCACACACACACAAGAACATGTTTTTGTCATGATGTGCATACACATATGTGCATGGAACACTGTCAGAAAAGTGTAATGCAATACCTGGTGTAGTCTTCCAGCTAAATTTATTGAATTGGTCTCTTTTTACAAGATTGCAAGAGAGAAGAGGAAGCAAGTCTCCCAGTGATGGGGCAGGGGGAGGACAGAAAAGATAAGAAAGCTCTGAGAAGTGGGACAGAGAGCATGGAGACCTCTGTTGGCTGAAATGAGCCTGCTCTGATCTGAAACAGCTTTGGCTGGTCATTTCTGTTACATGCCAGGGGTTTCAGGTCTAGTCCTAGGACAGGACTGGGCTAGAGCTGAGAAGAGTTTTGCTAGGCTCTGTTCAGGGGCAAGACTCTCTGGGCAGACTGGGACTGGGAGCAGTCTGGGCTTGTGCACTCCCCCAGCACAGGTTTCCTGTGCTTCAGAGGGTGCCCAGGGCGAGGGCAGCTCCATGGCCCAATGCTGTGTGGCGCTGCCTGTGGTGCCTCCTGTGCCACTGACATTCCCTTTCCCCTCTGACCCCCAGCTACCGGTACCTGAAGCTGACAGGGAATTTTGAGCGTTCTGCTGGGCTGCAGGCGGGGATAGACCTGGTAACGGTGAGTCTGGGGGGCCTTGGGTGGGCAGGGAAGTCTGTAGTATGTGTCTGGTGTTGCCACTGCCTTTGGTACTGAACACACTGGTTTTTAGGGAAGGGAATAGCCTAGCAGACCAGTTCAAATGTAGATGTTCTTCCTGTCCTTCCAGAGTAAGCGTTTCTTCATTCTGAGGGGCCTGTGCTCTGATTCTTGGTCCATCTGCTGGGACTGTCAGACAGGAGGGAAGTCAGCAGTAGCAGCTAGCTTTGTGATCCTGGCTCTGTCACGTCATAGTCATGGTATTCACACTCATCATTGATCAGCCAATGAACATTTTGCCAGCCCTTGGGATTTCAGTTTCTGATGCAGTAATGAGATTTTGACTCTCATATTTCTGTCTTCCTGCCCCTCAAGAAATATTTACTGAAAGTCAACCTATTTTTTTTCCCAACCGGTACAATTGGTTCCAGGACCCTCACAGCATTGTCTTCCTGTGTGACCTCCACATCCACTTCCCAGCTGGAGTCATTGATTCAATCAGGAAGCACTGCGTGGAAGGAAAGATGGCCTTTGCACCCATGGTCATGAGGCTGCACTGCGGGATGTCCCCACAGTGGCCTGATGGTAAGAGGGCTCAGACTTTGGGAAATGGGGAAAGAGGAAGGTGCCTGCCTCCTCTACATTTGTTCCTCTGGCACTGTCAGGGTCTGGAGCCTGAGGTACTTCCAAGCCCACAGGGTGAGTGTGTGTTAGACATAGGATGGGGTTTAACAGCATCAGGTGTCTGGAATTTGAGATCAAAAAGTTAGCAGAGCCCTTTGTCTGATTTTTTTTCCTGGTTGTCTCCTAGGGCTCTTAATGGATTTAAGGACCGTGGAAAACAGTCCTTTATTCCTGTCTGTTCATATCCCTCTTTTCTTAGGGGGCACAGCCTGTCCTGAGGAGAGCTGGCAGACCAGGGGTGAGGGAAGCCGAGCCAAGTTGGAGGGAGAAAAGTGGTACAGCATAGGATTTTCTTTAGACAGTGGTGGCCATGCTGAGCCATCTGGGCACAGGGACAGCCCTGGGAAGCTGGGACAGTCCAGGAACTGTGTTGCCAGACAGGAGATGTGAGAGGCTCTGCTAACAAGTTGATGGGACAGACCATGCTGTCTGCCCACAAGCCTTTCTCATTTCCAAAGCTGGTTGGCATGGTTGGCTCTGCCTTGGTGCTGAGTTTACTCCCTGGTGTCAATGTTGTGCTAAAAGTAGCTTGAGTCTCACTCCAGCAGCTCTGCTGGAGCCATCAGTGGTTCAAAACCCCAACAAAGCTGTGCCTCTTTTGTGCTCTCCTCAGGCTACTGGGAGGTGAATGGCTTTGGTCTCCTGGGCATATACAAGTCTGACCTGGATAAAATTGGAGGCATGAACACAAAAGAATTTCGGGACCGCTGGGGAGGAGAGGACTGGGAACTCCTCGACAGGTAGGCATCCACTGTCATTGTTCAAGTGCTCAGGAGAGGAAGCCCATCAGATCCTGGAGAACCAATGACCATGGGAGTGGGGGTCTAAGGAGGTTGAGATGAATACTGCCACCATAACCTTGGCCAGTGAGGGAAAGTCTTTGAGCATATCCTGACCTCAAACCTAGTAGGTGAGGAGACACAAAACATTCAGTTGCAGCCACTAGTAAGAGAAGAGCTGTTTTCTGCTGCCTTCCAGGCACACTGCTGCTTGGTCTCCTGCAGATCAGATACTGGTGATTGTGAAGACTTTGTCCTCTTCAGGCACTCAGATCCCTCACATGTGTGATCCCTCACATTTCCCATATAACATTTAGCCTTGAAGACCAACTGGTGGAGAGGCATTTAAAGATTATGAAGTACAGTTAAAATTTCTGAGGATTTTGTGAGGAGGGATGCACAAATCCTGGGCCTCTGGGTTTGTAGTTGTAGGATTTGGGCCCTGTTCTGCCTTTTCTTGTCAGCTGACTGCAATGCAGTGCTTGCAGCCATCTTTTTTCCTACCTTGGTATATGCAGGCACTCCTGACCAGTCCTGCACTCAAGGGTGAATAAACACTCAGAAAGTGTCATTAGATACCTGCTCAGGGACACGGGGTACCCTGAGCTATTCTGGACTATCCAATTTGCTTGCAGTCTCCTATCAACAGCACAAATTCAAAAAGAGTTTTCCTGGGGCTGAGTCCCTCAGTATCTTTGTGATGAAATTTTCCCTAAGTCTGCTCTTCTGTCTGCCAGGATCTTACAGGCTGGGCTGGAAGTGGAGCGTCTCTCCCTGAGGAACTTCTTCCACTGGTTTCACTCGAAGCGGGGCATGTGGAACCGGCGCCAGCTGAAGACAGCGTAGCCTTCAACCCCAGAGGTGCTTGGCAGCGCTGTCCACCATCTCATCCAGATGTGCACTTTACTGGGGCATGCAGACGAGTGCCCAAACTCTTCCTGTGCCTCCAGAGACCTCTGGAGGCGTGGTACAGCTGAGGAAGGGGTGATCAGGCCAGGGGAGCGGGAGCTTCTCTTGTCAGCTGCTGCGCGCAAGGCACGGGATCCGCGTGTGGCTGGGAAGGCGTGCGGCGGAGATGTCCAGGGAGGCACTTGTATTTCCTGCCAGGCACTCTGGTGGAAGGTGCAGTGGGAGAGATGCCACGTTTCCTGTTGAGTTTTGCACCAAACACAGATCCCAGCTAAGCCTAGAATGGTTTATTTAGAGCAGCGCAGCTTCTCTTTCAAAACTTGAATGGAAAAAAAAAAAGGAAAGAACCCACAACCGTCCCCGTTTCCTCTCCTTTGCCATCTCTCCAGTACTCATTATTTCAGACAGGGGACCAAAGTTCTCTGATCTGTATTGCACCCACATGCCCATGTGATGACTTAAGGAAATCTGGGTGCAGAGGAGCTGATAAGCACTTTAGGCTGCTGGTGCTTAGATGTTTCTCTGTGCTTTTCACTTCGGTCATTATGAAAAATTGTGCTCGTGTTCAGCAAATTGTGGGCTGTGGATGGAGTTGTGAATACATTTCCCTTACAGGAGCCACGTTTTCCTGTAGCTGGGTGAGCTGGCAAGGGTGATGTTACAAATCCACCTAAGTTATTGACCCACTGCCTGAGGGTAGTGGAGGGACTACACAGAGAAGCTAACAGAGCATCTCAGGAGGAACTTTGCAGCCTTATCTGACAGACATGTGTTTGTCCTAACAGTATCAGGGAAACCCTAGCAGGGAAGAAGTGGCAATATTTTATTAGTTGAAGTATTGTGATTTGTCAGAAGAGGAGACAGAGTCTTCTGCTCTCAAAATCCTGCACATTTATGCAGCATCTAAAAGTTAATTTAATAAGTTATGGCCTCACAGTTGTGTCTTGTCATAGTTTAACTCTTATGTAGAGAGCAGGCTTCTTGGTTGGAGAACCAACACAGCTGTTGGTGCTTCATCTCTGCAACAGCCCTGGGACCTCTGGCCTGGTATGGAGGAGGTGGCCTCAGGTCTTGGCACATGCACTGGCTGTAAGGAACAGTGAGGACAGAAGAGTGAACAAACGGATGGGCAAACCCATGCTGTCATTGATGGAGGAGCAGTGGAGAGAGCCCACAGCTGGCCTGGTGCTACAGGGAAGTCTCATCCCCTAAAACTCCTGTTAATGTAAGGCAAGATTTTTTTTTACCCTGTAACCATTTTAGAAGACTATATAAACCCAGAAATCCCAGCTCACTCAGTGCTTTACACTGCAGCTTTAGTGTCCCCATGCCATGCTGAAAAGGGCTCAAGCTTGAGGGCAGGGTGTGACATAGGATGCTGCTCATGGTGCCCAGTTCTCTGGGGAGCTGCTGGGAAGGAGTAATGGATGTATGCAGAATACAAGCAAAGCTGACTGGTACTAGACTTTTCTGCTCTTTGCTGATGGAGTAGATGCCAGTTCAGAACAGGCATTAATTTATTAATGTCTGTGTCTGTGGTGCTTGACGAGTCCATCGAGTTCCGCTATTGCTGTAGAAAACTGAACATACAAGTTCTGGCACGTGAGATGGAAATCACGTCAAATCATCTGTTTGCATCAGCCTGCGTTTTGTGAGTGATGGATTTAGAAAAAGCCAACCAGATACCAGAAAGTTCTGCTGCACAGTGTGCAACTGTGGTGAGAAGTAGACAGGAGATGGCTGTGTCTCTGAATCCATGGAGCCTTCGCCAGAATGGAGACACTGAATATCCCAGAAGAGGCAGCCTTAGCCAGCTGCCCAAGCCAGAGTAGTCTTGCTACCGAGGGAAAATACTTTACCCATGCAGATACTAAGGAATTAAATCATGGCAGTTGGGATGAGAGGGAAGAGCTGACAACAGTCAACACTTTTTTTTTTTTTTTTTTTTTTTTTTTTTTTTTTTTTTTTTTTTTTTTTTTATGGGTTTTGGGGAACCAAGC
>VZRH01000072.1:0-30135 GCA_013397555.1 Urocynchramus pylzowi | reverse complement strand
TTTTTTTTTTTTTTAAGTATTATAGGAGTTTGGGAGACCAGAGCCCTGTGATGCAATGTTGCAATAAGCTCTGTTTCTCCCTGGAATGTGCAGTGTCAGTCATGCTCTCAGTGCAAGTCAGAGCCTGTGCTTCCCTCAGACACAGGCACAACTCCACGAGTGTTTAGGTGAGCTGCTTTCCAGGCTCCAGGACTGCAGCTGCACAGCCTGTCCAGGCTGGCTGTGTCACGCAATGCCTGTGGAATGGGGAGAGGCTGTGGGAGGCCAGTGCCCGGGCATGGCCAGGCCTAGCAGAAGCAGCTGTCTGGGCCCATCACGCTGGGAACACCAGGATGCCCGGTCTGCACCTGGAGAGCTGCTGGATTCCCTGGCAGCCCGTCAGTCAAGCACAGGGAAGAGGAGGAGGTATTTGTACCATGTGCTTTCACATCTGGCTGTGGATGTGGTCTGCAGCACCTAAAGTTAGCAGCTGGCATCCATCTGCGGACCCTGGCAGGAATTAGGTGTATCCAGAAGGTAACTCACTTGGCACGAATGCCATGAGTCTTCCCCACCACAGAGGACAGCCAGCAAAGAGTGGACTGGACAGCAGGGTGCTCCTCTCAGTGCAGCACTACCAGCAGAATTTGGGGATTTTGCCCCCATTTTTCAGCTTTGACTGTACTCCTTCCTTCACACCTTGTAACCCAGGCCAGTGGTAAGCAGAACTACCTCGTGAGGACTCCTTGATGGAGATGTAAGGAGTTCCTGGTTTTCAGTCCAGTTTCCTAATGGCCAGTTTCCCCACGGTCAAAGCTGCCGTCTTGGACAGTGGGGAATTCTTCCCTTCCAGTGGGAATACTCAGTTGGTATCCAAGCAAGTAGTAAATGTGATTATTCCTAATTGGCACTAGCTAGCAGCCTCCATGGAGGAGCTTGGAGAGCCCATGGGAGCAAAGACTGTCTTCCACCCCACCTGCTCAGAGACCTCACTACAGGGTGTAGGGAGAGAAGGGGCTCCACACTCCCCAGTTTTCTGGCCAGCAGCAAACCTTGCAGGAGCAGTGCTGGGCTTCACTCTGAGGCTGCTGCCCCTCTCCCAAGCAAGCTGCAGTTTTTCTCCCCAGAGTCACAAAGAGGGGGAGAGCAGGAAGCACAGCAGGGGCAGATCCCTCAGCTGTGCAGTGAAAGGACATGGCCAGGAAGCTGACTCCCCTCAACTGTTGGTCACATTTCTGTCACCAGGATCTTTTTAGGAAGCTGTGCTGGAGTTTCTGGCCTTCATGTGCATCCTGGCTGTGTCCTGCTTGGACAGCTGGAGGAAGTCAGTTGCATAGGATTTTCCTTCCATCAGGCCAGGAGCAAGCTGCTCCGGAAGCTCTGTGGCTGGGGAGATGATGGACACTGCTGCACAAGGGACCTTCTCCAGGGTAGGATGTGACCAGGCTGGGAAGTCTGGGCCACCAAGTGTGAGGTGCAGAGCAAGGGGGCTCTGCCTACAAATGTGACTGTGTATTCAGGACTGGGGTGTGGTACTCAGGCTTGCTTTGCAGGTCAGCAAGGGAATGAAGAAGGGCTGGCTTTTAATCTGAGCAAAGTGTATTGTGTGAAAATTATTATTTGTTTCATCATTGTCTTAATGTTTGCCCAGTATGAACATCTCTCCTCGTTGCCTACAAATGTCTGAAGTTGATTGTTTTTTAGATACAGATGCCTTGTGTTGAAAATCTGACTTGTACCTGCCTTAAAGTGGCTCTGTGCCTTCAATATGACTCCTGGGCCACCTGTCTGTTGGAGCTGGGGGATACACAAATTCTCCCTTGTGTTTTATAAATACATTGTCTTCCTACAAGAGCTCTCTTCTGTCTGTGTGTTCACTTGCACCTGCATCACTGTGCAGCAGGAATTAGAATCCAGGGTGCTCCTCTGTCCTCATTAGCTGAAAACACAGACAGTACCAGAGAGATCACTCTCAGCCCAAGCCAGCAAGAGCTCTGCAGCAAGGGGTGGGTGGGAGATGCAGGGCAAGGTCAGCCAATAGTGAGCCCTGCTTCAGTCCCCTCCAGATCTGCAGAAAATGGGATGGCAACAAAAGAGTTTTCCTCCTGTCTGCATGGGCTTATCATGTGAAACAAGGTGGAAACAGTGGACAAATACACATTCCAGCAAAACATGAGTGTGATGTGATGAGAGAATGTGGAAAACACAGTGGTTCTCCTGGCAAGCAGAGGACAGTTCCTGGAGAAGACCACAGGTGGGAGCCTAGACCTGAGCTCAGTACTTGGCACAACAAATGGGGGGTCAGCTCTTTCACAGCAACTGCTTATTTGAACTCAATTTTGGCCCATCTTTGCTTCAACTGTGCCTTCTTAGAGAATCAAAAGCTTGGCAGCAATGGGAGTAACACACAAAGAGGGGGAAAGGCAGCCAAGGTTCCTAATGAGTATGATTTCACTATAACAAGAAATTATTAATATTAAAGGAGATGGAGGGAAAGTATTCCAGCGTGCTGCCAGCCTTTTGCTTGCCTGGGATGAGTGGCAGGGACCCCCCTCTGCTCATGCAGGCTTCATATGCTGCCACACCCGATCCAGTAGCTCTCTGAAACAATGATGAAGTTAAGATCTGGTAATGAAATTCCCCCAACTGCTTCTTTCTCAGCTGAATGTTTTATATTTTCCCTCTCTTTACATTCAGTCATCAGTGCTAATTGCTTTCTCTCCTGCTCCATGAAGCAATGAGTCCTGGGGTTTGGGGCCTGCATGCAGGATACATAATGTTTTACCTTTCCACGAACCCAGCCAGCCAGTAGTGGCTGACAGCCCTTGGCTTGTGGTTTTGCTGTGCCTACAGCTCATTCTGCTGCCTCTAGAATGAAGCATTTTTCTAAAGGAGGCAGGATAACTGGCTTCCCAGAAACATCCACCCCTCTCTGCTGCCAGTCAGAGCAAAGACTGAGGACCGAGTTGAGCAGCAAACTCAGAGTCACCCCAGACCTGTCACCCCCAAGAAAAAGTGGAGGACAAGTCTCTGCCTGCTTCACCAAACAGATCTCAGACTGTGCTCAGCTTTACCACTTCAGGCTCTGGTAAATGCATAACTAGTATTTTCCACCCTACCCTTATTGTGCAACTTTCCTTCAGCTCAGAAAAGTCACTGGCAGTTTCAGGGGCTAAGCTGCTGCTGGCTGGTGGCCTTACCTACCAGTTTGTGGGCAAAATCATTCACACCCTCTCAGAAAAAGCACCATGTGTGACTGACACAAATTTGGGTTTGCGAAGACAAATACAGAATGCAAATAAAATCTGTCTGTATCTAAGTGTCAGACACTCCAGGTAGCTCCTGAAGACTGATGTGAGGATGCTTTCATGGCATTTCTCTATCAGGGGTGGCAAGGATATACAAAATGAGAAGACCATATTAAACTATGATTCTGCAGTACAATGGAAAAATCATTTAATAATCAAAAGAGCATGTAATTATTTAAATAGGCTTACATAAGGCTATTAAAATACCATTTTTTAGCATGACTATAGAGTTAAAAAATTTAGGATTGAAAATTTTTACTCTTTCATAAAAATCATGAAACTCATTAATTCAAAGGATTTTTTTTTTTGAGGAAACAAATTGTTCTGATACAAGAGAATTACCAGAGCTGTCATTATAAACCAAATACATTTTAAAACATTTATATTAATGATAAGAATAAATCATAACGGTGATTTTTAAGATAAAGTAATAAGCTATTCAACTGTAATTTTTCATTGCAGCAATAAGCTTAGGCTGGGTCCTTATGTCTAATGTTTCTTCATTTTCTATTAAGTATTGTCAGGCTTATTCTGACATCATTCCTGACAGGTCACTGATGATGACATCAGACCACAATAACTATTTTCTGTCCTTGTTAATATTCCAGTGCTGGAAATATCTGATTGTTTTCTTAATTATGTCACATTTAATTTTAAACAACTAGGAAAACATTTGAACTGGTTCTAGCTATCTTCATGTACACACACCATTCTATCCTCCTGTTTTTAGTTTGAGAAATCCATTCCAACATTTGGGAGGTAAACTATTAGATAGAATTGCTTTAAGGGCATCAACTTATGTTTGAGGCAAAAAAAAAAGCTGGGCTTACTTATTTAGCCTACAAAGTAAATCATTCAGTCTTCTCTACCAAATGAGCCAATATTGAATATATGAAGCAGGCAGCTAAAATAAGAAGAGAGATTTACAGAACTGCACTTTCAAACTGTGTACCTGCTGCTGTCCCTGCAGCTTTCTCTTGCCAAGTTTGTTCTAGCTTGGAAGGGCAATGTTCCCACCCCTCAGATCTGCAAAAGCAGTGCAGCAAGGGGCTGCTATGCTATGACACATACAGAGTTCTGAAGTTTAACCCAGTTTTCTGGATTTGTCCATGGGCTTCTGCTGAGGTCAGTGGAAACGTGGAGGAGAGCTGCACTGCTCAGATCCTGCAGGGAAGACAAGAAACGCCGGTAAGGTCACCTGAGACCCTCTGTGTGCATGGCCAGAGAGGAGCAGTCACAGCTCCTGCTCGACACCACAACTGCCCCTAAGCATGTAGGGTGCTGCTCTTCAGCCCTGCCCCTCTCTGGATCCCAAACCAGCCTTGTTTCTGTCGAGGCTTTTGGCCTTTGCATCAGTCCTCACCATAGCATGTGTCTCTTGAGCTTTCTTGCTGGCTGTTGCCCTGGTGTGTCACATTTAAACTGTGTTTACATTTTGCAGGTCATGTAAACAAGAAATGTTAATTTTGCTTCTTGAGCTAAGGTGCTTTTGGTTTAAGAACATGTCATTCCCTCACTGACATGACATGGAAACCCAACCATTTGGATGAACTCTTATTTACAGGGCTTCCTTGAAAATGAGCATTAGGTGCTTAAAACAGTCCCTGCCAAACTACAGTAGCTGTTGTAAAGAGCTCTTCCCCTACCCCTGCCTTGCCCAGCACGTTCCTTTTCTTCTGTTCAGATAGTGCTGATGTCTTGGGATTCCTCCCAGAACACACCTAGTTTTCTTCCCCAGCGTTAGCTCCCGTCCACAGCTGCTATTTGTATCTAGCATGAGCTCTGCAGCCTTCCAAAAACCACTCGCTGCTGATAAATCCCAGCGACTGGGATGTTTGGTGTTCCTGCTTTAGAGACCAAGTGAGGAGAGCTCCTCCTCCTCTGGGAGAATTTGTTCAATGGCTGCAGGTTTTGCTGTGGGACAGCAACGTGCTTCTGGAAGGGCTCTGCTAATTTGTGCAGCTTTGCCCTCACCACCTTGCAGTGATGTTTTCTGAGACGGAGAGCCCTCCCAGGGGCTGGCAGTGATGGCAACTCACCCTTTCTTACCTGAGTCCATTGCCCCATGAATTAATAAGGTCCAAAATTCCTGCTAGGGTAGAAGCCAGTCTTCTGCACCCCAAAGGCTGTGATGAAGATGTTGAGGATGACTGTGATGAAGATGAGAGCTGTGGCAGCATTGTTGAGTATATTCAGGCGGGGTTGCTTTGCGATATCGTTCAGGTTCAAACGAGCTGTGCAACACAGTGCAAAAAGAGAAGGGGCTTTGCAGACTGACTCCAAATCCCCCAGCTCCTGCAAGCCTCCCCTGCCTGGTAAATGTTCATGGTACCCCTGAGTGCTGAGGCCACAAAGCAGAGGGAGTAGTCACAGGAATGCTACGGGAGCCACAGCTTGCTAAAGGATGACACAGAAGGCCGGAGCAGAGAAAAAAAATCATCTTGTTTTGATTTTTTGGCAAAATTCTTTGTTCTGCCATGGAGGTGCCATGGCCCTGCAATGGGTCAACCCTAAATAGGCGAGTTACTGCTGCACACTAGCCAGACACGTGCCATGGTCCCCCCAAAACTGCCTGGCCATGGGACATGGTGAGGGCAGGCACGGGAGACAAGGGCAACAATCCTCTGCTTGCACTGGGAAGGCAGTCCCTCCCTCACACCTGTGTGGTGACACAGCTTTCAGCCCTGGGAACCTGAATGGTGCCAGTACTGGCTGATAGCCATTGACACCTTCAGACCCAGCAATACCCTGGTTACCAGGGCTGCCTGGCCAATAAGCCATGCAAACAGCAGCCATGTTCTGGTCCCTTGTCCCCTTTCTCCCCCCAGCTGGCTCCAGCCATCATAGCTGCCACCAGGAAAAGCTGTGGTATGTGTGACAGGGGAAGGAATATGTCACAGATTTTCCAAAGCCTCTAGTCCTCTGTCCCCCATAAAAATCCATGTAAGATATTCAGGAAAATGCAGCATTTTGCAGGTTTTTAATACTGGGAATCTGTTGGAGACTGAAATACAGCAACTCCTGTATCAGATGGAGCACTGGGGAAGCACTGGCAAACCAGTGCTGGTGTTAATGTACTGTGTGTAGGCCACTAGGAAAACTGTGGGCTTGGTTAAATGGGAGGTAAATATAGGGAATACCTCTGCCAAAATTGTTCTGTTAAGTCCCAGACGAAGTGAGATGTAAAATACAGCTAAAAGGTAGTGTCTGCAAGAGCTGCATGAAGGAGCACGTAACAGCAGGGGCAGCAAGAGGCTCATCTTGGCCAAATCCCCACTCTTTCAAACCCCCACTCTTCCCTGGGACAGGGGGTCAGCAGTGGGAAAATGAAGGAAGAGTTGTGCTCAGAGATGTGCAAACGAGAAACAGCCCACCCACCATTTTGAGTAACACTGACCCCCCCCTACCACCCACCTCCAGCCCTGGATGGAGCCAGAGGGGAATGGTTTGGGGGAAGAAGCTTCTCCCTTCCAGCCCCACGCCAGCCCATCTAGAGGGTGCCCTGCCCCTGCAGCACCTGCAAGGGTGCAACGCCTTGGTGGCCACCTTACCAGTGATGATAAGGAGAATCCCAATCATCACCTGGAAGAAGAGGGAGATGCTGATGAGCACGATGAGGGTGGCATAGTACTGGAAGGACATGCCCTGCTCCAGCACAGCTTTGAGCTGGGTGACGTTGGCCATGAACAGCGCCACGTCCAGCATGCTCTCTGCCACGCTCTTCTTGGTCGCGTAGTGGTTGATGTTCATCGGCCCGTTGATCCGGAGGTGGGGATTCATGCCCTGCAGAGACAGGAGGAATCACATGCATGGCTAAACCAACAGACACTTCTGTGTCCAGTGGGATGCTGTCTTCGCCCTGGGGTTTATCTAGAAAGCCTGGAAAGGGTCAAAGTTGCAGGTTTTTAAAGTGCTGAGAGTACCCAGTTTCCCCTCACAGTTGCCTTGTGGTATTAATAGGCACAAGGTACTTGCTGGGATCAAGAGCTCAGCAAAGTTAAAAACCAACAGGTATTTTTGTGGAAAACAAGCTTGTCCAGAGTTACAATAACATAGATTATCCAAAAGCCAGGGATTTTTCAAGCAATATTAAATTCCCTTCCTTCAGGACATAGACAAGCTTACAGGGGATTAGAGACAGATGATCTCTTTGGGTTGGGTGTTGTGTTTAATATCATTACCAGTGATCTGGATGAGAGGATGGCGTGCACCCTCAGTTTGCAGGCAACACCAAGCTGGGTGGGAGTGTTGACCTGCTAGGGGGGTAGAAGGGCTCTGCAGAAGGATCTGCAGGGGCTGGATCAAGGGACTGAGGCCAGTTGTGTGAGGCTGAGCAAGGTGAAGAGCTGGGTCCTGCTCCGGGGTCACAACAACTCCATGAAGCACTAGACACTTGGGGAAGAGAGGCTGGAAGGCTGCCTGGCAGAACAGGACCTGGAGATGCCGGCTGAACATGAGCCTTCAGTGTGCCCGGGTGGCCAAGAAGGCCAATGACATCCTGGCCTGTATCAGAAACAGTGTGGCCAGCAGGACCAGGAAGGGATCATCCCCCTGTACTGGGCACTGGTGAGGCTGCACCTCAAATCCTGGGTTCAGCTTTTGTCCCTTCATAATCCAAAAAGGACATTGAGGTGCTGGAGCAAATCCAGAGATGGGCAATGGAGCTGGTGAAGGGTCTGCAGAGTAAGTCATATGAGGAACAGCTGAGGGAGCTGGGGGTGTTCAGCCTGGAGAAGGGGAGGCTCAGAAGGGACCTTAGTGCTCTCTACACGATCTGAAAGGAGGCTGTAGCCAGGTGGGGGGCAGTCTCTTCTCCCAAGTAACAAGCAATACTACCAAGATAAAATGGCCTCAAGCTGCATCAAGTAAGGTTTAGACTGGATATTAGGAAAAAATCTCTCTTTAACAAAAGGCTTGTCAGACACTGGAACAGGCTGCCCAGGGAAATGGTTGAGTCACCACCCCTGGAGGAATTCAAAAGACATGCAGATGTGGCGCTTAGAGACATGGATTAGTGGTGGCCTTGGCAGTATTAGATTAGTGACTGGACTTGATGATCTTAAAGGTCTTTTCCAACATAAACAATTCTATGATTCTGTGACTGTCAATGGCTGGGCTTTATACTGCCTCTGAGCAATTTTTGCTGGCTTATGCCTTACACAAGATGCTAAAGCAGATTAAATAGTCCATGGGTTTGCTTCTGAAACCAAGGACAGTGTTTGTTCAAAACATCAGGCTCTGAAATGCAGCAAGAAGAAGGGTGGGATCTGTCACAGCTAACCTTAATTAATCATTCAGGCAGGTTTTTTTGGCAGTGGAAGGAAACAGCTGTTTACAAAAGCCAAATCAGCTGGTTGCCCTTGTCACAGATAGGTAATGTGATGGATTGGCTCTCGCAATTAAGGGATGAAAATGGTATATATCTTGAAAGAAGTTTCATGAATTTGCAGTCATGGTATCGTAGCCTCGTTGTTAAGACACCCTCTGTTCTCCCCAGAGTCCCCTTCCCCCCTCAGTATTGTTACCATCAGACAGCCTTGGTTGTGGAAGACTTGTGAAGGGAGGCCGTGTGCATGTGCCCCTTGCATGGGGTGGGGAGAGCTTGGTGTTAGGAGGCACAGCACGACAATGCTCACCTCCAGTCAGTTGCAAGAAGATCTCCACCAACAAACAACAAAGAAGAATTTACAGACAGAGTTTGGGAGGGGCCAGGGTCGGCTGATACAACCCCAAGGATATGAAAGGTGGAGCAGCCATTTTGTAGAAGAGCATATGACAGTTTGGTTCCAGGCTCCAGCGCTGCAATTTTGCCTTATTCAGTCTTCTGTTGTATTTTTGTTAAGGTTTAATAAACCTTTGAAATTTTGAAAGTGAGAGTAATTTCTCACACCCTTTACTGTTGGAACCCAGGGCTCAGGGAATGTTTCTCTGCCTGAGATGTCCTGATCCCCAGGAGAACACTGCTTTTAATCTTTGTCCATGGAGAAAGCTTCCAAGACGTTGGGATGAATTGGAATGAGTGTGTGAAATAGATAGTAGTATAGTTTATCACAGGGTGAAAAACTTTGAGTTTTGGGTTTTTAGTATGGAGGTAGATAGAAGACAAGATGGAGGATTTTGGGTGTTGTCCAATCCCCTTCTTGCTCTCCATCTGCTCCATTTTCTGCGGTGTTGGTAGCAGAGAGTGATTGGTTAGAAAGAACCACAATGCAGAGGTTGCATGAACAGACAAATAATTAGTTATTGGTAGAAAGGTAGAAATAAAATACATTCTAAGAGTTAATTGGACAAAATAGTTTTAAAAGACCTTGAACCTGTGTGTCTTGTGACTTTTGGTGCCTTTCTCTTTGTCGGCTAAGTCTGGAACGTAGACAGTGTGCTGAACTGTTGATAAGACAAAAAATAAACAACAACCTGAAGACCAAAAAAGTCAAAAATCCTGTTTGTCTCTCAATCCTGGCACAGAAGTTTTTAGGGATCTCCCCATCAGGGGATCCTTGGGAGGCTTCCACACATAACCTAATTGCAAGGTGTAGGTAATTTGGCTGCTTTTAGCCATCCATTGTTAAGTGAGTTCATCTGTGGCTCTCTTGGCCCAAGTGATTAAAAAAAACCAACAACCCAAAAAAAGAGTGGATGATAGTTTTCCATTCACCCAGAGCATCACAACTGGAAATAAACCACCAGCAAAGGCAACAGTTGCAAGAGATTTAGATGTATCTGCAATAAACTGTGTTCTTTTTTCTTAAAAAGAAAGAACAACAACACTTCCATATAGCAGAGAGGCTTTAGTTCTGAGTAATCAGCCTCCTGTCAGCTGCAGTCAGACCAGCAGCCTTGTCCTCAGCATTGCCTGATGGGTTACCCTTTAAAACCTGTGGCAAGGTCAGCCTGTGCCTCTCTTTTGCTCAGGAAAGGGGGAGAGATTTCTTTGGGTGCACACTGGAAGTGCCTCCATTCAATGGTGAGTTCTGTTTTGCTCCTTTTGTACCAGATAAAATAGGAAATGTAATCTTTCCTCCATGCTCTAGGCAGGTCACTAGGGAAGGATCATGGCTTGTGTGTTATGCTGTGACCTTGGGTCTCTTTGGGCAAGAGTGGCTTTCTTTGATTTGGGAAAGTGGGACCAAAGCCAGTGATCCTGGGAGAGCCGTGTATGTGGGGTGTGTGATGCTGAAATTGGGGTGAGTTTTGGAAGGGGTTGTGGCCTGGGTCTGGTGGTCACCCTGATGTGACAAAGACATGTATGAATACATGAGTGGGAGAGGCTGTGTCTGTTTTGAACTAGTGGGGAGCTGGGATCCCTAACATGGGGCTAGCATGGGGTAGGAAAGGGCTTTTGGTTTGGTTGGGTTTTTTTTTTAATGTGATAGCTCAAAGCATTTAGTTCTGACAGTGACATTCCTGTGGATATGTGGCTCCTTTGCAAAGCCTATATTTCTTGCTCTGGAAGGTAGAAGGTGAAAGATACTGGAAGGAAGTAAAAGTAGAAGTCTATAGAACTGGTTAAAACTCCAAGGCTGTGTGTAGGTGTTTGGGACTTAAATATTACAGTGTGGTGTCAGGGGCAGAATAGAGGCATCTTGAGGAAAGGTGGCCAGCAAAAGGTCATGTTCTGTGAGTGCTTTTTAAAAATCTGTCTTGAGGGACTGCTCCCCCTTAGATGGCTTAAAAACATGTGATCCTGTTGGAACAGAGAGGAACTAATACCAAATTGTGCAGGGTTGGTGATTTGATCCCTCTCATGTGCTGTTTTCCTTATTCCTGAAGAATCAGCCCCCCTCCCTGCAGCATCACAAGGCTGAGCATTGATAGTTTATCTCTGTGTCGTGATGAGTTAAGGGTTTGAGAACAAGGGCGCTGTACAAACAGGGCAGAGCTGCTGTTAAATGAGTGACTGGTACCAGGAGGCTGAGACATCTGTTTCTGACTGCTTATGTGGAGAAAAATAAAGCAAGTCAGGAGCTCTTGTTGAATAAAAACACATTCTTCTTTTGAGCTACCTTTATGTTCCTTTATCTGGAGTGTGAAATGGGGCAGAGTTGCAACATCCTGAGCTCTGTGTCCCAGATGATCAGGCAGTGAAATCAGACAGCTTTGACGTGGACTTTTCTCACATGGATGAGTCTGGTGGCGTGTTCCCATCTGGGACATGAAAACACAGGCAGGTCTGTGAAGTAACTGGAACTGGAAAACCTTCCCAATGGAAAAGGTGTGACTCCAGATTCAAAGTTCTGTCAGTCCAGGCAGATCCAGAAGGATCTCCAAAAGGGTAATGGATCATGGAAGTTGGACATTAAACTTGAATCTGGGTAGCTTAATATTTATGATGGGCAGCCCCAAACACCCACCTGGCTACAGCCTCCTCTCAGGCAGCTGTGGAGAGCTTTAAGGTCCCTCCTCAGCCTCCTCTCTCTTCTCCAGGCTGAACAGCCCCAGCTCCCTCGGCCACTCCTCATCAGATTTGTGCTCTGGTCCCTTCAGCAGTTTCATGTCCCCTCTCTTGACACACTCCAGCACATGGCACATGACTCCTCATGATGCAAGGAAAAGTTACAGAGATCCAGGGTTTTTATGGATTTGGCCCTTAGTGTTCCATCTAGTCTAGCAGCTGAGAATGGAAGCCTGAGCTCTCAAATAAGGAGAGGCTTAAACGAACCAGGAGCCTTCAGAGACCTGGCATTTGGGATAGGGCTGGAGGAGGGAATTGCTTGGGCTGCCAAGGCCATGACTGCCACCCATGCACCACTGGTTTTTGGGGTGTGAACGCATGGCTGTGGCACTTTTTTTGAGATGCCAAAATGCACACAAAGCTTTCCAAATACCATTTCTGCTTTTGCTTTCTTTAAAGTTCAGTCCTATAAACCCCTGCAGCTCAGGAGCTGATTCACAAGCAGCTTGGGTTTCCCTGTGGGAGGATTGCCCAGAGAGCTGTGGGAGGCTATGTGGTATCGCTGAGGAGATTCAGTGATTCCCTTCTGCAAACAGAGCCCTAAGAGGAGTCACAGGACATACCTGAAGGCTCACCAAAGTGATTTATGCCACCAGGCTGGAGCTGGTGGCTTTCTAGTCACTTTGAAAGGATTCCCCTTAGGCAAGTGGAGATCATTGCCTTTTCTTCTCTGTAAGGTATAAAAAAGCTGGCTCTGGCAGTCAGGTACCAAGCCCATCTTGAAAGCATGGTTGCAGAGCCAGAGCATCTGCTGGAAACAGCACTTCTGCCCCGAGAGGGGGCTCTATCCCTAGTGCCCACTCACTCAGGGAAATCAGGACCTGAACAATTCCATCCCAACCACACAACAGGGCTGGATGAACTGGTGTTGGAGCTGCTTTCCTGTGTCCTGTTTCTGGATGTTTTAGCTTTCCCTGTGAGGCAGCCTCTCTCCCTGCAAGCACCCTGCTGGCTTCAGTCTGACCCCAGGCAAATCCCCTTTCCTTTTTCTCTTGTGTAAACCTGGCACAGCAATGCAGATCCCCTCAGGGACTGGGTGAGGGACCCATCTATGTTTTCTAAGTCAAAGGCTTAATTCTTACTCCAAAGTGTGCACACACACACAGATCTTTAACTCCCACTTCTATTTTTATTTTTAATTTTTGTAGGAATTCTTATGGAAAGAAGGATCAATATCACTGCAAAAAAAGAATGGATTTTTTTAAATTTCTTTTTCAACTTTCCCTCTGGTTTTGCTGTAGTGAGCTCTCAGGTCCCCAGACCTGTGAAATCAGACGTTAGTAGCAGAAGGTATGCTGAGTTCCACAGCTCACTGAAACTACCTGAAAAAATTCCACTAAAATTAGTTTTCAAGAGAAATTATTTGGGATTTTCATGCATTTATTTTTACAAGAAATAGCTACTCTCTTCTGTAAGCTTTTGGAGGAGCTTCATCTAAATATTTTTTTTCAAAGCTGGCAGATTTTGGGTCAAGGGGAGCACAAGCCTTTTCTAAATTTTCTTGGACAATTTCTACAAAATCTACAGTTTACTTGTCACATTTTTCAGATTAGGGAGAAAAAGAATTAGAGAGCAGATCTAATTGCAAATCTCTGTGTACTTTGTGGGGTTTGTGACCCTATCCCCAGGGGAGAACAGCCTGAAAGAGGCAGTGGAACAGCATGAGGCTCCCAAGCGTAAGAGTGATGATCTTTATGGAGGCACTCTGTCAGAGGGCAGTATCTGAGTAGGAACTGTACTATTGGCCATTCCTTTCAAGGGAAATGCTGGAGAATGCCAAAGGAAACAGACCCAAATGTGGGCCAGGCTCTCAGAGGGGTGAGTGCAGAGACGGCCACAACGGGGATCCCAGCCGTGAATGGCCAGCCACACACAGCAGCAGGCACCAGGGAGAGCCCAGGGAATGCTTCCCCAGCACGGGCCAGCCAGCAGCTTTAGAAATCCTATGTAGCATTGGTTGATGGAGGTGAAAGCACACTGACAGTCACCATGCTCTTGCAGAGCAGGAGAGGAGCACAGTCCCCTTTCTGTGGGAAGAAAGCAGAGGGGTTAAAGCCTGGGCCTCAGTCAATGTTCTGCTTCTAAGGGCACAGTTATCAGCTGCTCTCCTTCACCTCACTCCCTCCAGCTCCTGACCTCTTCACCTGGGATGAAGGGAGCAAATGTTGACATTTTTGGCCGATGTGCCCAGGCACAGAGAGCAGCAGCACCGGGAAGAGCAGCGATGACCAGATGCCAGCTCCCTGGTGGGGTGGGGTTCCCTTGCAGAGTTTGGAGAGGAAGCAGGTCTGTGCACAGCCACACACGTGCAAGAGAAGAGACACCCAAGGAGCACTCTGGTGTGTACTAACTGTATTGTGAGCTTGGTGAGGCAAAGGCTGGTTTTTCTCCACTTTGGCACAACAGCAAGTATCCTGGCTGCTTTCCATAAACAGAAGTAATAGTAAACCTCATCATGGATACTGCAGGCAGAAGGAAAACTGAGTGTTCAGGGCCAGTCCCCCCTCCTCAGCCTCTGTGGAGGCTCTTGGCTAGTCCAGTTGTGCTTAGGGAGCTTTTCCTTTTAATATAGCCATCTGTTCTGCTCACCAGGGGTCCTGGTTGGAGCCAAGTGTTGTGTTGCCTTCAGTTCATGTTGCGTAAATCCCATAAAATAAATCAGAGGTGCTTTCCTAGTATCTCTCCCCATGTATCAGACTGGTCCTGATGGAGATCTGTCTCTGAGGTGTCCTAACACTTCTGTGACAGGTCACTGCTGAGTTTAACAGAGGATCCATTGACACTAACTCTTTGGATGAGAGTTCTCCAGCCAAAAAGGGACTTCCAGGAGCTGGGAGCCAGCGCCTCCTCAGAAGTGAAAGCCCAGGCAAGTGGCAGGCACGGATTCCGTGGACTTGGCAAGCATTGTTCGTGTTCTGTGGTCTACCAAACTTGGTCTTTCCATTTGCTTTGCCTGCCTCCCGTGTCTCACCTCGTACCTGCAAGTAAACCTGCAGAGGTCTCCTGGGCAGGGCTGTCGAGGCTCCATCCTTGAGCCAGGGGGTGCCGGCAGAGCCTGTCCCATTTCCCCGCTCTGCTCTGGCTACAGCCCGCTCGAAGGCTGGCTACAGCCCGCTCTGCTCTGGCTACAGCCCGCTCTGCTCTGGCTACAGCCCGCTCTGCTCTGGCTACAGCCCGCTCTGCTCTGGCTACAGCCCTCTCTGCTGTGGCTACAGCCCTCTCTGCTGTGGCTACCGCCCTCTGCTCTGGCTACAGCCCGCTCTGCTGTGGCTACAGCCCCTGGCAGGAGGCAGCCGGGGCAGGAGGCTGGCAGCAAAGGCCAGCCCGGAGCGGGCTGGGCAGCCCGGCCGGGGCTGGGGGAGCAGCGGAGCCCAGGGGGTTCGGGCGCTCTCCGTGCCCTCGCCCTGCGGCTGACACGGCACCCACAGCCTGCAGAGACCCGCTTGGCGCATCCAGTGTGCATGCTCTGCTCTTCATCTCTGCCCTCCCGAGCTCCTCCTCAGCCCTCGTTCATCCCGCACGCCCTCTCTGCCCGTCTGCCATTTCAGTTCAGCTCCTCCTCTTTTCCTTTATTCTCTGCTTTTCCATCCCTTTGCCTTGTCTGTCTGTCTCGCCTTTTCCTGCTGTCGAGCCCTTTATCTTCATGCCCTCCTTCCCGGGGTGCTGTCCCCTTGCTCTCCCTCCTTGGCACTCCGTGCTGCTGCCTGGCGAGTTCCTTGAATCTGTTCACTCCGACGCCACTCGAGGCTTCCCATGCTACAGGGCAACATAAATTATGCATCACCCAAATGGCTGTCTTACCAAATCTATATTAAACTCCATTCTTAAGTATATTTATGAGACTGAACTGAAGGGATCCAGGAATCGACTGGCAGGCTGCAGGGCCGAGCTGGAATACAAGATAATACAAGATAATTTTTCTTTTCCAGTAGCTGGGATGAGGATGAGGCGGGAAGGGTGCTGGAGGAGCCTTCATCCACAGACCAGGAGCAGTTTGTGAGTTTGGGGCTCAAGAACTGAGCCAATTGCTTGGCACCAGCAATCCCAATGTGCTGATGCATGATCTCTGATTGTTGAACAGAAGCAATAGGGTGTGTATGTGTATGGGGGGTGGGGGGGACAGCTCTTTGAATACATGGAATTGGGAGTGCACTCACAAGGATTAGTGGGAACAATTATTTTTAAAGTCAGGATATAGAAGCTGGAGCCTATTCAAGTCACTAGTGTTTTATCCCAGTGTTTGTGGGGAGGAAAAAACAAAAGGTGGGGGGAGGGGGGCAGGGGAAGACTAAAACCAGCTTTAGAAGAAAAAATTCAAAGTAAGTTAGCAGAGAAAATGAGTTTATAAAAAATGGAAGAGCAGCTGGGAGGCACAACAGTAACTACTGCATTGTGCTTACAAAGCTAAACACGTTAAGATGAATAAATCCCTAAGCTGGATGGCTTATGGCCCAAAATATTAAGAAAAGCTGGGTCTGATTGCAGGCTGCTGCCAGATCCAAAGAGCAAATGTGTTCATATAAATAATTTTAATTCAAAACACTCATAAAGCAAGGTCCTAAAACTGAACTCCTTCCAAGTCTAAGCATGTTTGTATCCAATGCTGAGGGGTCAGGTTGATTTCTAAAACTGAGAGAACATAGCAACAGCTGTACTGGATCAGACCAGAGGTCCAGTTCCCCTCTGACTGTGGTTTGTAGCAGATGGTTGAGGAGGGGAAAAGAAAAATTTTAGAATGGGACAAGCATTAGCAACAGTCTCTTGTGACCTGTAACTCTGTATTTAGAGCTGCTCCAGCCCTGGCCTGATGTTGCTTTTCATGTGAGGCAGCCCAGGGTTAATTTGTCATTTGCCAGGTGGCTCAGGCCCTCCTGGTTGCTCTCCCTGGATTTTAGTTTTCCCTATCTGCGAATTAACACCAATCCTCTTATGGGGGTGGGAGAGATGGGCAAGATCTCCTGTAGAAGTGCAGCATGTTCCTGTGCTGTGAACATGATCCACCTGGACTGAATTCACCCTGCAGGGAAGCCCCTGAAGCTGATGAAATCAGGTAGTTGATTTTCTCATTCCCAGGGTGGTTTACACCTTGCAGTGTTTCCCAGGTAAGCCTCACTCCTCACTCCTGGAGCTCAGGTTCATCTGCACCTTTCGAGCTCCCCTGGCCACCCTTCGTGGGCTCCCCACGGAAAGGAAGGATTCACCTGTGTGAATCCAGCTGGAAAGAGGGAGGAACATGGCTGAGGGGTTTGACAGAGCTGATGGCACTGATCCACGAGCAGTGGGACCCAGGGGCTCTGGCCTCCCTCGTGCCTGTGCCACGGACACTGCCACAGGGAGCTGTCTCATCTCCTCCTCAGGCATCCTCAGATGGGGATTAAGAAGAAGAGAGAGCTCATCTATGCAAGACAGCTCTTGAACATGTAAGTGGGAGCTCTGAGAGGGTCTGCCAAAAGGGTCTTTCTGTCTGTGGGAAACCTTCACAGGGTCAGAGTCACAAAGCAATGGAAATCACTCAGTGAAATGCCTTAGAGTCCTCGAGGTGCTCCCTTCTAAGCAGCTGAGGTTGAGCTTTTGTCCCCCTGAGCCTGTAAGCAGGTTAAGTGGTCAGTACCACGGCTCTTTGCTGCTCTCAGCTCTCAGGAAGAATTGCCACTGTAGCTCAGGTCAAGAAGGAGTTGCCACAGTTGCAGAGGCAGTGTCCCACAAGGAGGGGATGCTTCTATTTTCAGAATCAAGTGGCACCCAGACTCCTCATCACATCATGGGTGTCCTGTTATGACAGACAGAACACTTGCTTAAGAGCACACAGGCAGCCTGCAACCACAGTAACCCAGAATCTGATCCAGTTTTCTGACAGATGCAGCCTTCCCTCCCTTCCTTCAGACTGAAGCTTCCTGACTCCTTGCTCACTGTTGGAACCAAGAAACCCCCCACTCTGCCTCTTCCTTTCCAGTTTTCCTCTTTCACTGGCACATTCAGTGTCTTTTGTTTGTGGGTACAGACACTGTTTTGGGGCTGGCTGTGCACAGGAAATGCCCAGGTTTCTCTGCAGTCTTGCTGCTCTTAAATGGAGTTACATGACTCTGAGCCAACAGGAAAATCTAGATGGGGTTTTGTGCCAGAACCTGTATTTTTGGCCACATGAGACAGAAACATGAAGCAGACAAAACCTTGAGATGGCATTGCCTCACATCAAAAGGCACACACAAAACAAGAAAAAGGCTTCTAGTTTGTAAAACTGATGTGAGAATAGACCGTTAAGCTTTTAAAAAAAAAAAAAAAAAGTGGTGGGGGGGAATCATTTAATTAGATAAATGGTTGGATGAGGCATATTAACTGTCAACTGGGTCACCTTCTTATGTTCAGAGCAAAAGAAAAATGCAACACAACATGCACTCAAACCCTTGGATACAGAAGGAAAATCTGAAATTAGTGGATCCAGTGCTGTGCTGCTTTATAAGGGTTTAATCATTTGAAGGTTGGGCCAAGGCCCTGCCTTAGGATACAGTACAGTAAAGCTCATGGGAGAGGTTTCAGGTGGTTATAGAATGGAAGGTTTTTCCCTAGTAATTAAAAATATTAAGTTTGGCTTCCCATTGTCTTCCTGGAGTTCTTTCAAGGGTGGGGTCATTCTGTAGTTTGGGTTTGTAGCTTGCTATATTGACAGGACTCATAGGATGAGATTGTTTATGCTTTTTCTTCTCATCCTCCAGTCCAGCTTGATGGTGCTGTAAGAGTTAGGCATGCTAAATTCAGGGCAGTGATTTAATGGGTTATAAAAATGGTCATTGGTATATCAGTACTTTAAACATAAATTGTGAATTATTGTTGGGCAGAGATCAGAAACTAAACAGCTGGTGGGCAGTGATATCTCCCACTTTGGAAAAATGGTACTGGGACTTCCCTGTTTGACTTCCACTGAGTTCAGTGGAAGTTAAACAATTAAAACATTTATCTTTGTCCATCTCAGCCTAAGTTCACAATGGCAAATTAAATTATACTCAAAAAGTGTGGCCCTGAAAGCACCACCATTCAGATATTTTGTTATCCTGTGCCTCTGCTAATATATGAGTAATTTTTTTTTCCTGTGGATTATGAATTTGGATATGACTATGACTAAAAAGAGTTACATGCATTCTAGGTTAGGAGGTATTTCAAAAGTGCATTGAATAATTTGGAAATTTCTCTGAGCAGCTGCACAGCAGGGATTGAAGTCTAAGGGCAAAGAGTTCAGAAACCATAATTCTTTGGTCTTCCAAGATGCTAATGTAACTCATTTGAGATAGTGCTGGAAGTATCCATACAGTGAAAGAAATGCAGCAACTGTAGAGCTCGCTCACATTTCCCTTATATCAACTTTCTATTAAATCTTAATAATTTTTGTTAATTTTATGCTTTTGTATTGTGTTTTAAATAATACACAAGGCCCTGGACTAAGCAGTGACTGGAAGGTAACAATGAATATTGTTTACAACAAAGCTTGGTAGGGAACTGTAAAAAGAGCTCCTTCAGAAGTTTCCATGAGAGCTGCTTCAGAAGCCATGCCTGTAAAACTGGCCCTTATTAAATGTGATATATTTTTAAATGGTTTCTGTAGCCCTATATTGTGTTCTTTTGAATATTGGATACAAACCACGTGACACACGTTCTTCCCATAAAATTTCTCCTCAGTTAAAACTGTCTCTCCTGCTTTAACACTACATGTCCTGAATGTCAATTTTAGCCCCCTGAAGTCTTCAATTTTTCTTTCCTGCAGTGCAGGAAGGACACTTCAGTAGGGCTTGGAGATGTTTTATGTTTTGGGCTCAAATTCTCATACAGCTGACGCTGTAGCTGTTCAGTTTTATGTAAAAGGAATGCTAAAGATCAGATTAGAGAGTGCTATAGAAATAAAATTTGCCTTAACCTAAATTCTGTGCAACCTCACTTGCTTATAGCACACAGAATGCAAGCAGATATGATCTTCATTCTCATATTTCAGTTTTCAAAGCAATGATTTAGAGCAGTTGTGAAAGAAGTGTTCTTGTATAGCCTTAAATGGTGAAGGTCTGCTTGTCCCAGATTTGACAGGACAAGGACCCCACATCATTGCTTCCTACCCCAGGTCACAGACAAAAAGGCTTGGGGTACCACATCTCAAGATCAGCTAGTTTAAGTGAGCCAGGAAGTGGGGTTTGATGCTTCCAAAAGTGTGGAGGACTTTCTAGATTTTGAATAGAAATTAGTCAGAAAGCATTCATGGGTTACCAAGAAAGCTCTGAAGTTGTGCCTGTGAGAGATCTGCAAGCAGCAGATGTGGGGGGAGGAAGATGGGATGGCTGAAGTGGTGTTCCTGCCTGGCCAGTGGAGCCAGGGTGTCCTGGGTGGTTTGTCCCTGATCACAGCAGCAGGACAGCAGACCTTGTTGCTGTTACTCATCCAGCAGGCCAGACTCATGGAAGCAATAACTGATTTATAAATCTCCCACTTGAAAATTAACAGTGATCTCTCCTAACCATTAAGCCAAATGTTGATCCTTTTAATGAGCCCAACAGGGCTGGAACTTCTGGTATAACCAGAGGCAGCTTCTCAGCCACAGCACCTTGCTCAGGCAGCTGTTCAGGCAGCAGTGGAGGAAAGCACTGCTCTCTGAAGAATCAGGCTGGCTGAGGCCTTACTAGTCACTAGGAAGGGGGTGGATGGAAACAAACTCCAAGCTTCATTATGCTGACATTTGTAAAGTGTCACAGGAAGTGCTCTGCATGGGGGAAGCCAAAGCAAGGTTTAAGCAAATGGCTCTGGAATGGCCTTCTGCCTGCAGCTACTTTGTGTTTGAAGTGGGCCTGACTCCATGGCCAGCTGTGCTCCTGCTGAAGGCTGAGGGGGAGCAAGAGCCACTGGAGCTGGAACAGAGTGGGCACAGCCCTGGGGCGTGTCTGTCTGTCCAAGGATGCTGTTTAATAACTCCTGTTGGCTTTGGATTTGGCACGCTTTCAGTATTTGTGTGGACTTGAGGCAATCTTCTCTAGTGTAATTAATTAATTAAGATTAATTTAATTAGACTGTAAAAATAAATTAGGAGAATCAGTTCAGCTGAAGCTGTGGTTTGGTTGCTTTTGACAACCAAAACAATGCCTTTGAATCAGTTTCCTTGAATTAATCTCAAACAAGGAGTTTCCTGCTGGACATCTTTGCTGATAACAGAATTGTCTTCAGGAAGAAGAATGTTCTGTCAGTACATTGGAGGGGAACAAAATCCCCCCCAAACCCAAACCCCATGCACACACACCCTGAGCTAAGATAAATCCAGAACTACACTTGGTTATTGGACACACCTGGTCATTGTGAGATTAGTAAGTGATGTCTGAGACTGTAGCATCGCTCAGATGGACACCCAGATCTGTCACAGAGGTCACATCACTCAGATGTGTCACATCTCAATGTGGAAAGTGAGATGAAACATTCAAGCTGTGGCCAGGAAAGCATTCAGGAATGGCCATTGTCCCCAGCTGTGCTGTCAGCTCCCCTGCAGCTGCTGCTATGGCCCCTGCACTTGTGCATTTGTGTTCTCTTATCACTGACACACTGGAGGCTTTGGCAGGTGATTCATGCTCCCTGATTCACCATTCAGCCTGGGTGAAGTTTGCAGAAAAAGCTATTATCTTGGGTGTCATGTACATGTGGAAAAAACACAACCAATGATCAGATTCTTTCTTAGCAGAAGTTTTCCTCATTGTGGCCTACAGATTTCTGCCTGGGAAGTTGGAATGGAGATTTTGTTCTGGCAATTTATGCACCATCCTATCACTTCTCCCCATGTGGTTTATGCAGGTTATGGATTAACTAAAAAATAGTTTAGTGACCCCTTGCTCTCTTGCTCTCTACTGCTTCCAGCACAACTTGGTATAGAAAGACATCAGATATAATAATACCTAAAAAAACACATGAGCTGATTTAACTTTTTTTTTTTTTTTTTTTTTTTTTTTTTTTGTGGGGGCAGGGTTGGGGAAGTATATCCAGGGCACAAACTCCCAGCAGCTTCTCCCCTTTCTAACTCCCAGCAGCTTTCTCCCCTTCTAGTTTTTTTGATGAAAGAACCATGCAGTGCCAGCACTGTTGATGCCTTTGAAATGCCAACAAGAGCTGGAGCATCCTCTGTACTTAGACACCTGAATAAGAGCCACAGACCTCTCTGAAGAGACAGGATGTGTGGAGCTGACATCCTTCCTGCCAGGAGATTGTCACAGAATTGGCACCACTGTCCTGCTCTAACCCTTGAGCTGCTGCAGGATTTATCCATCGAGGCTCAGGGCCCAGCCAGACCCCACTGCCATTAATGGGACGTGTATTTGATTTTGTGGTGGAGTAAAAAGATCCATCCCACAGCCTTGTGAGCAGAAAAGGTCTGTTCCCTGAACAAGGAAGGAATAATCTGATGCCCACAGTCCTGGAGCACCTCAGAATGACCAGCCACTTTCCCAAGGCCAGCTTACCCTGTCATTGTGCGTGTTTACCTCCCCAGTACAAACAAAAAAGAGGTGTATTTATTGACAGGTAAACAGGTCCACATCTCAGCCCAGAAACCAGTTTGGTTAGTCAGCTGGGTGTTGACAGGAGAGGCAAGGAAATCATTATGAGAGACTGCGCAGTCGGCGCGATAATGAGCCGTGTGGTTGGTGCCAAACAATAGAGGCTTGTGTGGAGCCCAGGGAATGCAGAGATAATTTTACCTCTCCAAACAGGAGGGCATCAAGCTGTGCTTCTCTGCCTGGGAAGTAGGTCAAGAGGAAGTGCACTTTCAATTCATATTCATCTCATAATTATTTCACGTACTCAAGAGCAGTATTTCTGTCAAGGGGAGGCTGCCTCTGTGGCCAGTCTCGTGGAAGAGCAACCCTCCCCTCAGAGCAGCAGCCTGCATATTTGAAGCTTGCAGCAGCAGCATCCATCAGCACTGCCTTCCACCTGAGCTCTCCCTGCGCTCCTGCCCTCGGTCCTGACCTTGCCAAGCTTCACAGTCACTGCTGGCATCCCCACCAGAGGATGCAGAGTGCCTGCCCCAGCAGCACTGCACCCTTGCCAGTGGAACTTGGTGCAGATGTGATCAGTTGCTGCTCCTGGGGCTAAAGCCAGCGGGCACCCTGGGAGGCCACCAGGCCCAACCCTCTGCTCAAAGCGTGGAGACACCTGCAGTTCCTCAGAGTCATATCCCTGAAGTGTTAAATGGGTGCAGTCTCCAAAACCTCCCTGAGCAACCTACTGCAGTGTTTGACCACCACCAGAGATTATTTTTTCCCTCAGAGATCTCAAAAGTGTGTTTCAGAGATGGATGTCAAAGGTTAAGCAAGGATAAATCTACATTAGACTGGGCAGAGAACAAGTGTTCTACAGTCAGCCACAGTACCTGCTCTTGCTTTTTGGGTTTGTAAGAACCAATACAGACACCTTGCATAGATATATCTACATCTCTCTATCTCTGGATTTATATTTCTGAAGTAGAAGACAGTCTTCACCAGAAAAAAAGTCAAGTAGTTATGTTCAAAGTTAATTTTTCTCATAATTTGAAGGAATGTGTAAAGGAATACTGAGTAGGAGAAAAAAAACAAACAACAAAACAGCTAAGCTTAGAGAATTATGACAATGTGACGACTCTAATTTAGCATTCAGCTGTAGAGAAGTGTAAACATGAGACTAAATACAGCCACTCTAATTTGACAAATCTGCTGTTGTTTGCTGAAAAACAATAGACATAGGATGGAAGGTTCTACTGTTAAAAAGCACTTTTCTTTCAAGCTGCAGTGTATCATCTCCACATATGCCAGTTACTAAGGTTTCCTTGAAAAAGTGACCTAATTTTTAAAAAAGAATTGCCAATAGCACAGAAAACCAAATCTGCTGCACCAAATTGTGTGTGTTCCAGATCTCTTTCTGTAGTAAAATATTTAGTAGCTAGTTGTAGTCTCGTAGTCTCTGCCCCAGTTAAACCTTTTTTTTTTTTTTTTCCTTTTCATAAAACTTTCTTGGTTTCACCATAACTGAGAAATAGCTGCAGTATCCTTTCATCATCATGTTTCCAAGATAACTAAATTGAACTCCAGTGGGGGTAGGACTATGTGGGTGTTATTTTCATCTGGAAAGAGATTTGGAACTTTAAAATCAGCTAAGAAAGGAGGCTAGGGTTGATGGAAAACAATAAACTTTTTTATTCCTGCACTGGAATTACTTCTCCTGCTGCATTATACATGAAACACAGAACTCAGCTCTTGCATCAGTTATGTGGCCTGAAGGAACAGCAGCACGCCTGGGATGAAGAAGGCTTGTCCTGAGGATGGCAATTGTCATTTTCCTCCTGACAGATCTATGTTTACTGCATATCCCAAACCCTTGATTCCTTCTGCTGTGTTTCTAAATTTTCCTGGCTATTAGCCATTTTTACCTGGTTTGTGCACTATTTTATTTCCCCACAAATTGCAGCATTAAAATCATGTAAATAGCTATAATGTTGGAGCAAAGTTTCTATAATGCTTATTAGGTAGACTTCCAAAAAGTTCTCTTCCTTTCTTCCTCTTCCCTCATGCTATTGCAGACAACTTCATTTAAGGAGGAAAAAAAAGGGGAAAAAAACTAATCAAACAAAAAATCCCCACCACCCAGAAAACAAAACCAGAGAAGCTCTTTAAGAGTTCTGCATAGCTGGATGCTTCTTTTGTTTTGTGTTATCATACTTGCCCTCAAAGAAAAACAAAACCAAAACAAACAAACAAAACCAAAAACCAAACCAAACAAAAAAACCCCCAAAAAACCAAAGCCAAAACAAACCAAAAATCTGCCAAGAAATAACTTTATATTCCTACCACATTTTTGCTTAATCAGTGCTCAATTGTATTCAGGACTTTTAATTTCATAATCATTAGCACTTTCAGTTCTGGTAAACTGCATCATCACGTCCACTTGGCCTTTGCTTCCTTATAATTCTCAAACACAGCATGGAACAGGAAGGAGGAGCACCAATGAGGCAGCTCCACTCCTCTGTTCTCAGTTTTTCAGGGCACACTACACATTTCCCATCTTTCACCAAGGTACTCCTAAAAACCTGGGAAGCTAATGTTATGCCTCAGTGCTTTCCCTCAGGACTCCCAAGTGCAAAACAGCTGGACTAACAGCACATTTAGTTATCACTGCTGTTAATAAAGCACAAGCTTCTGAAAAGTTTAATAGGAATGAGTAACTAAGTACTTGGTATTTTAGTGCTTATTAAAACTTCTAGACTTTTTAATCTCATTTTCCCAGTAGCCTCTCTTTTCTTTGGTAATAATGCCTAAAACATATTTCCAATAATTTTCAAACTGAGTAGGGCTGGTTAATTCCTAGAAAAGAGACTGCCTGTGCAAGCTTAGTAATTCCTGGTAATGACTCTGTAATTAGACTAAATAAGAACAGGACCTGAACCCTAGTCCAGCATATTCTGAAGAGACATTGAAAATAATCTCATTTTTCATGTCAGGATGTTAAATGAAGAAGTTTCCATCTTCTGCCTTGTCTAAGGAAAGACACAAGATTTACTTTCTAGTCTGTTTTCTGTATCTCTGCCTGGTCTTGTGTGTGATGCTCCCCACGGCCTATTTTGCAAAGCAACCAAGAAAATGATGAATGGATGTGTTTGGGAAGAGCAGCTCGGACAGAAGTTGTGAGATCTAGACAGGAAAGCGTGACTGAAAACTGGAAATTGTTCTAGGAAACTTTACTAGATGACTAAAAACCACAATTTCATAATCATGAACAAGGACATCTTTGGTTAGTGGCACCTCCTTTTTAAGTGAGGAAGCAGAGGCAGCTATTAAAAATATATCAGATAAATGGGGAAGAGGAGAAGAAAGAGGAAGGAGGCTGCAATTATGTAAATTAGAGCCTGTGGAAATATAAAGAAGGGAAAAACTTGAAAGGGAGCAAAAGAAGCCTCTACCTTGCAGCCTAAGGACAGTAAGGCATTTTAAAGGGTAACAGCAATAAGATAATTTCTAACAGTAGTAGGGCTCACTTGCTTAGCAGAAGATGGTGAAAGTCTTAGTGATTCAGGAACAGCAGAAACATTCAGTAATTCTCTTTTGTGTTTAAAGAGAATTGGGATGATGTGATCAAGCGTCACAGGAATGCAGAAACACTTTCCAGCCCTCACAAATAGCCATGGAAGATGAAAACCAGCAGCCATAAAGAATAAAAAAATAAACCCCAGCATGCCTAAACAACACCAGATAAGCAAAAGAGCTGTATGAGGCGCACAGCTTTCTCTTGCTCACTTTCAATAAGTCTTTGAGCAATAAGCAAACTCTTGAGTCTAGAGGAGAATTACCACAGAGAGAGGCACAACAAGATGACCTCAGCAACCCTGGTTCAGCTTCTTTGGTGGCAGAGGGCAAACAATGAGAAAGTTTGAGATGGGATTCAACTAGCAGAGCAGGAAATGAAATGGACAATATTGTGCCCAGGGTAAAGTGAGGTTTGGCTTTTTGCGCATTATTATTTTTTTTGTTTCAGAGAATATAATTTGAAAATATTGATTGTGTTAAATGATACCCTGTCAGATTTATTGCCCTTTGCAGCCTTTACTGAGCCCCAGTGATGTGCTCTGGTGGCCAGAATTAGTTGGTGCTGTAGCTGGCTTTGGCACAGATGTTGAGTGCTGGAGCTGGAACCATCCAAACGTGTTGACTGCTGCTGAGGCAGCTCAGTATTTTTATCTGTGCCATTTTTGAGCCCAAGGCTGGCTTGAAATAAGTGTTATAAAAGATCCTTGCAGGCCTGCAGAATTGAATATGTGAGAGGCACTCTGTGACAGAGGCCATGAGGGCCGTGAGGCTCCAAATATGGCTAAGGGGGCAAGTGAAACTAATGCTATTTAACAAAAATCTGTTCACATTTATTTGTGGAGCTAGGGAGGGCAAAAGGGGATCATTTAGCTTTGTGTGTCACAAAGTGAAACCAGCCTCAGTCGAGCCAGTATCAGCAAGTCTCTTGATTCTAATCAACATGGCCATATGCCAGGTAATTTTGCCAGGCTGGCTTGATTGATGTGGCATGAAATGATAAGGGTTACTCTAACTGCTTTTCATATCTAGTCTTTCTAATGATTTCTAGGTACAATACAAGTGAAATACAGCTTATGAGCATTAAGAACCATCCAACTGGAAGGCAGTTTCAGAAATGGATTTAAGGATCCCAATGGAAACAGCACTGAACGTGAGCTTGCTTGCTTGCTGTGGGACATGGAAGTTCTACAGTGGTGACAGGAGCAGAGCTGTGTTTGTAAGATTAATTTGTTTAATATCACAATGACATGAGAAACTTCTCACAGCTGAGAAACCCATAAAATCTGTAGCATGCACAGAAAAAAACCCCATGCAAATTATGAAGATGTTATAAAATGTCTTGCAATGGGAAACCGAAAGAGATGCAACTGTCCTCCTTAAAAGAAATATTAATTCAGATTTAATTAGTATCAGGTACTAAACCAACTTTTAACTATTGCTGGGAATGCATACAAACCTCCCTCTAACAGGAAGGTGAATTAAGCTTAAGTTTAAATTGAAAATGAAGACAGGGAGATAACTTGACAAGAGAGTGGGAAAATTCTCCGTCTCTTGAAATCTTTAAATCAAGATGCATCACATTCTTGTGCTCCAGTCAAATACCAGTTACTGGATTTGGTACAGAAGCAGCCAAGTGGTGCAGCATCAGCCTTACTCAGAAGGCAACACTGAATAATTCAGTGATCCCCAAGGACTCCTGAGTATCTGTTTCTCTTCCTAAACTTTTGAAATGTATTGCTGTACACTGGTAAACTTGAGTCAGCTTTACTGCTGATATAGCAGCAATGCTACTAATCTATTTCACTGCAGGTAAAGTTAGATTTATTCAGTTTTTCAGTTTAATCAAGTAATTGTTTGTCCTCTTTGTTCAAACAGATCTGTGGAATCAGGATATTGATGCCAGAAAGTGTAAATTTAAGAGATTCCAAAATCAAGGGTGTTTATAAGGACCTTGATACGTGATGATAACAAAGTGCATTTCTCTTAATACTGGATATTTATTTTTTTTTAGAGAAGCTGTATTTTCCCTGCAGTGACTTCTCTGCTTTCATGTAGCTTCCTGCCAGAGAACATTCTAAAATCTCTGCCATATATCTGTTTCCTCTCCATAAATAATCCAGCATGTCTTTAAAAGGCAATAAATTGTAGAGTTAAATAGACAGTAAAGGCAGTGCATCATTCGTATCTGCTTGTGTCCTGACATCAAAAGTTTCTTTTGCTGAATGTATTCACCTGGCTACAATGAAATCCTAAAGCTACAAATGGTGGGTGAGCAGGATTATGCAAAACTTCATTAGGTTTATGTCCCTTGAAAAGGCTGTGGAACTGTACTCACACTTCTGCAGTTGCACGACAAGCTGGATGGGTGTTGAACCACCTGAAGGATCTGCTGGATTTGCCTTTTCCTGTCGTGGTTGCTTCAACAGCACACACCTGCAGCTAAGCTTGCCCTGCCAAACTGTGGATGCCAAACATCTGCAGAGATACCTGCACAGCTGGGAGCAGCACAAAAACACAGTAGCAGAGGCACGGTCACCATCTGAGTCCAATCCCGAGCTCAAACAATCCTCTGCTCTGCTCTTCTGCATTGCAGCCAGGTTGAGCAGTGCACCAGTGCTCCTTGAGAGCCCACCTGGAGTGCTGCAGTCAGCTCCAGGGCCCCCAGCACAAGGAAGGTGTGGAGCTGTTGGAACAAGTCCAGAGGAGGCCACTGAGGTGACCAGAGGGCTGGAGCTCCTCTCCTGTGCAAACAGTTGGGAGAGTTGGGGTTGTTCAGCCTGGAGAGGAGCCTGGGTAAGCCTTGGGGCACTTTCCTGCAGCTGAAAGGGGCCATGAGAGAGTGGGAGAAGGACATTTCCCAAGGGCATGCAGGGATAGGACAAGGGAGAAGGGCCTTAAGTTGAAGGAGGGCAGGTTTACAGTAGATATTAAGGAAAAATTCTTTACTGTAGGGGTGGTGAGGCACTGGAACAGGTTGCAGAGGGTTTGTGGTCTCCCCATCCCTGGGAATGTTCAAGGCCAGGCTGGATATAACCTGGTCTAGTGGAACAAGTCCCTCCCCATGGCAGGGGGATGGTTCCAACTCCATCCATTCTGTGATTCTTTGAAGAGGTAAAGCTTTTGAGAGCAGGTTAGAAAGGGGCTGATGGTTAGGATGTGCTGGAACAGTGTGGGTAGCAGCTGGTTTTACCTGGTAAATACCCAACCCTTGCTGGTGTTTACCTGTAACAACCTCAATTACATGCTCTAGCAATCATCACTGAATTTCTTGTAGTGTAGTTAAAATTGTTCTGTTCATCTGGAAATAGCTTGTATCTCAGCCAACAGTTACTTATAATCACAATTACATAGTAGATAGCTGTGTTTAGATCTTCCTCTGTTTCTCAAGATCAAGAAAGGGAAATGTTTTAAACAAAGAATCTCAGTCCTCCACACAGCAGTCTCATGAAGTCTGAACTGCTCTCTTTTATTAATCATTGTATGATAGGCACAAAATGTTTGTTCAAGATATCTTGCTACAGAGTTTGGAATTTGCTCTGTGTTTACTAAGACCACACACTCAGAGGTTCTTACAGTACTAGAATTGCAGGGAGCATGGATACTGCTGGGAGAGGCAATGCCTTGACACTGAAGCCTTAACCAGAGAATGCCCACAGCTGATCCTGAGAGTCCCTGGAGCCCGAGGAGAGCAGCCAAGCTTCCAGCAGAAAGCTGTGACTGACCCAGACCTTGGGAGGCTGGATCCAGAGCAGAGAGGGTAACGTTCACTCGTTACTGCGTTACGTTCGCTTTACTTTGCTCTGATCTGGAAGGATGGTGCTAAATGCTTCAAAACTGTCTGGGAAAAAAAAGCTAAAAGGGAAAAAGATCCTATATTGTGTTGAGAGAAAATGTTTCAAGTACTCAAAAAATATTTTGTAATATTACCAGATCAATCAAATACAAAATAAAGAGCTATTTCAAAGTGAAAAGATTAAATGTTTCATTCTGAAACATTTAGATGGAAAACTTTCCATCTTTACAACTTTACAAATTTTGGTATTCTCACCACAGTTTCAAAAAGATTCATTTGAACATTTTCCAGTGGAAAGCTATTCCATATCAAGATTTTATTCTGACTAAAATTTATAGCTGAGCTGTTATATTGCTGGAAGTAGATGTTAACAACACTTGTTCAATATTTCATCAGCAGCTCTTTCAGGACTCTGAGCTGCCTGAGGGAAAAAAAATACAAGCCCAAAAAACCTCCAAATTTCCTGTGAAATGTCCATATGTCACAGCTGTCAAACTGGCAACAGCAACACCAGCATATATTTGGAAAGATGGACTT